>JAKSZU010000017.1:36315757-36875757 GCA_026018925.1 Tupaia tana
CTCCATTCTCCTCTCGGGATCATGTATCATGAATTTCAAGCCTCCTCCTGGTCTGAGACTTGAACTGTGCTTGACCACGTGAGAGTCCCCCTTAACTACCCCACCTGCTAACCCTGCACTAAAAACTTTTCAATGATTGATTCAGAAATGATTCTCTAACTTTTCATTAACAAAATATGTTAGATGAAGACTAAGATCCAATAGAGCCATGATAATAACTGCTGATAATATCTTCAGTGTCTCATTTGTTTTGCTTGGTTCTTCATGGCTTAGCCAGGGCAAGCAGGTGGCATAGTTGCTAAGGTGTTGGATTCCCACATAATCAGCGGCAGTTCGAGTCCCAGACCCAGAGGCTTAAAAACACACTAAACACGCTGGGAGCATGTTTGTGTGTTCCCAAAATCCAGAGAGGAGAATGGAGAAGGGATTGCTGCATACCCAGACCCCCTGGGTGGGTGATTTCTCACTTTCTATCTCTGTCTCTATCTGTGTCTCCGACACAGTGCACATGCTCTATAGCAAAAATCTCTCAAAAAAAAAAAAAAATCAAGGCTTAGTTAACTCTGAAAGAAATGATAATTGGCTTTACCAAGCACAGGGAATGTAAGACTGACTGTTAGTTCTCAGTGTATTGGTTAATGCTGTGTAAGCAATCCATTAAGTAAAACAACAGGTGTAATTGCTTTTTTATTTACTGTTTTCCTGCCTGTTCAAATTTGAATGAAATGCCTCTGTCAACCAGGCTGTTGTACATTCTTTGACACTTTAGCATGGTGAGGAAGAACATACACATTACAGTCATTGGATCTGGAATCATGCTGGGATTCTTGGCAATTTTTAAGAAATTTTTTAAAGTCTTGCTTCACTTAAATAAAAAAGTAGGAATAATAATATTTTTCTTCAGGAATGTCTATTTTAAACTTTTCTGTGTCAAAACAATTGAAAAATAATGTCAGCGAGCTGTTATCAGGACACAGTGAAGAAGTACAAAATATTTAATTACACATAAATTCAGAAACAAACAATGTTTAAAAAGTTTTACCAGAATTAAAAATTATTATTGACAGGGCAAAATTCCATACACACCCCCACACACACACACATAAATAATGTCTATTTACAAATGCCACAAATAAAAGTAGATTAATTTTTTAAATGTTTTTGCCAGAGGGTGTGTGCATTCACTGAAGAAAGACAGAGACAGTAAAAGGAAAAGTGAAAAATCACCCCCTAGGGGATAGCCACACTGCAATTCCTTCACCTTCATTCATCGCCTGGGACCATGGGCACACACTAAAGCCACCAGGTCCAGGACTTAAACTGAAGTTGGCCATGTGGCAGTCCAGCACTTTGGGCACCATGTCACTTGCTGGCCTCAACAGATTAATTCTTAAGCAACATGTTCAGTCCATTGCTTTAGAAAAAGAAACAAAGTAGGCAGGCCAAGTGATGGTTGTGGTGGTTAGGGTGGCTAGATTCCACATGGCTGACCGTGTGGTTCAAATCCCAGATCTGGTGGCTTGAGAAACATGCTGTGCTTGTGTGCCCCCAATTCTGAGAGAAGTAAGAAGTGGAGAAAGGATTGCAGTGTGACCATGCCCCATAGGGAATTTTCTCCCTCTCATGTGCATGGCATGCACATATCCTCTGACAAAATTTTTATTTAAATATTTTTTTTTAATTTTTAATTTTATTTTTAAGGGTATTACCATAGGGTATGCACCCACACTAGAGAAAGATAGAGACAGTGAGAAGGAAAGTGAGAAATCGTCCCCCCAGGGTGAATGGCCACAACACAATCCCTTCTCCTCCATTTCATTCTAGAACTTTGGAAACACACACACACACACACACACACACACACACACACACACACATGTGCCTGGTATAAGTTTCAAGCTGCCAGCTCTGGGACTTTAACTGAGGTTGGGCATGCAGGAGTCCAGCACTCCAACCACCAACCATGCCACCTGATGGTCCCTCTGGCAAAATTAAAAAAAAAAAAAAAATCTGTGAACTTCATAAGCTCAAAAACAAAATGGGCCATTTAATGTAGAATGATTTCTTTTGGGAAACCTGAATTTTACATAGTTTTCGAACTGACATTTCAAAATGCTTTCCTGTTCAGAATTCTACTACGTTTTCACATTTTTACCCCTGAGAAACTTTCCAAGAATGAAAGGAAAAAGATAAGCCATTGTAGCCTAATACTGCCAACAAGTACAGGAATTGATAGGCGACTCCACCCATCAGAGCATTAAGTACTAACTTGTTTAGTGCCAGGTATTTTGGGAGAATGTTAAACCGCACTAGAGTCTTAGCATTTACCAAAAGAAAAACGGACATGCCATCAAAGATGTGACTAAAAATTTTGGACCTCTGTATGTAGGTAATTTGCAGAAGTCTCCGTAATTCCTATTTTGGCACTCCTGTGAGAGCTGTTTGTTTTGGTCTCCAGCTTGATTGTGGTTTACATCTGGCCAGGAGGAGCTTGTCCAGCAATGAGTCCAACCCTCAGTGGGCAGATAAAAGCAACAGAACAATACAGAGTCTGATTTACACAGGACTCCTCATTTACATTCTCCATTCCAGCTCTGACTTCCAGAGTAGCTAATGCCACAATTTGTAAAGGTTTTTTGGGGAGCTTGTATATATGCAATTCTTTCTGGAAATATATTTTAATGAGCTAAAAGGAAACGCAGTTATTAAAATAACATTTCTTTTAACTGACAATTAAAAGACAAACTTTTTAAAAGTTATTGAGGGCTAATAACTTTCTACCTTTCTTTTTTTTTTTTTTTTTTTTTTTTTTTGTCAGAGGGCATGTGCACTCTCTGGAGAGAAACAGAGAGAGACAGTGAAGGGCAAAGTCAGAATCACCCCTGGGTGGATGGCCATGCTGCAATCCCTTCTCCATTTTCCTCCTGGGATTTTTGGGCATGTACTCCCACATGTCTGGTGTGATTTTTCAATCCACTGGTCCAGGATTTGAACTGCTGTTGGCCATGTGGGAATCCAGTGCTATAACCACTATGCCATCTGCTGGCCCCAACTTGCTGGTTAATTATAACTTTTTTTTTATTATTACATTTTTATACCAGAGGGCATGTGCACACACCAGAGAGAGAAAGCACTTTGAATGGGGTATGGTCATGCTACAATCCTTTTTTCCTTCATTTCTTCATCATGTCAGGATTTGGGGCCTGAACGCACAAATGGCTAGCATGATTCTCATGCCAGGGCTGGGATATGAACTGCTGATGGCCAAGGGGGATCCAGGTCTCTCTGGACAATGCTGATCTGCTGCATTACAAGGCCAGTCGCAAATATATTTTTTTAAGTTTATTTTATTTTTTTCTTTGGAGAAAGTTACCTTTGCTAGGGTCTCATCACGCTGTAATTCTCCCCCTGAGCCTTCCAGCCAGCCCGGATCGTGCTTACATATTGATGCATTCCCGTGTTCTGGTGCCCAGGATCTAAACCTAGGTCTCCCATGTGGCTCCAGTTTGGCACAGTGGGACCTTAATCACCGGCACCATCATAGCTGGGCCTATTTAAACTATTTTAAGAATAAAAAGTTAGCCCACCCTCAATGGTATGCACTGCTAAGGCACTGTACTCCACAGGCTGGGATGACATAGGAGACTCAGGTTTGGTTCCCAGGCCAACCTCAAGGCCAGGAATGCTGACTTGCACCTGTAATTCCCATAACTCAGGGAAGCTGAGGTAGCACAGCAACAGTAAAACCCTATCTTTTTAAAAAAAATGGATAAAAACTTTTGTATTTACCTATAAAAATGAACCATTGCAAGCATAGAAGAGGGGAATGGAACAGTGTTAGAGATAAGTGTACACGTATATACATATATGCTTTATTTCTTTTCTTTTCTTTTTTTTTTTTTTGGAGAGGTTTTCACTATAGGGTGTGTGCGCTCGCCAGACAGAGAGAGACAGAGAGACAGAAAGCGAGAAATCACCCCCCAGGGGGGATGGTCACGCCGCAATCCCCTCTCCTCCATTCTCCTCTCGGGATTTTGGGCATACACGCACACGCACCCGGTGTGAGTTTTAAGCCACCGGGTCCGGGACGTGAACCGCAGTCGACTCCGTGGGAGTCCAGCGACATAGCCATTACACTAACTGCTGGTCCCCTATTTCTTGATCCATTAAATATCATATAAATTATAACAGAATTTTAAGGAGAAACATCTGATTTTAATGAATCTGCATGTAAGTAAGTTTCAAGTGAGGAAATATTCGATAAATATCTTTCCAATCACTTAGGTTGGAAAAGTCCTACCATTAATTTCTAGAAGATTCTAGGATAGACAGGAAAGTAATTTATTTATGTATTTATTTCTTGAGAGTCCACTAGAAATAAGTGAGGAGAATTGTGGGAAAGTGGGATATTAGAGCACTTTAAACATATGCTAAATTAATAAGTGTGCAAATTCTCCAGGAATCCATAGAGTAGTACTGTAACCCTTCTAGAAGCTAAATGGGTAACTGCATTTGATAAAATAATTACAATGTTAAAGTATACTTTGGTTTGTGGTTATCATTCTTTTTATTTCAAAGTTTTTATTTGTTCTTTACCCCTTAGGGCTTCATTCCAAAAGAACAATTCTCTTGTGGTATTAAAGTCATTCCCTGGCAGAAATGCAATGCTTAGGAGATCCCATTAGCATTCCCTTCCCTCCTAGTTTAGTTCAACAGTTAAGTGCAGGGACCCCCCAGTCAGACTGCCTGCATGTAAATTTCAACTCCATGACCTAATAGCTGGACGATTTAAGGCAAATTACTTCAATTAGTTTTCTATTTGGGAAAAAAGAAAATTGGAAAAAAAAAAACTTTTCCCATAGAAGAGGTATATGCTGAGGATTAAATGTGAGAATGTATCTAAAATACTTAATCACACTACCTGTCCCAAAATAAAAGCAAAATAAATGTGAGCCATTGCCATTATTATTATTATTATTGCTAAAATACGATGGTCTGTGACAAACATGCAAGCTTTGGGCAGCAGCCAGTTACGTTCTGAGTGTCTTGGGCACTTGGACAAGGATGTCTGGTACATAAGAACATGCTGCTCTACCTGAGAGCTGAGGTTGTCCTCTCATCTAGAAACTGAGTTTGGTTTTGCTCTGCAATAAATGCAACTCTTGTACTCAAAGTCTAGGAACTTCCTAAGGATAGCATGGTTTTTGAAAGTTTGGCACAGATTTTAACGGTCACATTTAAAAATTCTGCATATCTTTTTTTATCTAAGATCTGTCTTTCAATGTTTCCTCCTGATAACACATCACTGGCAACCTTGTCTTTCCTCTTGAATTTTTCCCCCAGATAACTGGGATCTCCTCCCAGTCTTCATTAAAACTAGATACAGCATCTACCTTCCCCAATGGGGGTGAGTGGATGGCCATGCCACATTCCCTTCTCCTCCATTCTCTTCCTGCGATTTTGGGCACACATGCAAAATGTGATTTCTAAGCTTCCAGGTCTGGGACTCAAACCGCTGTCGCCATGTGGGAGTCCAGTTCCTTAACCAACATACCACCTACTGGCACCTAAATATTCTTAATCTTTTTTTTTTTAAGTTTATTTTTATTCATTGCTTTCATGGGAGAGACAGAAAAAGGAAGAGGAGGAAGGGAGGAAAAGAGAAAGACATTTTCAACACGGTCTCATGCCAAAATACTTACCCTTTCCCCAGCCTTCAGAGTCAGCCAGTGTCATGGGCATGCAAAGAGCATGCCAGCATGTACAGGGTGACCTGGGAACCAAACCCTAATCATCCATGTGGCTCAAGCATTGTGGAGTGTCACACTACCACTGTGCCACTGAGGCTGCACCAGAATTTTATTCTTTTTTTTGAGAGGTTTTTGCTATAGGGCGCGTGCGCTCGCCAGACAGAGAGAGACATAGAGACAGAAAGAGAGAAATCACCCCCCAGGGGGGATGGTCACACCACAATCCCTTCTCCTCCATTCTCCTTTCAGGATCTTGGGCATGGACGCACACGCGCCCGGCACGAGTTTTAAGCCACCAGGTCTGGGACGCGAACCGCGGTCAACTACGTGGGAGTCCAGCGATATAGCCATTACGCTAACTGCTGGTTCCCCAGAATTTTCTTATTCTTCACTAATCATTTCATCCCAATAAAAGAACATTCTAACCCACAGAGTCCTTAAGAAATTACTGAAGACTATAAAAATCTCTTTCTCTCTCTCTTTTTTCTCTTCCATTTCTACTTAATTATTTTAGGCCAGTGTTTCCTAAGACTATCATTAAACCCTCACATTTTAATTTACAAATTTTAGATTTCTTAATAAAATAAACATGAATCAGGGTAGGAATTTATTTCATGGTCAGATTAAGAGTGGAAACTTCACCTCACTAAAGCAATCTTTACAAATATAAAACAAATATTATTTCTAAAATATTTTAGAAAACAAAATTATTAGTCATGGCCATGTGTATCATTCATATGTTATAGTATAATTAGACTTCACAAGTTTGGATAAAGTAATTGGCATCTACATCTTCAAAAGATCTATGTAACATATTCACGAGTGAAGTATATATAATGAAAATATTGCATAGGTTGCATTACCATTAAAAATAAATATCTTACTAGAGTAATGATCAACACATCAACCACATTATCCTTAGTAAAAGAAAATAGTTATAATTTACAGAAACATTAATTTTGTGGAAATTTAAAAAATTTCTGCACACACACAAAATCTAAAAAACAAAACAATAATAATAATTATGATAACTTTAGTCTTTAGAATGTGTTTGCCTTCAATACAGATGGCTTTGTTAAGAGTTTACAGAAATCAGGGACCATCACGATCAGGAGTAGTGACTTAGTCTCTGAACTCCAACATGGCTGACCACAGTTTGAGTACTGGGTCCGGTGACTTGAAAATCACACCAGGCACATGTGTGTGTGTGTGTGTGTGTGTGTGTTTGTGTGTGTGCTCAGGATCTAAAGAGGAGAATGGAAGAGAAAGGACTGCAGCATGGCCATTCCCCTGGGTGATTTCTCACTTTCTGTCTCCAACAAGTGGGTGCACCCGATAGCAAAAAAAAAAAAAAAGTTTATAAAAATTATTGATTATAAATGGCTTTTTGCTGTTAAGTAGCAAAGTTTCTATTGTGATAATATGTTAAATCATAATATTAAATTACCTGAATTCTTTAAGAGGAATTGTTTGTTCTTAAGAGTTAAATAAGGTAATGTATATTTTAAATTTTATAAACATATTTATAAAGTGATTATTTGGAACTATCAAAGGCAAACTTTGCTAATGGGTCATTTATGATAGTTTGTATAAAGCAAAATGCAGCATTTTTTTTTTTAGAGGTTTTTGCTATAGGACGCGTGCGCTCGCCAGACAGACAGAGAGAGACGTAGAGACAGAAAGCGAGAAATCACCCCCCAGGGGGAATGGTCACGCCGCAATCCCTTCTTCTCCATTCTCCCCTCGGGATCTTGGGCACGCACACACACGCGCCCGGCGTGAGTTTTAAGCCACCGGGTCCGGGACACGAACCACGTTCGACTACGTGGGAGTCCAGCAACATAGCCATTACGCTAACTGCTGGTTCCCTTCTTTTTTGATAATAAGACATGTGCATGTGAAAGCGAGACAATAATCCTTCGTAGGGTCTGGTCACACTGCAATCCCTTAGCTCCAGTCCTCCAGCCAAGTGGATCTTGGGCACTTACACACCTTTCTGGCATGATTTAGGCTGACTGGGCCAGGGACTCAAACTGCATATGGCATGTGGAATCTGGCTTCTCAGGAGTAGCACATTTTCTCTGTGCAACAGAGCAGCCCAAAGTAATCTTGAAATAATAAGACAATCTTTCTGAAAAGCATATGTGGAAATAATTAGAAGATGAGTTGAAGAAATTTTATACCAGACAATAGCATGTGAAACAGTGATACACATGTGAGTGAAACTTTAGCTCCTGAGGAATGAAAGCAAATGTGGATTTAATCATGCAAGCCCCAGAAAATGCAAGAACAATTGAAAACTTACTTATGCTAACGCCATATGAATACATTCTGTAAGGAGTGCAGTTGTCAGTATTTTCATCTGTGACTTTTAGATAGGAGTTCAGGGGGATGTCCTGCAAGGTCCACTTGCCACATGCAATGAGGTAGCCAGTCTCCTATTATTGATCAGACTTAAACAAAGGAGATGCATATGTTTTCTTTTTCTTACTTTTCCATAATGATGAACTATTTTTGCTCTGCCCTGGTTAATTTGCACCAAATTCCTGTATTCACTATCTTTTCTCCAAGCTCATTTGCCTTCCTAACTGACAATAACACTATGGTCCCATTAGTTCAGATGGCAGGTGGGCATTAGCCCTGAATCCAAAAGTTAATAAGTAGTATAATTTAACGAGCTCACTGGTGGCACAGGGAGAGAAGAGGAAGAAGAGGTACATTCATCCTACATCAAATGAAGCTTTTTGGTAAAAGAAACAAGAAAGCCATAGGAGACAATTTTCTACATATCATTTTTCTTGTCTAGAAACAACACAAACCTACTGAAAAATAGGGGAACAGGTTATTTTTCTGAGACTTGGAAGAACTTGGTCTAAAAGAAAGCAGGGGTTTGTATGCTTGTAGAAAAACAAATTTCACTTCTGTTTCTGTGCAGTAATTTCACCAGTGACAAGAGGAAATTAGCATGGAGATACCGGCTGTTAGCATTAGGATTTGATTTTTGCAAAGGATAAACAAGGACTTTTTATTTTATCTTTGCTTAATGAGCAAACTGGCTCCAGAGAGATGCAAAACTATTTCGGCATTGAGCCTACAACTTATGTCACAGCTCCAAAGAACAAGGTGTCAGCCCTGATGGTGCTCACACTAGGGACTTCATAGCTCATTCATTTCTGCCATGCTTCCTCTCACCCAGGGTTACATGGCCACAAGGGACAATGCACCCTTTGGGCCATTTGTGGTTTATGAATTGTAAATCCAAAGAGAGGGAGAGACAGCTTGACTGAACCCAAATTATGTTACAATAGATGGAAATGAATGTCGTGCTTTAGCAGGATAATAGAACCCCCTGCTTACTGGCAGTCATTCAGGCTCTATCTCTCTCATCCATTTTCTCTCTTGGCCTTGACCCTAATCCAGCAATTGCACATCCCCAGCTGCTCTTTAAGCTGCCTCATTAGCAGCGCACCATTGGGCAGCTCCCATGACAGTCATCCAATGGGATGAAAGTGACATGGGGCTAGAGACTGTAACTGGTTGGCAAGCATGGCAATGAAATATGAGATAGGGTTATATGAAGAAGGCTTTTGAGAGAATTTGAAGAGGCTGAGTAGTTAAGGAATTTTAGACACATGTTAACTTCACTGTTGAGCATTTTGATTTCCTAAGCTTTGGAAACAACAACAGAGAGACCACAAAATTGCTTACATGTAGTCATAAGGGATGCATTTGGCATTAAAGAAAATTTTTATTAAAATGTTTTAAAAATTCCTTTCACTATACAAAATTTGTTAGCCCCAGAAATAGCTACAATTGCTGGATTAGCAAGAGCTTAAATCCTATTGATATTTTTCAAAGATGTTTATAAATAGAATAGTTTAGGACTGTGGACAGAAATATGTGATTTTTAGGACCATTTAGAAATGTGCAAAGGATATCTATATCATTCTGAGAAAACTTAGTGTATTTGTTATGTATTGTTTCCTGTCATAAAGCTAGTATACATTTTTATAAGTTCTAGCAGAATGTAAATTTGTGGCAATAGCTTAGGTTGAATTGTGGTCTTTAAAATACCTTCTTTATTATATATTATCTTTGTATGAGCTTTGTATCACTAAATTTTAGTTATTTCTTTCTTTTTTTTTTTTTTTTTTAGATTTTTTTTTTTTGCTATAGGGCATGTGCGCTCACCACAAAGACAGAGAAAGTCAGAAAGACAGAAAGTGAGAAATCATCCCCCAGGGGGAATGGCCATGCCACAATCCCTTCTCTTCCATTCTCCTCTAGGGATCTTGGGCAGGCATGCAAATGCACTCAGCATGAGTTTATACCACCAGGTCTGGACTGGAACCACTGTTGACTACATGGGAGTCCAGTGACATAGCCATTATGCCAACTGCTGGTCTGAATTTTAGTTATTTCAATGACTCATGTAATCCCCAACTTAACTTGGAACTCTTTGAAAAACTTCACAAGATTAAATATGTTAATAATTTTTATTTGTGTTAGTATTAATTATTCTTTTCTTTAAAGGATATTAATTTTTTAAATAACATGTGTGCATTAGATGATTAAAATATTAAGATTACATGTAAGTTATACCTCATCCTTCTGTATTCTATGTGGTTCTACGTCTGCTGAAATCTTTACATTCTTTATGTTGTTGTTAATTATCCCTTTCCCTGTCAGCCTCCTCTAGATAAATTTAAGCAATTTTTCCAGTAAAGTATAAAAAATATTAGGCATGTTTTGTAACTTATTTCAGAGCTTTCAAATATTTGAATGTTTAAGTTATGCTACTTCTATTTACCCAATAATTTTTGAGGGTCTCCAATGAGCCAGACTCTGTTCTCTAAGTCCCAGAAATGTTAAAATGAGTCCAATGGTGTACTTGTTCTCAAAAAGCTAATTGGTGAAAAAAGATATTTACTGACTCATACAATAAAGTATGATAAATGGTGATTAGAATGAAAATGACCTAGAGTGAAATAAAAATCTTTAAGAAAGCATATTAAGCTTCTTTGGAAAGGCTAGAAAGGCTTTACCAGGAATGTGCATCTGAACTGTGTCCTCAGGGATAAATAAATACACATTAGCTTTGGAAAGTACTAGAGCCAAATAGTAATGGCTGGGAGGACCTCTGGTACAAGCTCAGTAAACCCTTTGACTGTAATGAACAGATAACATAAAGTCAGCTTAAGTAAAAGGGTCAACATATTCACACACAGAGAAGTAACTGAAGAACAAATTCACCGAAATCCAAGTGTAGGAAGCTTCACATGGGCAGACCTCACTGCTTGTGGAAAAAGAGGCATCCTTTAGGATTCAGTCAATTCCAGAGACCCAGTGGCAGAAATATGTGAGGATTAATTCAGACGCTGTGCAATAATTCAACTCAACTATGTTCGCTAGTCTTCCCTGTTTAATTCTCTTCTGTATACATGCTGGCCAAATCTTTTCACAAGCCTTTGCAGTGATAAAACAATATTATTTCAGTAATAATCAAAATCCTGGTTGCAGCCTTCATAGCAATTCAAGGCATAAATTTGTATTAGCTGCCCTTGAAGCAGATGCCCTTCCTGGCTCACATAAATTATAATTAAGGAGAAGGTAGGAGAGATAAAGACAACACAGCAGCTTGTGTTCAGAGCTAGTTGCATAAAGCTAGACCGTGCAGCAAGGCCATGAGAGCAGTTTTTTTTTAGGAGGACATGTTGGCATGACAGTCAAGATGGCAGTGATAGAATTCTGTGAATACAGGTCATGGATAAGCTCAATGATATGCAGACCATGTGGATTTTGTTTTAAATGACAAAATTAGTTTAAATAAATCTTACATTGCCAAAGGGTAGTTACCTATATTATAAGGTATTCTACTCTAGTGGCAAGTGAAATTAATTTCTCTTTGAATATAATATATATATATATATATATATATATATATAAAATGATTAAGGTTTATTATGATTAGGTGCAATATATTCCTCATTCTTCTGTATTCTTTTCTCTCTCTCTACATGAAATCTGACTTAATTATTGAAGTCTTCCTTTACTGCTCTATTTTATGCTGGATGTCCCTTTACACCTATAACTTTCCCATTTGTTGAGCACTTAATTACCTATTTCATTTTCCTCTAGTTATTTTGGGCATTTATATAGCTTTCCACGGTCAAGAATTCTCAAGGGCCTATTTCATTTTATAGTTCTCCTAGTGCCTCTATAGTGCACTGCAAATTTGTTTTTCACATAGTTGTAATGTAATAAGTACTACTTTATTATAGGAATTGAGTGTGGGATAAAAATTTGGGAACAGCAAGCTTATTTCAGAAGCTATTGGACAGAGATGAACTGTTTGCAGTCCTTCAGAAATACATGATTTTATCAATTATACATATAATTTTCTCCCTACATTCCTCTTTTTATTGGACTTCCAAAAAGTGTTTAGTAAGTACTAACATCTGACTTGAACGTTCTTAAATAGAATTTCTCATTCCACATAATTATGTTTTCAATAAAACATGTTCACTAATGGCCATAGTCTTTCTTTAGTAAACTAGAATAATTTATAATCAAGAATCTCCTACAGCTTGTTTGTTTGTTTGTTTATTTATTTATTTATTTATTTATTTATTTATTGCAGTAAGAGTAAATCCATTTGGGAATATCTGTCTGCTAGCTCAAAGTTTCTAGATCACAGTGAGCTGCCAATATCGATACTGCACTTTATCTACATTCCATTTACTTTAAGGAAAGAATTTGCTTCTCTAAAGTAGAAACAATGGAAAACAGCAAATAATTCTTTAAAATAAATACACTTTAATAACCCAGAGTGAGCATAATGAATAGTCAGCATGTAATTTTCTTTTCTTTTTTTCTCCTTAATTTGCCATATGTGCTTACTGGAAAGAGACATAGAAAGAGTGAGAGAGAGAGAGTTAGAAAGAAAAGAAGAAATCCTCCTCCTCTGCCCATGGAGAATGGTTATGTTATAATCACTTTTTCATTTCTCCCTCGTTTCAGGATTTGGTGTTACACATGTTCATCCAGCGTATTTCTCAAGCCACTGAATCCAGGGCTTGAACTCTAGAGTCAGCCATGTGGGATACACCCACATTGATCATTATGCCACCAACAGGCCTAGTAGCGTGTAATTTTCATGTTGACATAAAAAAACAGTATAAGTATATAATCAAATCAAATATAATAAACTGAATACCAGTCAAGTCTTTTTTAGTGTTCATCTCATGCTATATTCAACTATCATCACATTTTAGAGTAAAGCACAATAAAAATTACATATATTATTAAATAAATTATCATGAAAGTAAATGATGTAACCACATTTTCCAAATATTTGGAACAGGCTGGATAATGTAATGAGCGGGGGAAAACACATCATTATACCTAATCTGCATCCCCAAGAACCTCATGATCTGTAAGGGAAGCAGAGTACATTAAACAAACAACTACTCTTTAGGAGCAAAATAATTTTGACAAAATAAATATATCAAAGAAATGAATGGATTACATTTTAGGAAAAAATTGAATTACATTTAGGATTTAGGAAATGGATTACATTTAGGACAAAGTTTCTCTTGTGGAGAAAAAAGGAGAAGAGAAATATCAAGATATATATCTTTCTCCTGAGTCCTAAGGTATAAGTAGTATTACTCCAGACATTCAGAACATTAGTTTTCTTTCACTAAAAGAATGAAAATAATAATTTTTATAATAAAATATTGTGAAATTAGTAAAGAAAAAGAATATAAAGTGCCAGGAACATGAATTTTAGCTGAAAAAAAAAAAAAAAAAAACCCTGGTTAGAAAAAAAAAAAATAGAAGGGGAAGAATTTCCTAGGGAGCTGTGAAAACAAAGACTCAGATAAATGGGAGTTCTCACTGAGTTAGTAGAATGGCTTGGTACAGTATACTCAGAATAAGTAGGCAGTGGCTTCTTTCAAGTAATGTATCTGTTTTGAATATTCCTTCCTCCTTTTCTATTTAAAAAGTCTGGTGTATTAAAAAGGGCATAAGTTGTCTTTCTTCTCAGAAATTCATTGGAAGCCAGAATGGAGAATAAGTCTAAGCAAGAAACAGATTGCAAAAAGTGATCAGTGCGCTTGTTCTTAAACTAAAGTGGTCAATGGTTTTTTAAGGTTAATACGTTTCTCAACTAGTTTACTGTATACTAGAATAGATTTGTGATTAGAGTTTGGCTACATTAACAAAATGGTAAAAAGAAACTGTTTTATTCTTAATGTCTTCCAAGTCTGAAAACTGAAAGGATTAGCCAGTTCCACATTTCAAAGAGTCCTGAGCCACCCTTGCAAAGACGGGACACACGGTCACTCACTCATGTTTAAAACATACAATGGTAAAACTAAAGAGGAATGTGGGCAATTAGAAAATATTTTTTCAGTGATTTTGGGGTGTTTACAGTGTCACCTCTGGATTCCCCACCCTTACCCCCATGAAAATGCATACTCATGCCTGAAAAATCTGAAGAACAGCCTGTGTCAGCTAGACACTATCCAAATATATCTAGCCCACTGTCCAGTAGCTGCTTGCTGAAAAGAAACTGATCCAAAAACTGAAAAAATAAATTCACTTTCTAGGAAATGTACTCCAGTGATTTCAATACTTTGGAGATCTGTATTTATTTGGAGTTCTGTTGTAGATATCACTGGTAGCTGGTTGAAATAAAAGGGAATGGCTATATTCTCAGCATAGTCAACAAGAAAATGTTTGAGGCAGGCAAAACTCTTAGGGAAAGGGAAGCATAATCTTTGCTAATGTCAGTTGTAGTGGACATAGAAGACTGTGAGTTCAACTATAGGACCACCACTGCAAAATCTGGTCATTTACTTTATAATGTTTAGGAGGTATTTAGCCTCTATATTGTCTGGAATAGTCTTGATACCAAACGTGTCTGATAAGGTAGGAGACCACAGTTAATAGTTCTCTCATTATTTATTTGGTACTGGATTGAAATAATGTTGTGTATGTACTCTATGGAATACTACTCAGCCATGAAAAAAATGATTACCTGACATTTGATATGAACTTGACAAATATGGAAGACTTAATGCTATGTGAAGCAAGCCAGATTATGAAAGATAGGCATTGTATGTCCTCACTCAATTTATCCCAAATGACTGCACTCCATAGCAGAAATTGAAAGATTTGAAAATATAATAGCAGAGAGGGTAACTGCGGATAGTACAGAGAGTAGTGGTGGGTGGTAATAGGGGGTGGATAATACGGGAGAGGGGGTAACGGGAAAAAAAAAACAATATGTTATGCACTGTACTTGTGCTGGGAAAAAAATCCATGTTATAAACTGTAAAGATGTATGATCATTAAATGTAAATAAATAGTTTTTAAAAATGTTAACTATTACTTAAGATATTTTTTAACTAGGAATTCTGTCTATTTAAATTATTTAAATTATTACAAAATTTCTATGAGGTAAAAAGTATTATGATTTCTTTTTTAATAGATAAGAGAAGTGAGAGTCAGAGAACAGAGTTGACAAGAGATAGGTTTAAAAGATTTGAAACAAGTTCTATTTTACTTCAAATCTAGTGCTTTAGGCTGGCCTCATGGTAAAGAGAACTGGATCCCAAATGGCCAACTGTGGTTCAAATCCCAGCCCTGGCAGCCTGAAAAAAACATGTTGTCTGTGTGTACATAACTGCCCAAAGTCATGATAGGAAGGAGAATTGCCGGAGAATGGATTGTGGTATAACCTTACTCTACTGGTGGGTGCTTTCACCTTTTCCCTCTTTCTCTGTGTCTACCTCTCTAATAAGTATATATGCCCTCTTGCAAAGAAAACCACAGAGTTTTTAATCAATATGCTAAAAAAAAAAAAATCTCCAGGTAGCAGTGGTAGTCATTATAGGGCAGGTTCTAGGAGCAGAGGAAAGTGATTCAACTATTTGTAGCTGATCTCCAGTTCAAACTGAAGAGATTAGGAAGAATGAGTGCTCCACCTACCAGAATGAGGAGCTTAGTCCTGAGCAAGAAAGTTCAGTGCAGAATCCCAACCCAGAGAAGACCTGGAGAATAAATGAGCAACTGAAGGAGAGCCAAGACAGGATTAATGAGGAGCACTGTTTTTCAGAGATTTGGGGAGGTCTCATGGACACTAGACCTTGCGTTTGCTGATATGTATTATCTAGAAATCACCCAAAAGTTAACATGATATTCTAGCACACTGCCCACATGGTCAGAATTGCCTTGACACGGGGTTGTACACAGAATGGTGAATGATAGGCCTAGGTTAATGACAAATGTCTAATTTTACTTTAAAATTTACATTTCAAATTGGAATGACCATGGAACTATGGCTTGAATCTTTATAAAATTATTTATAACTTGCTTTTAAATAGATACACAGTTAAATATACCAGAACTTCACCTCAATACGAGTACATCTTCAAAAAGTTCACAGGAAATGTATGTCATGAAAAAACCTATGCATGGATTTCAAACTTTTTTGTATCAAATTAATTTCTAAATTAATTTCATTGTCCATGACTTTTTTTAAGAGACATTTTTTTGCTATAGGGCATGTGTGTTTGCCAGAGAGACAGAGAGAGGCAGAGAGACAGAAAGTAAGAAATCATCCCCTAAGGGGGATGGCCATGCCTCAATCCCTTCTCTTCTATTCTCCTCTCGGGATTTTGGGCACGCACACACATGTGCCTGACTGAGTTTTGAGCCACCAGGTCTGGGCCTCGAATTCCAGTCAACTACATGGGAGTCCAGCAATGTAACCATTATGCCATCTGCAGGTCCCTCATATTCCTTGAACTTTTTGAATTTCCCTCATATTTTTTACTAAGAAGGACTGGCTGTCTGGGCCTGTTTTGACACCTTGCAAAATAACATTATTTGCCAAAGTATAAAATAAAAAAGTTATAAAAATTTCACTCAAAATTTAACGTAATGCATTTCAGTCTACAGTTGAAAAGAATTACTCAGAAACATCACCTACTGGATGAAAATGTCCATACATTTATATTTCTCATCATTTCTGTATCTCTGTAGTTTCTGTCCATTCAGATTTTTTTATCTATGAAAAACATGGGTCCATGTGTATTGATAAATAATATGCAGAACAGAGAATGTTCTTCATATCAGAGATAAGAATTCAGGCAGTTACATATTCTTCCTGTACAATGTCCCTGACTCTCCTAAACTCTTGCATTTTTTTTTCTTTAAATGTAAAGTCACTGCAGTTTTGATCTTGAGTAGGCATCTAACTTAAGAAAGGCAAATAGATTAAAACAACAAATGTCCTGAAATCGCAACGTGTTTAGTAATTTCATGCAGAGTTGAGGGACAGTTCCAGCACCAACCCTTTCTTTATTATCATTTTCTTTTTTGAATAGAATTTCACTGAATTGAAAAGAAACCCCATGCACTGAACGATACAGGGCACAAAAAGGAGGCTTGTGCCTAACGATCTATACAGACATATAATCAAGTAGTAATTGTAAACCTAGCTGATATGTGAGTGGAGTACAGTGTTAATGAAATTTCACAGCGGTTCTGGTAAGATGGTGATGGTTATTAAAGCTGACCCCCTTCAGCAAAGTAAATTGCCTTAGGTTTTAATTTTATTTTGACAGGATCCTTTATTACTTTTGCTGAAATCAATATTGACACACACAGCACACTGTAGAAAAAGCTAAACAATGCAGAACTCTCAGCAGTGAAAATCTGAACAACAGGTGGTTTATATTTTTAGTCACTACATATATTATCCACTACACAAAAATTATATGTGACAGGTTGAAAAAATGCTATGCATGCATTAATGCCATTAAGTGCATTTAATGTAGGTTCCAACTTTATATCCAATAAATATAAAAGGCAGTATGATCTGTCATCAATTTTGAAGGCTTCCTTAAAAAATGGATGATTTAGAAAGGTTACTTTATAGCTTAAAAAATCACTGTTTCTAAATACAAATGCAACTTTTTGTGTACATCATCATTTCTTGAGAATTTTACAGCAGAAACTCTGAGAAGTGAATATAATGATATATAATAGAATTTAAGGTCTATCTTATTTGCTCAGCTTTCACAAGTAAAAATAATCTAGAATTTCTTTAATTGAGTGAATTAACTATGGTTGTAGAGTTAGTAGTAATAGAATCAGATCTAATGTCTCAGATAAGTATGATTTTTCTAACTTCTCACCCTTGCAAATAAGATTAAAATTTTGGCCAGCAAATGACTGAGTACTTTTAGCAGTAATTCAAAGTAGAATAGATATGCACATATATGTACATGTGCATATTCTAGGAGACATCCAAAACTGTGAAAAATGGAATTAAAAAGAGTTTACTTTGATACAAAAAAAATTTGAAATTCATGCATAGGTTTTTATAATATGCATTTTCTTTTAACTTTTTTAAGGTGCAGAGTATCCACATAGACACATATTTGCGACAAAATAAAGAAGAAATACTTATGACAACTCTAGTGCTCATTTCTTTAGTGAATAGTGTGGTGACAGACAGATTCATAACTGCCTTCATCTACTATTCATTCTATATTCTCTTCATCTTCAGCAAGTACATAAGTGGTCATGTTTTTCTTTTTTTTATTTGGTATGATGACATAAACTTTCATTTCTGAAGGATCTGGGTTATTAGTAGTGCCTAGGCGGGGTTATTTTAGGTTTTCATTGACCTTAATTACATGGCATATTAATACTAAGAGACACGTGAAGTGACGCCCAGTTTTCCATACTTACTGTTCTTTACCTCTATGGTAGAGTAGCAGTCCGATTTCCCCATAGTAGTCAAGCTTAATCAATTCACCCAGCACAGTAATTCCCTTTGCCTTTTGATTTAAAGGCATGGACATCCAAAGTGACCAGGTAGCTGTGTTAACTTGCAGCTCAGTAGAATTACTACTGTGTCTCCTGGTAGAAACGTTACTTCCTTTGGAACTAAGACTTTTGGGAAAGTTGAGGAAACAAGAAACATAATTTTGAAAGAGTCACTAAGAACCATAGAGATTGGTTTCATTCTTAATTTCACCCCTTCTTGGAACTGCACATTCTGGATATAGAAGAAATAACACTATATGTGTTAGACATTGGTTTAGGGTATATAAGAAGAGACTTAAAAAGTTCATGGAAAAAATGGATTTAAAAATAAAAAATATAAAGCTCATGTTTTAAGCGATGATATCAGCCACTTTATCCATCCTTGAAGAGCTGAACATCCTGGGACTTTCACTACATCAATGCCATCCTTTTTATATTATTAACTGAAGAAAAATGTATGTCTTTTAAGGATTTCTTAAGATTGAGAAACAAAAAAGAAATCAGAAGAAGCCAAATCAGGACTATAAGACGAATGCCTAATGATTCTGCACTGAAACTCTAGCAGAATTGCTTTTGTCCAGTGAAAGGAATGAGCAGCATCGTCATGGTGGAGAAAGACTTTCTCATGAAGCTTTCTTGGGTGTTTTTCTGATAAAACTTTAACTACCTTTCTCAAAGCACTCTCATAATAAGCACATGATATCATTCTTTGGTCCTCTAGAAAGTCAACTAGTAAAATGCCTTGAGAATCCCAAAACATGTTGCCACAGGTTTGCTTTTGACAGGTCTGCTTTTTCTTTGCCTGAACTACTTCTTTCACCTCTTGATAGCCATTGTTTTGATTGTGCATTGCCAACGAGATCATACTGGTAAAGCCATATGTCATCTTCCATTACAGTTCTTCAAAGAAACTGCTTTTGTATCTTGATGCCACTTAAAATTTCCATGGAAAGTGCTGCCCCTGTCTGCAGTTGATCTGGGAGTAACAGTTTTGGCATTCATTGAGAAAAAGGTTTGTTTCTTTTTATTTTTTTAACAAGAATTGTGTAAGCTGAATCAGTTGAGTTATGTCTAGTGTTGGCTGCTGTTTCTGCTATTAATCATTGGTCCTCTTCAATTAGGGCAAAAGATTAATTTTTTCCTTGCAAATTGATATGCATGCTTTGTTGCTGCAGGCATCATCTTCAATATTGTTGATCCCTTCTTAAAACTAGTTATCTATTTGTAAACCGACGATTTCTTTGGAGCATTTTCTTATAAATTCTGCATAAAGCATCAATAATTTAATCATTCTCCCACCCAAGTGTCACCATAAATTTGATATTTGTTTTTGCTTCAATTTTATGTTGCTCTGATAGGTGCTCTTTCAAACGGATGTCTTATAAAATAATTTTTAGTACTATGAACTGAATAGATCATCTTCAGATATCCTATAACAAGTTTAAGATAGTACGAGTTTATTTTGGTACACAAAGATCTTGCATTCCATAGTTTTCTCATAATATGCATTTTTCCACAAATTTTTTGAAGACCCTTGTATAACCTAGATAACCTTGACACAGCACTGCCAGGTCTTGTCAACTAGCTGGTACTGTAACAGTCTACAAAGTCCATTCTATTGTGCTATAAAAGTAGCTACTTCATAATGGTGGGAAACAGGGTAAGACCAGTGAAGTCCATGAACATGGTTTCATTGCCTCACTTTACTTTCAATGAAGGAAGTTTCTTGGTCAGAAGCAAGGTAGAATACATTGCAGTAAAATTCTGTAAGTCCATGGATGGTAATTTTGCCTGATTGTGTTCAAGGAAGGCAAATCCGTATCCAGAGACAGAGCCTTTTCCAGTAAGAAAGCACTGCTGCCCCTTCATTATGGAAATGTTCAGTGTAGTTAACCTGCCACAAAGTATTGGGTCGTCAGAAGAGTCATGTCTCATTTTTGTATAGAAAAATATATCATGTCTTTTCTGACAATCCAATAGTTGGCTGATCTCTTGAGGGAAGAATGCCATTTCTGGGGTCCTTTGTTGGTTTCCACCACTGTCAGACTTGTCGTTTAGCAGTGGCTGCAGCCAGGTTAGCCTTGTTGAGTGGAAATCTGTGTTACTGAGTCCATGGAAAACCTCCATAATGACAATGCCCATTTTATTCATGAGAACATTGGGCAGTGAAAGCAGTGGCTGGAGAAAAAGGCTGAATGGTATCCTTAGAAGAGGTCATCCTAGTCATTTGATTTTTAAAACATTTCTCTGCTGAGATCAATCATTGGTGAATATTCACATGGGACACAAGCATTTTCATGTTTTTTTCCACACTCAGGTCTATCTAGATGACTATTCCTCACATTTCTGTATCATTAATTTTCTGATTATGTTCCTTCCAAGTCTCTGATCATCCAGTCACACCATTGGCCACAGCTCATAAACTGGTATATAACTGCACATCTGACCATTTCTCCTTTCTAGCAAAGTGAACAACCAGGTGTACTGCTTGAAGTTCTGCCCATTGAGGGGGTTTCTCTTTACCACCGTCCTTCAGGAACATCTCCAAAAAAGTGTATATTGCTGAAGTTTTCTACTTTTGGGTGGTGCCTGCATATTATACAGAACAAGCTGTAAAGCGAGTTCTAGTCTCCTCTTCCTTTATCATCAGATGTTAGGGAAATTACCATGAAGCCATGAATGAAGGCTGAGAAAGAGATGTCAGTGTAGTAGTAAAGGGACTCATGAGCATTTGGACTACTTATTCATGTAACTCAGGGCTTCTGGGTCTGCTCAATCCTATTACATATATACAATTTCTACTTGATGTTGTTGTGCACACCCAGGTTTTTGTTTAGGGGCTAAGAGAACACACAGTTTTCATTGGCAGCTCAGGGCGCCTGGTAACTTATGACCCATGGTTAAGCATCTCTACTAAAGCCCAGTAGAAAGCTAAGAACAGTCTTTCCCCAGGACCAACAGATGGTGTAATGACTATGTTGCTGGACTCCCATGAAGTCGACCACAGTTCGAGTCCTGGATCTGGTGGCTCTAACTCACACCAGGTTTATGTGCGTGCATGCCCAAGATCCTAAGAGAAAAATGGAGGAGAAGGGATTGCAGTGTGGTCATCCCCCCGGGTGGTGATTTCTCATTTTCTGTCTCTGTCTTTCTGGTGAGCATACGCGCCCTATAACAAAAACCTCTCCCAACAACAAACAAACAAACGAAAAAACCTGTTTCCCCCCAAAAAAGAGTAGTTATCTTCAAAGCATGGCAGTGATGTTCTCCAGAATCTTTAGGAACTGTGCTATGATTCGCCTACAGGGTCTTCTAAAAGCCAAAAATAACATCTTCCCCTGTCACTTCCAGCATCATTGGATCTGCTGGGTCACATGGCCAAGCAGCAAGTAAACTGCATAGCAGATTGGGCTTATAGAAGAGATTTATCTTGTTCTTGGGTCCACTGAATAGTAGTAGCTTTCTAGGTCACTAGGTAAGTAGGCTGGAGTAACAAAACCAAATAAGAAATGTGTGGCCTTCAAGAGCCAAAGAAGTTCGCTGGGCATTGTGTCTCCTTTTAGGTTGTAGATGGGGCCAGGCACAACAACTAATCCTCCACCTTAGAAGGGATATCTGGATCTCACCACACTACTGGGAGCCTAGAAATTTTAGTGAGATAGTTGGTCCCTGAATTTTAGTCATATTTATTTTCCACACTCTGATACATATGTCTTACCAATAAGTCTAGAGTAATTGCTACCTGTTCATTAGGTCCAATAAACATAATATCATCAATGTATGAACTACTGTGATATCTTTCAAAGGATAAGGTGACCAAGATACCTACAAACTAAATTATGAGAGTTGATATATCATTGACTTAAGGCAATTAAGGCATATTGTTAACCTTTCCATCTAAAAATAAATTGCTTCTGTTGGTCTTTACTATTAGGTATCCAAAAAAAAAAAAAAAAAAAAAAAGCGTTTTCCAGATCAGCAGGTATGTATAAGGTACCAGAGGATAAGCTAATTTGCTCAAGCAATAAAACTACATCTGGTACAGCAACTACAGTTGGAGTCACGACTTGGTTAAGCTTGCAGTAATTCGTTATCATTTCTCAAGATCCATTGGTCTTCTGCAAGAACAAATAGGTGAATTGAATGAGGAAATGAGGGGAATCTCCATCTTTGCATCTTTCAAGTGCTTAGTGGTTGCACTAATCTCTGCAATCCCTCAGTGAATGTTGTACTGCTTTAGAGTTACTGTTTCCTTACGTAGAGGCATAACTAATGGCTTCCATTTGACCTCTGCTACTATATCCCTCATTCTATACATCTGGAAAATCATCTGGGGACTCTTCCAGCTGCTGAGTATGTCTATTCCAATGATGAATTCTGAAACTGAGCAAATAACCACAACATGGACCCATTGTGAGGTGGACCTGAGCCAAAAGTTTTCTGATAACCTTACCTCTATTAAGTCCTTACTCTGACTGGTAGGCCACAGTGACATTTTGGGTCTTCTGGAATTATTTTCTGTTTATGGTCAGTATCCAGAAGTGTCTTAAAATTCTGATTATTTCCTTTTTCCACTATGTGCAGTTGTTCTGATGAACAATCATAGATCTTGAGTCAGCAAGTGGTATTGTGGTTAAAGCATTAGACTTCTACCTGGCTGTTTGTGGTTTGAGACCCTGACCCGGCGGCTTTCTTACTCACTTTTTTCTCTTTCTCTCTTTGATCAGCACACACACCCTGCAACAAATTTTAAAATAATAATGATTAATAAGATTAAATAAATAATTATATATATATATATATATATATAATTATAAATATGTATGTGTGTGTGTATATATATATATATATATATATATATATATATATATATATAGTCTTTTCTCAAGGGGACCATCTTTCCCCTCATTCCAGAGATTCTGAGTCTCTAAATTAGATCAATTATGGGAAACAATTGAGAATTTGTTACTCTCTATTGTTAAAATTCAGGTCAGAGGGACCAGCAGTTGGTGTAATGGACTGTTGGTTGGCAGTTGGTTGCTGGACTCCCATGTAGTCGACTGTGGTTCAAGTCCTGGACCCGGTGGCTTAAACTCCCGCCAGGCACATGTGCGTGTGTGCCCAAGATCCCAAGAGGAGAATGGAGGAGAAGGGATTGCAGCATGTCCATCCCCCCGGGGGATGATTTCTCACTTTCTGTCTCGCTGTCTCTCTCTGTCTTTCTGGCAAGCACATGCACCCTATAGCAAAAACCTCTCAAAAAAAAAAAAAAAATTAAGGTCAGATTTTTGCTTAATGACTTAAAACTGTTTGCTTATACAAATAAGGCAAGGATTTAGTAGGCTTCTTATATGTTTCACTTCTTGGAACACCATTATTCTCTATTTGAGTTAAGTTATTTTGTTTGCTGCTTTTACTCTGCTATTTATTATAGTAACTATATTCATCTTGTTCTTGGTAGTGTAGTGCTATGCTACTTGACCTGTGTCACTCTAGATTTTAATTACTTCCATTGCAGTTAGGGTTCCTAGTTCAGCGACTGCAGTCTCTACTGTCAGGTCTGGTCTAGAGAGAAGAGCAATCATTTAGAGCTCTTCAAGGGTGCCAGGCTTTCTCTCACAAATTTATTTCTAATACCATTTGGGAAAGATATGTTTTATGGACACTCCCAGTGTGACTGAATAGGTCTTAAATGATAAATCCACTCTAGCATTTTAATCTCCTTAAGCCTTTGAATCACTTCCTCTACATTAAACCAAGGAAGCGCCAGCATTTCTACTTTACTCACAGTAAGCTGCCTTTTGGTTCATGCTTTAGCCAGCCAACCACACTGGCAGAACCCTCTTTACCTCCCCAAAATGCAATGTTAACACATTTAAATCTCTGTTTAGTAAGTCCTTATTAATAAATACAGCTTTATTCAACTTTATATTTCTTTAACTATTATCCCACATTCTTAATATCCATTCTTACAGAATTCCTGCATTTCTATCTGTATAAATTTTAAAAACTCAAGTAGTTTTCTTTTTTCTTTTGAAGTATAGTGCACTTCCTCATAGCTTACTTTTTGTGCCTATCTTTAATGGCTTTCTCAGACTCAATTCTAGTTCTACGTCCAGAAGTAAAGACAAGTGATGGGGTTAGCCCTGAGCAGAACCAACCTGTCTTACATGACTATTGCCTCAGGAGATGTTACTAGAGTTTCCTTAAAAAATTTAGGGTTAGGACCAGTTGGTGACATGTGGTTAAGGCGACTGGATCTTACATGGCTGACTGTGCAGTTTGAGGTCCACAACACATGTCTTGAGAAACAGGCCAAGAAGGCACATGTATGTCCCTGCCCAGAATCCCTAGAGAAGGATTGCCACATGGCCATTCCCTTTGAGAGGTGCTGTCTCACTTTCCCTCCTTCTCTCTCTGTTTCTCTCTTTCCAGCAAGTGCACCCACCCTGTAGCAAAACAAAACAAAAGTTTGTGAGAAACAATAGGATTAAAGTACAAGCTTGTTTAAGGAAAAAAATGTAGGCTTGAATCAGCTCATTGATATAGTGGTTAACTGCTCAAGTGATATTAGATCCATTTGGAAGATGGCACGTTTAGTCCTCCAATTGATCTGTACATGTGAGTTGCACATGCTTGTGGTACTGACTGGTTGAGAAAGGGCATAGTTGGGGACTTCAGTAGGGTGTTTGTTCCTCCCCTCCTCCCATCTCTCACTTTCATAAAACAAATAAATGAAAATTTTAAAAAATGCAAGTTAATTCCCTCAAATTGGTGTGAACAGGCCATGTTCACTGCGGTAGGGAAGTCTTATTTCAATAGCAAGGAAGACTCAGAATTTAGAGACTCAATATACCCAGTTTATCAGGATCTTCCCAATGTACCAACCCTTATTTTATGGTCCCATTCTTTTTAATGAATTTTCTGACTTTAACAATACGTACCTTATCTGAATGGGAGTTCAACTCATGGTGAAATTCAGTCAGTTGTAGAATTCAATTTTGTATTTAACTGTCAGCAGTGTTAGCTCTTTAGCTAAAGGAGATAAGAATCTCTGTCAGGACACACATAGAAAATTTTAGGTCATTTATGCAGTGTTTGAGCTATAAATTAGATTCTCTTAGCTCATCCTTTTCTTCCACCACTTTGTCCAGAGACTTAAGGAACAATCAACCTTATTATATTTTTTAATTTTCCAAAGATGTTTGAAAATCTATATATAGTCACTCATCTTGTTTTTTATATGTGGTTGATTAGCAGTATTCAATGTGGATATTTTGTTTATCTCTCTTGTCAGATCACATCATAAAATATGAGTACTCTTTGTAACTGGAATCATAATCCAAATATATTTTAGTCTAACCTATTAGAGAATCAATTCCAGAAACCCCAGAACCAATTAAAAAGATTAAAATCCTTAAACTCAGTTCCTCTAGAATCACTCTCAATACCAGTATCTACATTAGACTGGATTTTCCAGAGAAACACACACACACACCCCCACACATGCAGATTTATTATAAGGAATCGGCTCACTAGAATAGAGGCTGAGAAGTCGCATGATCTGCTGGTGGTGGGCTGAAGACTAGAAAAGGTGATGATATTTCCAATGTGATTCCAGAGGCAGTAGAAGACAGATGTTCCAGCTTGAAGACAATCAGGCAGAGAGCAGATTTTATTATTTTTGTTCTATTCAGGCCGTCAATAGATTGAATGAGGCCTATCCAAATGAGGAAGGCAGTCTGTATTACTTGGGTTACTGATTTGCATGTTAATACTACTTAGACACACTCTCACAGAAAACACAAGAATAATATTTAACAAAACATCTGGGCACACCGTAGTCCAATCAAATTGACACATGGATTTAACCACCACAGTGTCAAAGAACAAAAGCTCTCTAAAGAGCAGAAAAAACATTTCCATTTCCTTATCTGAGTAAATTGTGTTTTTTTTTAATGCCTTTCTAGAATTGTCACCACCACATCTTTCTTTCATTTTAAGTTATTATTTTTCTATCACCATCACCTCTAAAACTTCTAGCAGTCTATTTTTTTCTTTTTTCAATAGCCTATACTATATTCTCATTTATCAAAAGAATCTTCACAAAGTTCACTGATGACTTACTCATTTTCAATTCTGCACACTATATTCTAAACCTCTCTAAACTCCATTCAGAAGACCACCATCATTCTGTGAAGGTTTAACCCATTGGACACTATTAAATTCATTTTTTGTGTATGTTTCTTCTCTCATTTGCTTTAGTGCTTTCTCCCATTCCTTATTACTCATAGGCATATAGGTATATAGCTTTCCTAGATCGTTTTCATTTTTTGATGCTGTTTCTATATCCTTATATCTTTACATAATTTTATCTGTTTTTCCTCCTGGTTCATTTGTTCTCTTTCTTTTCTTTTCTTTTCTTTCTTTCTTTCTTTCCCTCTTTCTTTCTTTTTGTTTCTTTCTTGTGTCATTTTCAAAGATCTCTATTTTCCCCTTTCAGACACTAATGCATTTTTTTCCCTTCAGTAATTCCATTAAAAAGCATTTGGAATGAAAATACCCATGATAGATACAACTAAGAACAAACGACTTGTTTGGCTAGAGAATGTCACTAGAGTTAGCAAGTATTCAGGGAGCGTTTGTGATTAATCTTGTGGTTTTCAATTAATGTAAGTCATATATTAAAATTCATTTTGAAAAAAAAAGGTTATGCAGAATATGGAAAACAGATTACACTGTCAAAGCTAAATTGATTATCTTGATTTTTATGGCAGTAGGCAAATATATAAATTAAATGGTGAATTATAATTTGTAAACTTTACATAAAATTCTCCTTCATTTTGTATAAAAGCATGACAAAAAATCTTTAGGAGCTGTGAGGCACTGCCATTATGTTTATGCTCACTAAGCAGTGTACTATAATTATTTAAGTACAATTTCAATGTTTTCATGTATGCAGCATTGCTGAGCTATTAGAAACCCAGTATTATTGTGTTCTTTTTCAATTACCTGAGCATCCCCTGGGTCCAAGAGGATGAATAAGTTTTCAAAGATTGCTGACTCTCTTACCCTGTTAGGAAAGATTGTGCCTACTCTTTTTCACTACATGAACCTATTTTCATTGGTGTTTTGTTTAGCAACTGTAGAATTTTTAATGAAGTTAATGCTTAAAAGACTTCTTAAAAATTTAAATATAATGGGCAGATAGCTATTACACTCCAGCTATGTAATTCAACTCTTTATATATAAAACCAAGGTCATTATAATGTAACTATTTCTTGTTTTATCCTAATGATGTTTTTGTTTTTCCTTTCCTACAGTGAAAGCACCTGTTTACTTGCTCCACTGAGAATATACAAAGAGCAAATAAGTCGAAAATGCAGCATGTGGGATCTAAATAAGAAATAGATATGTGTTTTTACCATGGCAAACACTTTTAAATAATATACCTCATTTGTAGTTAATTTGATTTCTGATAGGGTATATAATTTATATATTTTATTCTCACTGCAAGTATTAAATTGCCTTCTCTCTGGTGGAAGAAATATGGACAAGATGACTAAATATTCATGCTGCTATAAAAACTTGCCTTATGAAAAAATAAATATCAAAGATAAATTTAAAATAATTTCTTAATTATCTAGATTCAAATATAACAATAGTGGGGCTAGCTCGTGCTATGGTAGTTAAGGCACTGGACTCCCATGTGGTAAATCATGGTTGGAGTCCCAGACCTGGCAACTTGCCTTTTCACTTTCTCTCTCTCTATTTCTCTCTGGTCAAATTAAAAATAATAATAAAATTAAATAAAAATTCTAACAAATAATAATAATAATAGTTTAATGTTTTATTCTCATCAAAAATTTTGAGTCAAAAAATTGAGTAGAGAAAGAGAATGTCTTTTGCTCTCTGGTATGGTAATAGTGCTTAAAATAAAAGTGACTATATACATAGCATTCTATGTGTTAGGTATTTTTTTTAAGAAGTTTTTGCTTTAGGGTACATGATAGAAACATTGAGAGGGAAAGTGAGATATCTTTCCCCAAAGGGGATGGCCACTCACAATTCCTTCTCCTCTATTCTCCTCCCAGGATCTTGGGCAACATGCACATGTACCTGGTGAGAATTTCAAGTCTGTTGTGAATTTTAAGATGCTGGGTTCCGGATTCAAACTGCAGTTTACCATGTGTGAGTCCAGCAATTTAACTGCTACGCCACCTGCCAGTCCCCAGTCAGGCATTTTCTTAAGAGCTTTATAGATAGTTTCTTTTTAATATTATTTTAACATTTATTTTCAGTAGGTCTTCAAACATTGATTTGTAGGTAAGAAAACAATAAACCTCAGAAAGCTTACTTTATGTTGCCCTGCTAAGAACAAATATCAAAAATGTTAAAACCCAAATTTAAAAGTGAGTCTTTCTGATAACACCTCTGACTGTGTATGAGAGTAAATTAGGGAAAAAAAAAAAAAAAAGAAAAAGAAAAAACTTCCTGAGTCCTACCCACTGTGACAGAGCTGGAACAGGAAAGCAGCTCTGATTTTTCTTATTTTTCCCAACCCTGAAGATTTGCTTTTAAAATGTGAAGTCCATAGCCCAGGCCATGACTTGAACTTCTGTGTTAAATGACATCTTTTTGTTTTTTCAGGTGTCGATTTTGTTATTAGGTTTTTGCTAGAGAGTGTGTGTGTTTGCTGGCGAGATAGAGAGAGACAGTGAGAGGGAAAGAAAGAAATCAGCCCAGGGGGATGGCTACGCCCCAACCCTTTCTCCATTCTCCACCTAGGATTCTGGGCACACGCACACATGCATGCATGCCCAGCATGATTTTCTTTTCTTTTCTTCTTCTTCTTCTTTTTTTTTTTTTTTTTTTTTTTTTTTTTTTTTTTTTTTTTTTTTGCTGTTGTTGTTGGTTTTTGTTTGTTTGTTTGTTTGTTTTTGTCGTTGTTCTTAGGGATTTTTTTAAAAATTTTTAATGCATTCTTTTAATTTCAAGAAAAACAATTTTAGTTTTTTTTTCCCCTGAACTTTCTTTTTAATGTAATTTACATTCATTCCCTAAGCATCATCACAGCACACAAAAAGTGATTTCCCATCCAGACTATACTGCATAGTGGCTTAATCATGCATGTTATTATCAAATATTTTTTATTCTAGTTGAGTGACATCTTAGCTCAGCACTAGCTCACTGGGAGAAAAGCCAACCACCCGACGCCACCTATATAAACCCTGCTCTGATCTGGAAGATGTGGCCTACTACCAAGGACACATCTGGGATCTGGGGCTGTTCTCCTCCTCCCTCCCCTCCCTGTCTCACACACACACACACACACACACACACACACACACACCACTATGGAATCTACTCTACTAAATATAAAGAAAGTAGTACTTCATCAGATACCAAAAACCAGTACAGAGACCCAAGAAATGTGAGAAAAGAAAGAAATATTTCTCTCCAAAGGAGCGCAATATTTATTGTAACATCTCACTAACAATAGATAGCACAGAATAATTTACAGAAACTCAGAAAAAAATTTCAGAACATTCGATATGACAAAACTCAATGAGATGCAAGAAAAAACAATCAACTATAGGAAATGAGGAAACTACTTCATGACATGAAGGGAGAATTCCATGAAGAGATAGACACCCTGAAAAAAAGCATCAAGTAGAACTTCCAGAGAATACAATATAGGAAATCAAAATCTCCCTCAAAAGCATTAACAGCAGATTGGATCATACAGAATAAAGAGTTTCTGACCTTTAAGAGAGTCTCTGATATTGCCCAATCTACCAAAATAATTAAAAAATAACGTGGGGACAGCAGGTGGCATGTGGTTAAGGTGCTGGACTCCCACATGGCTAACTGCAGGTCGAGTTCTGAACCTGGCAGGTTGAAAATTCACACTGGGGGTACCGGCAGTTAGTGCAATGGCTATGTCGCTGAACTCCCATTTAGTCGGTTCAAGTCCTGGACCCGGTGGCTTAAAACTCACGCCTGGTGTGTGTACATGCGTGCCCAAGGTCCCGAGAGGAGAATGGAGGCGAAGGGATTGCAGTGTGGCCATCCCCTCTGGGGGGTGATTTCTCACTTTCTGTCTCTTTGTTTCTCTCTGTCTCTATGGCGAGCGCAAGTGCCCTCTAGCAAAAAAAAAAAAAAAAAAAAAAAAAAAAAAAAAAAAAAAAAAAGAAAGAAAGAAAGATCACACTAGGCATATATGTGTGCATGCCCAAAATGCCAGAAGAGGAATTGAAGAGAAGAGATTTTGACATGGCCATCCCTTCTCAGGTATTATTTCTCACTTTCTCTCTCTTTTACTCTCTCTGTCTCTCTCTGGTGACTCACTTTCTCTCTCTATTACTCTCTCTGTCTCTCTCTGGTGACTCAACCTATAAATAATATTTTATTACTTACAATTTTGGCTGTATCTGCAATACTCTATCCTTTTCAGTTCTATTTTTTGGGGGTAAGATGGAATTTCTGCGATAGGGCGCATGTACTCACCAGAGAGATGGGGAGGCAGAAAGCAAGAAATCAACTCCTTGGGGGGATGGCTACGCCACAACGCCTTCTCCTCCATACCCCCCTCAGGATCATAGACATACACTCTCACCTGCCCGGCATGAGCTTTTTTTGGAGAGGTTTTTTTTGCTGTAGGGCGCATGCGCTTGCCAGACAGAAAGAGAGAGACAGAAAGCAAGAAGTCACCCCCCCCAATGGGAATGGCCACACCGCAATCCCTTCTCCTCCATTCTTCTCTCAAGATCTTGGGCACATGGGACCAGCAGTTAGCGTAATGGCTATGTCGCTGGACTCCCACGTAGTCGACCGCGGTTCGAGTCCCGGACCCGGCGGCTTAAACTCACGCCGGGCGCGTGTGCGTGCGTGCCCAAGATCCCGAGAGGAGAATGGAGGAGAAGGGATTGCGGCGTGGCCATCCCCCCTGGGGGGTGATTTCCTGCTTTCTATCTCTCTGTCTCTCTCTGTCTGTCTGGCGAGCGCACGCGCCCTATAGCAAAAACCTCTCCAAAAAAAAAAAAAGAAAAAAAAAAAAAAAAAAAAGATCTTGGGCACACACGCATATGCACCCAGCATGAGTTTTAAGCCACCGGGTCCAGGATGAGAACCACGGTCGACTACGTGGGAGTCCAGTGACATAGCCATTATGCTAACTGCTGGTCCCTGCCCAGCATGAGTTTTAAGCTGCTGGGTCTGGGACTCAAACCACAGTCAACTAAGTGGGATTTCAGCGACATAGGCATTATGCCATCTGCTGATCCCTCCTTTTCTGTTCTTAATCATGGTCATTTTGCCTCTTCTCTTTTCTGAATTATCAAATTTAATGAAAATTTGTCACTTTTATTACTCCTTTCAAAGAAACATATTTTGACTCTGTTGACTTTTTGTTAATTTTGGTTGATTTTTTGGTTAATTTCTGAATCTATTCCAATTCTTTATTTTTTATCATTTAATATTGTTTTGGTATTTTCTTTCTAAAATTTCATAATGTGTTGTTTTTCATTAAGCTTTGGCTTCTGATCTTTTTTCATAAAATTATTTGAAGTTATACAATTTCCTGAAAGCAATGTTCTAGACACTTTCTACACATGGCAACAAGTTATAACTTTATAATAATTAGTTTCTTTTTATAAAGGATTATTAATTTAATTTTACCTACTTCTTTCTTTCTTTCTTTCTTTCTTTCTTTCTTTCTTTCTTTCTTTCTTTCTTTCTTTCTTTCTCTCTCTCTCTCTCTCTCTCTCTCCCTCTCCCTCCCTCCCTCCCTCCTGGTCAATTTCTTTCAAATTGACCAGACAGAGAGAAGAGGGGTGAAGTGAGAAAGCAAGCCACCAGGTCCATGACTCAAACCGGTTGGTCATAGGAGAATCTAGGACCTCAACCACCATGCTACCTGTTGGCCCCAGAATAATTCATTTCTAATTTTTTCACATTTTGTTTTCTAATACCCATGGGTTATTCAGATTTGTGATTCTCGAATTCTAAATGTAGGCTTTTTAATAAATATTTTATATTGAATTTTCACCTTAACTACATTGCAGTCAGAATGTGATATGTATGATTTAAATATTTTGGAATTTTCTAAGGCTACTTCATTGAGCATTGTGTGACCAAATATTTAAAATGTTCCATGTGTTCTTGAAGACGTGGTATTCTACATAAATTATATGTCTCAATAAGTCAAGATTTGTATTCATGGTGTTTAAATCTTCCTTTTATCTACATATTACTACCTATTACTATATATTAAAATATCTGGTTAAAATTGGTTATTCTTGTCATTCTGCTTATAGATCTGCATAGAGATGCTTCACAAAGTTCTTTGATTGTTTTATCATTTTGGTGAACTTCATATTTTATCATTATACAAAGAACTGAGTGGTAATTCTTACCAGTATTAATGCTTTTCACTTTAAGGTTTATTTGCTGTAATACTGATATGGCTGTAAGTGCTCAGTTTTAATGTTTGTATGATGCATATGATCTATTCTCTTGCATTGACTGTATCTGTACCCTTGAGTTTTGGAGATGAGTTTTGAAGACAGAAGTGAGCCAGCCAGGCAAGTGGTTAAGGCAGTTGAATCCCACATGGTTGACTATAAGGTTTGAATCCTAGACTCAGTGGCTGGAAAACACATCAGGTGTGTGTTCATGACCCAAATCCCCAAAAGAATGAAAAATAAGGGATTGTGATATGGTCACTCCCCTTGGCGGGGTAAGGGGGAAGCTTTCTCACTTTTCTCTCATTCTCTCTTTCTTTCTGTCTATCTCAAGTGAGTACATTTACACTACAGCAAGTTATCCAAAAAGAAAGAAAGAAAGAAGAAAGAAAGAGAGAGAGAGAGAGAGAGAGAGAGAGAGAGAGAGAAAGAAAGAAAGAAAGAAAGAAAGAAAGAAAGAAAGAAAGAAAAGAAAAAAATATTGAGGTTTTTTTTTTTTTTTTTGGTCCAATTTGAAAAATTTCTCTTATTGAAAGCATTTGGTCCTCTTACCAAAATTATTGGCTTATTTGGATTTATATCTACTCTCTTATTTTGTATTTTAATATTAGTAAGTTCTAGGGACCAGCAGTTAGCGTAATGGCTATGTCGCTGGATTCCCATGTAGTCGACTGTGGTTCGAGTCCTGGACCCGGTGGCTTAAAGTCACACCGGGCACATGTGCATGTGTGCCCAAGATCCTGAGAAGAGAATGGAGGAGAGGGGACAGCAGTGTGGCCATCCCCCCTAGGGGGTGATTTCTCGCTTTCTGTCTCTCTGTCTTTCTCTGTCTTTCTGGTGAGTGCATGAGCCCTATAGCAAAAACCTCTCAAAAAAAAAAAAATGAGTAAGTTCTAGATAAGCTTTTGGACGTAAGTAAGCATTATAGAAGTATAAATGTAAAACTTTCCCATAGCTTTTTTTTTTTTTCCTTACCTTTCTTACTTTTAGAGTAAATAGTTTTTCTCACACTAAAGCTCCTGACAATTTACAACTTATATATTTATTTTCTACTTTTCTGTGATTATCCTTGCAAATAAATTGGGCATTCTTAATCTATAAAAGTGTGAAATCATCTTAAAATCCAACCAAATGTTCTATTTTTGATAAACATACCATTGTTTTTGTTTTTTTTTTAAAGTCATTTTTCTTTTTTTTATTGAGAGGTTTTTCGCTATAGGGCAAGTGCGCTCGCCAGACAGACAGAGAGAGACATAGAAAGCGCGAAATCACCCCCCAGGGGGGATGGTCACGCCGCAATCCCTTCTCCTCCATTCTCCTCTCGGGATCTTGGGCACGCACACACACGCGCCGGGCGTGAGTTGTAAGCCACCGGGTCCGAGACACGAACCGCGGTCGACTACGTGGGAGTCCAGCGACATAGCAATTACGCTAACTGCTGGTTCCCCATACCATTGTTTTATAAACTAAAAATTATTTCAAAACTTTCTGAATTAAAATACCCCAGTAAACGTACATATAGCATAATTATATATGCATATTTAATATAATTAGATATAGCATAGAAATATATTTGAAAGTTAATTGATTTCAGTGGGCATATTAGGTTTTACCTTTAAATAATCAAATACAAATCACCTTGCATTCTTCAATAGAAGAATCAAGATAAATTAATGCATGCTGTGCATATAATTTTAATTGCCTTTTCTTTTTTTAATAGCACAGTATGTCTTTAATGCTCTTCTTTGAACAGAGACAGCTTTGTATGTCATATGTTTAATTACTTTTCATTCGGGTCAACATTTAGATTTTATAACCTTCTTAGAAATATTTACCAATATTGCTGATTAACAAAGAAGGAGATCTAAGTTTGGATAGATAATGGCTCTTTAATCACCTTGACAAGTTCTAGTCATCAAGGAATAGGAGCTGCTTCACTAGATAAATCCCCAAATCTCAGTAGTTTAAATGGATAGGAGTTTATTCTTCCTCATTTAAAATCCATGTGGTGCTCTGTTCATGGATGTCTCCTTTAGAGGTCATAGAGGGACTCATGTTTCTTTCCTTCTGTGAGGTCTTAGTCACTGAGACCTCTGCCTTTGACCACAGATGAAGAAAAAGAATGTACTGAAATCTTAAGCTCATTCAACTTTTGCCTAGAAGTGGCACATTTTACTTCCACTTAAATTCCATTGGTAGAAAATAGTCAGTGACTCCTCCTAGATCCAAGAAGGTGAGAAAAGGAAGTAGGCTTCACTGACTGGGTACTTATCCCCCAACAGAAAGTCTGCAGTATAGACTAGGACACACATCATCAGTGGATATTTAATAGTTTCTACTCAGGAAACAAGCTGATCTATGGTACTTTTGGAAAACATTTGTACTTTTGTATTCTACGTAGTGTAATTTAGAAGCAACATTCAGAAAAATCAAATAGCATTTCATAATCACTGATATCATTGGCAGAAAAATTAATAATGTATTTTTAAAAATTTGCTATGGGTGCATACACTCACTGGAGAGAGACAGAGAGAGAGAGAGAAAGAGAGAGAAAGGGAGAAATCACTCTTTGGCAAGAATGGCCATGCTATAATACATTCTCATCCATTCTCCTCTCTGGATTTTGGGCATGAATGTACACATGACTGGTGTGTTTTTCAAGCCACTGGGTCTGGAACTGGAATCATACAGTTAGCCATGCAGGACCCAGCTGCTTTAATCTCCACACTGTCTGGCCCAATGTTATGCATTTTTAAATTGAAATTTAAATCCATTTCTTTCTGAAAATACCCATATTTTATATTACATGCTATTGCTGCATGAATATTTTGGTGGGTCAACATACTAGTTTTTAACTCTGGTTGCATATCCTAATCATGTGTGGAGAACTATAAAATTGCAGATGTCTGGGCCTTTCTACCAGAGATTTTGCTTCAATTGACGTAGAGTATGGCTTAAGCATTGGCCATAGTTAAGAAAAAATAAATATTAAAAAAATTCAAGTACAGTAGGGTAGGGAGAAATTGAGTAAATTTTCTTAAATATCTCCCCCAAAAAACTATTCAAATAAAATAGGATAGGGAAAAATTCGGTAAAAATGTTGAATCAGTGATGAAATTCAATTTATTCATTGTCACTGTTACATTGCCATGTATACTTGAGAGGTGATTGGAATGAGTAAACATGGATGGAAATTAAGACTACCTGTCTCAGATACATATTTTATTTACTGGACCTCATTACTAGTATGATCCTTTTCATTTATGTTGCAAGACTTCAGGTAGTATCATCCATCAGACAATATGCTTTACATGATCTGAAATTTAAAGATTAAAGATGACAATATGAAAGATAACTGGCATTCATTCAGAATAGCAATTCAAATAAATTATAACACCTCATTAGATGAAATAATATTATATAAATCTATAATCTTATTTAAATATATACTATGCATACGTATATACAAAATTGCTTCCATAAGAACAAAAAAGAGTATGTCATAAAATTATTCCAGAATTCCTAAACTAATTGGGATTATCCAAATTCAATGAAAAGCCGGTTTTATAATTTGAATGTTCAGTGTCCTTAGTTATGCCATGATTTTAATCTACAAAAATAACAACTTTGAGAATATCTGGTGTGTATGTGTGTATCTATGTGTGTATGTGAATATGTATATATAGGCCAAATGCTTTGTTGATATTGTGAGCTGTCTCTGCTGCTTTATGACTCATTTTGTACACTAATATTAAAATGGGTGGGGGACAGCAGGTGGCATGATAGTTAGGGTGCTAGATTATCATATGGCTGACCAAGATTCCAGCCCTGGACCTGGTGGCTTGGAATTCATGCCAGGTGTGTGTGCATGTGTGCCTAAAACTCCAGGAAGGGAATGGAGAAGAGATTGTGGTGTGGCTATCCCCTGGGGGTGGCATGGTGATTTCATACTTTCACACTTTCTCACTGTTCTTGCTGTCTCTCTCTAGTGAGTGCATGTGCCCTGTAGCAAAACAAAACAAAACAAAACAAAACAACTCATATTTATTTTTTGTCTAATATAATTTCCTTAGTCTAAAATACAGATAAAATAAACAAGTTAATAAATCATTAGCCAAAAAGGTACATTAAGATTATATATAACATAATCACATTTAAGGATGTATCCAATATTAAATTGCAAAATGTAACAGTGCAAAACCACAATTTCTTTTACACTATATATATATGTAATGTGTATAAATATAGTTGATCCAACAGTATTTCTCCCATAATATAATCTGAAAAGACACCTAAGGTGGAGGGAAGGCACATGGCCAGATTGATTTATGTGGCACCTATACTACAAAGAATCTTCTCCAAGAAAACATAGGAAAAGTATCCATATAGAGGTAAAAATTTTTTAATTTGGGATCAGCAGATGGCATAGCAGTTATGTCACTGGACTCCCATATAGTCAATCATGGGTCAAATCCCAGACTCGGAGACTTAAAACTTACACCAGGCACGTGTGTGCATGTGTGCCCCAAATCCCAAGAGAGAATGGAGAATGGATTGGGGCATGGCCATCTTCCCTTGGAGGTGATTTCTTGCTTTTTGTCTCTCTGTCTTTCTCTGGCGAGTGCACGTGCCCTATAGCAAAAATCTCTCTTATATATTTAAATATACAATCTGAAGAATTAGGTGAGACTAGATAGCAGTACAGCAGTAAAATTCAGTGCTCTGTGAGGCAGATAAGGTTGCTACAATAGTTTTATGTCTGCGCACTTCCCTTAGTACACCAGGTCATGTGTGTCCATGACCCAGGGCTAGTTGAAACTGGGTAGTGGGAGACTGCAGCATTAAGACACTGCTGGGGTACTGTTTCTCCATCTTTCTACATCTCTTTCACTCAAGAAATAAATAAATAAACTTAAAATAGAAAGATGTCCTGACCCAGTTTCAGTGGCATAGTTAGTAATGTACTGAACTGCCATGCTGGAAGTTGTGTGGCTGAAGTGGGTTTGGATCTCCTGTTGACTTGAAGACACATTGAGCCATGCATATGAACCCAAGGTCCTGATGAACTGGAGAGCTGTGGGAAGGGGATTTTGCATGAAAAGACCCATCAAGGATGCTTCTCTTTCTCTCTCTTATTTGCATATACACGTGCTTTCTCATTATTTTTAAAAAGTTTGTTGAATAAGTGAATGTGCAAATGAATTTATCAAAAAATAGAGAATGAAGTAGTGTCATCCTCATATTTTTACAAAAGAATAGTAAACATTTTTAAACTATAAACTTGTATAAATTCTATGGAATAGCACAACTTAATTTCAAACAATAACTGGATTAAGCAATTTTTTTGTTTGTGTTATCATTGATAAAATTAGCAGACATAAATTTACCCCAACCAAAAATTACTAAGAAATGTTCTCAATATAATGCCCTGTGACATCTGTCATTCATGTTCATCAGAAGCTACATCTCCTGACTAGGTGACAGAAGTCAGTTCACAGAATTATTCTATGCCTATGTTAAAAATAGATGTTCATGGACCAGTTGCTGCTGCTCTAACAACAGGATACCAAAAGCATTTCTCATTTATAGGCACTTGCCAGTTGGTATGAACTTTAAAAAGTTTCAGAAATCTATGTTTGCTTTCTTGAAGAGGTATGAAAAAGTGAAAGACCTTATTTCATATCATGCCAGTCACATAAAATTGATTTCATTTGTATATGCTTTTTTGGAAAATATATGGAATGTATTTCTGTACCCCCAATTGATCCAGTATATTGTTGTAAACTTTTTCTTTTTTTAGTTTTTGCTATAGGGCACAAGCACTCAATGGAGAGAGATAGAGAGAAAATGAGAAATTACCTCCTAAGGGAAATGGCCACACAACAATCCTTTCTCTTCCATTCTCCTTTCTTGATTTTAGGCACACATGCACACATGCCTGGCACGTTTTCTAGCCACTATGTCCAGAACACAAACCATAGTCATATGGGATTCAGTCATCTAAACCACCACTCTACTGGATGGTCCAGTAAAATCTCATTTTTTTAATAAGTGGAATAATTTTAATGATATAATTAATTTAACAACTCTCCCTCAAACAATTTAGTTATTGGATTGGTGATAATGGTACAACAAATTCATATATAAAGAAATTAGAGGTGAGACTTTTCTAGCAACAGACAAAAGAATAAAAAAAAGAAAAATTTAAAAAGACGATTTTAGGCCCTTTTGTTCTCAGACTTTTCATAAAACCCTTTCAAGCTCTCAGCTTTGCTCCTGTTACTCTCTCCTAGAAAATGCATTAGAATTTAGAATTGAGGAAATATTTCCATAAACCACTAAAAATAGAAGCTGATTCAAAACTATAAAGAAGCAAAAATGTTTTACCTTCTTTTTTCTTGGTAAAGTCTGCTCGTCTAATCACTTCAGATCTGAAAATTAAATGTTCCTTGACTTACAGATTTTTAAATATTCATTTTCAAGAAAGTTAGAGATCATCTTACTGATACTCCTCTTAGGCTGTAGCTTTTCTTTGTTCTCTAGGAAACACAGGCTTTTGTATTTATCCTTTCATTCCCCACACATATAGACTGAATATTATCCTCCCTCAGACTATTGTTGGCTAAACCACATTTATATTTGCTCTGTATAGCCAAAGTTACAACAGTTCATCTAAAAGGTCAGTCCATGAAGGATTATATAAGGCAAAGTTCAGCATATAGAAGTCAAAGAGCAAGCAACTTCCTTGTTGAACCCTCAGTCAAACCATGCTTACTGTCACCTTAAGGTTGAACTCAAAAGAAGACATTATGAGCTGGGGTAGAACTGGTACACTGGGCAGAACAGGTCAGAATTTGTCACACCTGCTTTGTGTGCACCATAAACCAACTGGCCTATTCAATGCCACGATTTAACTGTAACACGAGGTCATACCATACAGGGAGTGTGAAAATCTCTTTGTTTTCAGAAAACTGTCTTTCTACTGAATAGCTAAGCATGCTGCTTAGATCTTATTTCATTTGTCTTTATGATATTCCTATGAGGAAAGTGAACATCAATCCTTACCTGATGAATAGGGGAGGTATCAAAAGGTGAAAGGAGTCCTACTGTGTCAATTGCAAAATGAAAATAAAGTTCATAAGAATATTCATCTGTAATAAATCATCTTTCTTTACAGTTTCATTTCAACTTGGGAGAACATAAAGTTTATAATCTATATATAACATTTTTATTGCCTGACTATTTGCATGTATCCATTTTTTTTTGTTTGGCTTCAGGAAAATCTCGATACCTAGTGATTTTCGTGCAAGAAATACTAAAACTATTGTTTACATAAAAGATGATGATGATCAACTAGAACAGATACCCTGAAAAACTTTGAGGATAGAGCCAGTCCTGTAGTATCGCACAGTTATGAGGTTGGTTCCCACACACCCAACCATGGTTCAAATCTCAGCCTCATTGTCTTGAAAATCTTGCTGGATGCATGTCATGTGTGCTTAGAATCCTGATGGGATGGTAAAATAGAAGAAAAATGTTTGTAGTGTTCTCAGGCTCCATTGGGGCAACGCTTTCTCTCCCTTTCTGTCTCTCTAACAAGTGCACATGCTTTCTGGCAATTCAAAAAACAAATTAATAATAAAGATAATATCTATGGGATACTTAATAATTATCTATAGACATTGGGAAACTTAAATAATTGTTTTTTTTCAATTATGTATTATAAAATATAAAACCAATGGTCAACTGGAGCTGGAGCATATTGATTCTCAGAGCAAGTTGTCGAATTTTTAGGAATTTTATAAGTTGTTTTTATTTATCATCTAAAATAGCAGTCAGTAAGCAACCACATAGGGACTAGCTGCCTGTTTTTGTTTAAATAATTGTTTAATTTTCTTTCTTTATTTACTTTAAATGTGCTATAGGGCTTATGCACTCACCAGAGAAAGATACACAGAGAGAAAGCAAAAAAGCCAGCTGCCAGGTCTGGGACTCAAATTGTGGTCAGCCGTGTGGGATGGGAGTCCAGCACCTTAACCACCACACTACCTGCCAGCCCTAGCCACCTGTTCTAATAAATAAATTGTTCTTGGAATCCTTCATGCTCTAATGGTACAATTAAGTAGTTGCAACACAGAAAACATGTCTGACAAACTGAGAGTATATACCAACTGCCATTTAAGAAAAAAGTTTGCAAAACCCTGATCTGGATTTCTGTAAGTGAAAACAGTGTGAATAATGCAGTTGAAATTTAAGAAAGCATTGTGTCTTAGGTAATAACATTATGAATAGCACAAAGGAATGAGAATCTATTCTTCCATTATTTGAAAACTAGTATCCAATTCAACAAAGAAGTCCCCAATGTCATTGACAAACTAGTGAAAAAGTAACCCTGTGGCCTAATGTTTAAGGGAGTCAGAACCTACATGGCCAGTCACATTTGAATCCCAGCCCTTGCAGGTGAAAAACAAAGTGAGGTGTGTTTGTGTACATGCCCCAAATCCCAACAGGATGGATAAATGGTGGAGAAAGGATTGTGGTGTGATCACAATGCCTTTCCCTCTCCCTCTCCATTTCTTTCTGGTGAGCCCATGTACCCTCTGACTATATTTAAAAGAAAGAAAGAAAGAAAGAAAGAAAGAAAGAAAGAAAGGAAGGAAGGAAGGAAGGAAGGAAGGAAGGAAGGAAGGAAGGAAGGAAGGAAGGAAGGAAGGAAGAGAGAGAAAATAAATAAGTATGAAATTCCAAGACATGTCTTCTCTGTTTCACTTTCATCTTGCTCATCAAGGAAAATAAAAATATCTACCAAGATTTATGCCAGATCTACATTCAACACCTTCAATCAGAATGGCTATGAAGAGTTGAGCAAAAATTAACAAAAGCAAATTGCTGGAATAAATTGGCTATATGAAATTAATAATAAGTATGATATTTTATATTTGAATAGAATATGTTGCACAATCTCTTAATCTGTAAAATTCATAATAAACACATGTATAAAAATATATGTTTTGAAATACAATGTTATCCATTTACCAGCATAACACATCTTAAATTCCTGTGCCTATCTCCTTTAAAACTACTCCAAAGGTATCTAATTGTATGAATTATTACATAATTGTACAATAATAAGTTCTATATAAATGTCCAATACAATGTGCAGTTTTATTATGTATTATTTTTGTTTATGTTAGCTACCAAATAATTTACCAAATTAGCCTTATATGAGTTCAGATGCTATTTCAAAAGGAAGATATTGGAATTTATCATTAAAATACTGGCAAAACTTACACAAAGAAAAAGTTTTATTATTATATTTCCAAGAATAATTATACTGGGACCAGCAGGTGGCATAGCAGTTAAGGTGCTGGACTCACATGTGGTCAACAATAGTTCAAGTTCCAGACCTAGTGGCTTGAAACTCATGACAGGTGTGTGTACGTGTGTGCTCAAAATCCCAAGAGGAGAACGGAAGAGAAGGGATTGTGGTGTGGCCATCCTCCCTGGGGAAGATGGGCGGAGTGGGGACGGGGTGATTTCTCACTTTCTGTCTCTCTGGCTCTCAAGTGAGTGCACATGCCCTGTAGCAAAAAAATCTCTCAAAAATAAGTACTTTTAAAAAGAATAATTATGTCTATTACATTTTTAAGAAAAATTGTTATTACTAATTTTGATATAGCTTTCAATATATTGACCTAATTGCATATGCATATAGAAAGGTCTAGTATGTAGAGAAAAGCTGCTAATTTGTTACTCTGCTTTTCAAAAAGAATTATCAAATATCTGTTCCATTTTTCTTTTATTTTTATTTGTTTTCTCTTAATCATTTATGGACATTATATATATATATATATGTGTGTGTATATATTATATATATCTATCTATATATATATATACTGGGATTTACTTTTTAGTGTACTGGCTTATGGAGAAAAAAACACCTTCATACACCATCTCTCTCTACAATTGCAAAGCAAAGACTTATTCTTTTCATTTTCCACAAAATAGCAAAAATCACCTCATTAATAGCTTTTCACTATAAAGACTGAATTACTTCCTCATCTGGTTAGGACTCCAGGTGGAGTCAATAATTTCACATTCATTGAAAGAAATGGAAGGAGACAGACTGTAATCTAGAGCTGTATAATTCAGCATTTCAAAGAATTTTATATTCAGCATGAACTTACAAAGCTTGCATGATGAGTATTTCAGTTGTTGAATGACTCCCTTGCAGTTCAATTGTGAGTGTGCTATTCTATAGTGTATTTCAGAAATTAGGTTTTGAAGATTTAATGAAAGCAAATTTCAGTACTCCCAACTGTAGCTACAAAATGAAATCAGACAAAAAGTTGAAAATAGAAAGTGGAAACAACTTCATAATGTATTGTTTAAATAAACTGAAACTAAAACAAAATAAAAGATTGTTCATGCTAGTTGGTGAAACCTGTATCTGTCCATAGAAGGCAACAGTATGTCATGCATGGGTGAGCCTGACAGGGAACACTGAAGAGGAGGAGAAGGAGATACCTAGAAAGACCACACAATACAAGAGTAATTTGCCAAATTAAGAAGTCTTTTTTTTTTTTTTTTTTTTTCCTACAGGACAATGGAGGTTCCAGAACTGTGAGATGAAAGATTTTGTCTTCAGGAATGCATGGATATATTTGTGAAGTTTTGCTCAAGAATTAATGAAAGACTTTTTGTTTAGGACTTTATGGCAGCTCAGAGATTCTTGGGAAGCTGAGTTGATCTAATGGGTGCCCAAGTTTAAATTATAGTGCCCTGGTCCCAAGTCTGGCTCTCTAAGTTTTTATTTTCAGTCATGATTGAGGACCAGTCTCTATTTTGTCCTTTTCATGCTTGGTGAGAACCCACAGAATCTGACTGGCATACTACCAATACAGCCATATGAGAAGCAAGTGTCACAGGAAAGGGGGCCCTGGCTAAGTCAAAAGGACAAGGTATTTCCCCAAGACTTCAAAGAGAGAATCTGAATCACACTTGAGAGGTGCTAAAACAAGGCTGTGAAGATAAATCAAAAAGAAAAAAAGATGCCAAAAAGAGATAGAAAAGCAAGGATTGGATGCAGTAGTAACAGAAAGTTGGAACCATTTTCACATACCAAAACCATGGACATCAAGAGCATGCAAAAATTCACTGTTGACTGAAGCAGGTGGCCATTCCAGTCCATGGAATCTTCTGGCAAAGTTTTAAACACCTTGATGTTCAGGATACCCCAGAACAATTAAATTAGACAACTGTAGGTAGGATCCAAGGATCTGTATTTGTTTTCTACCATAGGGTATGTGTGCTGGCCAGAGATACAGAGAGACGGTGAGAGGGAAAGTGAGAAATCACCCCCTGGAGGAATGGCAACACTACAATCTCTTCTCCATTCTCTTTCTGAGATTTTAGGCATGCATACATGCATGCCAGCGTGAGCTTCAAGTCACTGAGTAAGAGATTTGAACTGTGGTTGGCCATGTAGTAGTCCAGCATCTTAACCACTACACAATTTGCTGGCATCTGTATTTTATAAAGCTTCCTTACCATATCATTCCAAAGGTCAACCAAATTGAGAACCCTGTCTTAAAGGAAATAAAAGGGATTCTCCTTGATTATGTATTACAGGCACCTGGGAGATTTGAAGACATACCCATGTCCAATTCTGTCCCCAAACTAATCTGTTCTGAATCTTTAGGTATGAAGTCCTGGGACGAGAATTATTTGAAATCCAGGACTTTGTAATTTAAACATCAAATTACCATGCTTCCACTTTTTCACTTAAATAGTTCTGAGACCGTAAGATTATTAGCCTCAGTAAATTCAGTGAACTAAGATAATTCTAAAAAATGACAGTAATAATTTGATTCCTAAAAGCTATCATATTTTTCTTCACATTTGAACTTTATACTTGACTTATTAAGTTTTAATTTGATTATCCTGTGTGTAAAAAATCTATTAAATACAAATTAACATTTCAGGTGTCATTATCACTTTACATTACCACTATAATTTTTACGCAAAACCCCTTATTTGATTAGAAATTTCTAATGCTGAAAACACATGGTCATTTTTAGTACCATCTAGTTAAAAGAACCAAATAGGAACTTCCTAAAATCAATTAAACTGAAAAGATTCTATTCCTTTAGCCCCCATTTTATAATTCTTCACTGTCATGAAAGTCAAGGCTTGTGAGTAATACTGTACTTGAAATCTCAGAAAGGAAATTGTTGCATAAATAATTAACACTCTAAAAGGTTATATTTAATTTGAAAGTAGGTGATTTTCTCTTGCCAGGGTTATGGACTTTGGAAGTAAACAGTTTGATAGACTTACTTTTCCAGGGGAAAATTAACACTAAGGGATAGTGTTATGCAGATAACTAATATAATTTCCATTATATACAGATAACTAATATAATTTATGTGTATTAATCAATCATGAAGAGAAAAAAGAATGCTATGTGTATTTTAATTTAAAATTGCACCAATGGCATGGTAATTAAGGTGGCTGGATCTCAAATGGCTGACTACATGGTTTGGGTCCAGACCAAGTGGCCTGAAAACACACGGGGCACATGTGTTTGCATGCCCAAAATCCTGAGAGAAGGGAGAACTGGAGGAGAAAGGACTGAGGCACGAGAATCATCCATGGGCAGTGCTTTCTCACTTTCTCTCTTCCTCTCCCTCTGGTGAGCTCACGCACCCTCTAGCAAATTTATGTTTTAAGAAAGTGTTTTCTTAGGTGTGTCATGTTTTTCAGCTGTAAACAATGGTACACACAACACACACACAAACACACACACACACACACACACACAAATCTATCATGGACTGATAGCTTGAGCCTAGTTATTTTTTTTGTTGTTGTTTGGAGAGGTTTTTGCTATAAGGTGCGTGTGCTCGCCAGAAAGACAGAGAGACAGATAGAAAGTGAGAAATCACCCCCCCAGGGGCCATGCCACAATCTCTTCTCCTCCATTCTCCTCTTGGGATCTTGGGCATGCACACATGCACACGTGCCCGGCATGAGTTTAAGCCACCGGGTCCGGGACCCGAACCACAGTCGGCTACATGGGAGTTCAATGACATAGCCATTACACTAACTGCTGGTCCTGAGCCTAGTCATTGTACAGAGAGTCTCACAGTGTGAAGGGAATGATCCTCTCTTATCATCATCATCATATTTTTCAAACACTAGTTTGTTTTCAATTAGAAGTTGGCCTGCATGTTATTTTTCTAATGTCTTTGTAATTAAGTCATGTAAAGTTAAAAATCAATAATAAATTACTAATATAGTTATGGATTAAAAACCTTTTTAATTTTTGAGAACTGATCAGTGAATATTTCTCATTTTAGTTACATACTAGTGTAAAGAACATCCCCATATATAAGATGTATTAGGGGTTATTAACAGTAAGTTGGTATAGAAAAATTGAGCAAACCATGAAAGTATGATTACACCATAATTGCTTACAGAAATGAGAAAAATAATTATGGAGGATCTACCCTTCCTTAATCCAATGATATTTAATGCCACAGCTTCCAATAAAAGAAATCTGTGTTTTATAGTACTCTGAGAATAACCATCAATTTCTGCAGGCGATTGTTTACTAAAGTAAGCAGTAACTAGTCCTCCTTATTAAGAATATTATTTTATTTCCATATAAAAGTATGCTAAAGAAACAGGTTTCATTTCACTCGCATGTGAGCCATAGAAAAATCACAGAAGTTTCAATAGCTTCCAATCTTCTAGAGCTTCTCGAAGGTCATTTTGAAATGGATGAGTTAGGAAATAGCCAAGATAGATAGCCTAAGGGGACATAACCTAACTGTTCACTAGTAACAGCGTGAGAGCTATGAAAATGGAGCAATTACCTGAGGAAACGCTTTCTGAAGCCGTGACCTTTGTTCCTTGTTTTCTCCAAGGAAACTAGCAGGAAAAAAAAAAAAAAAAAAGAATCATATGTACTAGCTAAATAAATATTGGTAAATACTGTGGACAGAAAAGACGACTATGGTAAAATGTATCAAAACATTTTTCGAACCTTTACCTATCAATCTTTGATATGTAGTTATCTCCTTCATAGTTGGAAAAATTGAGGCCCACGCCAGGTCCAATTCCTGTGTAGAGTAAAATGACAAACTAAGTAAACAGTAGATATTTTGAATTTTCTGTAGTGGTCTTTCCAGTAGAGAGTACTCTCCTGATTTCTAAGCATGGATTTATCATTAGTTATGTTCAGAATGTCAGCTCTAGAAAAATAATTATCAGCAAGATGACTTCTTTACCATTCTAATGCTATTCATCATATTGTGTGCATGTCCAACATTTCCTTTTCCTGTTTTCTCTCTCTCTCTCTCTCTCTCTCTCTCTCTTTCTCTCTTTTTTTTTTTTTTTTTTTTTTTTTGGAGAGGTTTTTGCTATAGGGTGCGTGCGCTCGCCAGACAGACAGAGAGACAGAGAGACAGAAAGCGAGAAATCACCCCCCAGGGAGGATGGCCACGCCACAATCCCTTCTCCTCCATTCTCCTCTCGGATCTTGGGCACGCACGCACACGCGCCTGGCGTGAGTTTAAGCCACGGGGTCCAGGACGTGAACTGCGGTCGACTACGTGGGAGTCCAGCGACATAGCCATTATGCTAACTGCTTGTCCCCCTTTTCCTGTTTTCTCAAAAGTTTACCCACATTGACATGTGGAGCCCATAGCTGCAGGAGGAGTATATTTGGAGAGAGAAAGAAATCCACCTATTCAACAGGGCTGGTGACTCACCCAATGACAGTCAATAAGAAGGGATTTCAGTCAGATATCCATCTCATTTCTATTTCTTCTCAAGATTAATAAACTAAGAAAGTAAGAGTAATTCTGCAGAAAGATATTGTGATTTGGCCCCACTGATTTGGGGCAGCTGGAATACAAATGTGATGCAAGGCAGGGAGTCACATGGCTGATCACAGGTTTGAATCTCTGGGGGGTGGGGAGAGAGGCTTGAAAATCATGCCAGGTATGCACATGGGGTGCTCAGGATCCTGCTGAGCTGGAGCTCTCAGGAAGTTGGGTCACACGTGATGAGACCTAGTTAAAGATGCCTTTATCTCTTGGTTACCCTCTTTTGCACACATACATATATAATATATATGTATGCACTCAAAAAAAAAAATACTGAAATTCTACTAGAGAAAGTAGGAAGAAAGGCAGCTTATTAAATTTCTTATTAAGCACACCTTTTCATTCTTATTTATCAATCAACTTTCAAAAGCCAGAAAAAAAGATAATTAGCAAGTGTTTAAAGTATTTGTCATTTTACAAATTAAAGTGGTTTAACTGAAGCAAAACTTTTACGCAAATGCATCAACATCAGAGATTTCCGTAGTAACTTTTGAGGCTACTTTTTTCCCTCAGACACTACAAAGATAACATGGAGAATATCTTTAAAATTACAGAAAATATGCAATAAATTTATTTCTTCTTTTTTAAAAAAGTGATTATTTAAAGAACTATCAAATATTGAATATGTTTGTTATTTTGTCCAGATCATTTAGCTCCTATTCCTCATCCTACACTGAGCTGAATAAAACAAGACAACAATGAAACTTCACTTTTTCTTTTCTAGCAAAGTGTTTTGATTACACGCATTAAGGACATCACTCCTGCATTTTATAGGCAATTGTGGCATTCAAACTTTAGCAATTCAACTCATGTCAAAGAAATATTAGTAAAGTAATCCAACATAAACATTGTCTTTAAAAAATGTGCTTAGGATAACATCACTCCCTGAAGAGTGATGGCCACACATCAGTCCCTTCTCCTCCATTCTCCTCTGAGAATTTTGGGCATGCACACACATGCACCTGGTGTGAGTTTTAAGCCACCAAGTCCGAAACTCAAACCACAGTCAACTGCATGGGAATCCAGCCATGTAACCTGGTCCCGAAAATCAATCTTTAACCTCTGTCTTTTACTGTCATCACAATGAACCTTACAGAACTTAACCTTTTACTTCCCACTCAATGGATCTAGCTTAACACTTACCTAGTGAAAGTTAAGAATAACTTTAATGAGTCTTTGCAGATACCAGCCTATAGAGCCTGGGACGAGAAAAACGCCATCAGTCCCCTCCTGCACGACCAGCTGAAAAGATTTTAGCAGATTAAGCATTGCAAAGTCGCAGGTGGACCCTTATTCCTTCCAATACAGGATCTAGGAGTTGTCTTGACTGACTCCATTCTACTGCCTTGTGTAATCATCGTTTATCTCCAAGTCCATTGCAGAAGACCAGAAAAAGGAAAACAGTCCATACCTGGAATAGAAACTGCTCCTCATGCAACAATTGCCTCCCTGAAGCCTGCAGGAATCCTGTGGTGCTGCCTGAAGACAATGATCAGACCTCCTCAGGATGTCTTGCCGCAAGACAATGAATAACTTACCCTTTGTTTCTAGATGGATTCTCACACTGATCCCTTCCCCTATATGAGTTCTGTATTTTATGAAGGACAGAGGAGATAATCTTGGACTCAGGTCTATTATCTTCCTAGTGTTGGCCTCACTAGATAATTTCCTTTACTTAGTCACCAACTCTTGTCTCTCAGGATGGGCTTTTGGAGAGAGATGAGTAGCATAGACCTGACTTCTGCCCCTCCAGTTCAGCTATTCCTGCTCATTTTTACAATAGTACTGATTCATGTGCATTTATACTTCTTATTGTTCACTGGTAAGTATTTGCAGAAGTTAGATTTAATTCTGTACTTTTTAATTTATACTTACTAGTGGACATCTGAAGTATAGTTTCACTTTGTGGTGGTACACAGGGATTTTGATTTCACAGGAACCTCTGAAGACTTACCTGTGATAATTTTTAGTATTAGTAGTAGCTAGATTATGAGAATGAATAAGATGATGTTGACACAAGAATGTCAGAAGTGAAGTAAACCAAGAATCACACCCTAGGACACTTGGTAAGTTAAAGACTTGTTTTAAAAAATAGAGGTAGCAAATGGTATTGAGTAGGAAAGGAAAGAAAATACAGATAAAAATGGGAGAGAAACATGTCATGAGGGGATTAAAAAAATGGAATGTTCTCAAGAAAGAAGAAATGGTTACAGTGTCAACTAAGGTAGAGGTAACAAATTCATTAATTACTAATCACTGAATGAAGCAACAAGGAGGATACGGTTAACTTTTACCAGATGACTAGAGAAGAGCTGAGGGGAAGATTGCTTATTTGAAGGAAAGGGTATAGTAGAGTGGATATTGCCCTGGTGATGTTTCCACTCACGACCTAACTGAAGAAGGAAAAGAGATATATACTAGTGGCTAGAAAGGCTGTAATGACCACCTACTTAGCCATCACTAAATATTAGCTACTGTATTATAAACACCATATGAAAATCTTCATAGAAGACATCAATCAATCCTTTTATAAAAGCCAATATATTAATTATTATTCCCCCTAAAGAAATGAACTATTTTACTTTAGAAAGACTAAGACAGTTATCCAGCTCAGATTGTTGAAATAAGGACTCAAACTCAGACCTATTGCTTCAGAAGGACAGCAATGTCCCCATTAGATATACTGGTTAGAATAGTTTTGCTAGGAGTCAATCTTCAAGATGGGTCACAAGAAAAGGAGTTTTATGGAAAAAGCAATGTGTTTATTCTTTACAGGAGAGAGCCAAGGTTATAAAATGTTCAGTTTCTATAGACTCTGTGAGCTCTTCAAAGGTATTTTAGTATAGAACATTCTAAGAACTTTGAATAATCTGATTAAGTGTTACAAAACCACAGGTAGACTCTCATTTTTTCCAATAGCCTGGATATATTGAAATAATAGGAAGTAAAAACTGTAACACAAAGGAAATGATGTAATATATTATGTAACTTCACAGGATGGTCATGGAAAAACATTGCCCAAAATCGAGTGTTTTTGCTATGGGTACCATCCCAGCTCACTGACTCCTGGAGAAAAACATCTTGGCACTTGAAAAAGAATGAGAGAAAGGAAGAATGATAAGCTAAATGAATTGTTGGGAGATTGCTGCAAATATGATGATGTGTTCAAATATTTTTCTTCTATTAATTTCATACTTAGATGATAGTTTTTTTCACCTTGGAAGCGTTACTTTGTTGCTAATTCTAAAATCTTGTAATGGTGGAAGAAAATGCCGAATCCATATTCTTTACATTTCAGGAATTTTTGTCAACAGAATTTAAAAGGATATTATTTTATTAAAATAATAACTACCCCCAAAACCTTGACCTAATGTATTTAATATTTCTCCCTCCATTTCTCTATTCAGTGAACCAGGATGCGGAGACTGTAACAGAGAAGTCAGTATGAAATCCTATTTTCAGTGTTTAGAATGACAGACGATGCCAATCCCCAAACATAAATAAGGGAATCCAGAATGCTCTTGAATTCCCTTTACAAAGAATAAGACTTCCTATTAAATGACAGTACATTCTCTCTATGGCTTAGCTAAGCCTTTATTTTACCTCTGAGAAATAAACTGGCTAAAGTAGAAGCATTAATGCTACCAAAACTGGGTTACAGTGTCAGTTCGGTGACATTCAGGCTCCCTTGTAGCCATGTGGCCTATGCAGTGCTGCCCTGCTAATTAATCTCCTGTTGGGTCACAAGGGAGCACTTAGGGAAGAGTTATAGTAGTTTGCTCCTTTCTATCCTGGACAAATAAATCAGTGATCATGAATTATTTTTAACCTTTTAACATGCATTTCAGAAGTAATCCCACACCAAAGAAATATTTGCCTTTATTTCTCTACCTTGTTAGCATTTTTCATGGACAAGAAGATAACTCTAAAATTTAACCCACTCTTGTACAAACAGAATGAAACAATCTACATGATTTATGCTTTGCTTTGGTCTTACCTTCCAGCTAAAAAGAATCCTAAGGAACACAGAATTTTTTTCCTGCCTAGAGATAAAGGCAGATGGTACCAAGTGCATTTAGAACTTCCAGCAACAGTTTTCTATAGCATTAGCAGTAAATCTACCATTTGTAATCTATTGTCTATTTAAATCTATTTAATTTACATTTAACAAGACACCTCTTTATTCTTTTGAGTTAATTAAAGAGTTAGTGACTATTAAAAGGATACTAATTGAAATGCAATAAATAACTGAGTTGGTGTGTAATTAACCGAATTTACATAAGTAATAAACACCGTATTTCAGTCTTCCAGAATGGAGTTGGACTAATGCTGGTAGTCTGATCTCATACAAGAACAAATGCCTAGGCATTTAATTAACATAAAGCAAAGTACCTCTGACATATTAATTGTATGTAATTTTTTAAAGTAACTGCTAAAAGAATAATGTAACCATGCCTTATGTAGTCTTTCTAACATTATGGTGATCTCTATTAAGTTTTCAATACATCTTTCAGGAAGAGAAATAAATCAGAGAGCAGGCGAAAAGGGTAGCTCTCACTTTTCATAGGACATTCTACCATCGCCACAGTCAGCTTCTTTTTTTTGGAGAGGTTTTTTTCTTTTTCTTTTTCTTTTCTTTTTTTTTTTTTTTTTTTGCTATAGGGCGCGAGCGCTCGCCAGACAGAGAGAGACAGAGAGACAGAAAGTGAGAAATCACCCCCAGGAGGGATGCCCACGCCGCAATCCCTTCTCCTCCATTCTCTTCTTGGGATCTTGGGCACGCTCGCACTCGCGCCTGGCGTGAGTTTTAAGCCACCAGGACGTGAACCGCAGTCCGCTATATCGGAATCCAGCGACATAGCCATTATGCTAACTGCTGGCCCCAACAGTCAGTTTCTTTTAAGGTCCTCAGTTTACCCTACATGATGCCTCTCTTAGGATTCTGCTTCCTACATGTTGTGGTCCTCAGAGAAATGTTTCCATAAAACTTTTATAGAACAATTCCAGCTTCTTCAGGAAATCCACACCCCTCCCAGCTCCCTTACTTATGATGGCTCTGCAGCTCTGATATAACAGGAAATACATAGTTCACAATTGTTACAGTTTCAGAGGTCATTTTTTTCCATATATGAATTGTTCTATAGAACACAATGTACCATAAAATGAAACCAGAAAGTTCCATTTTGAAAGTTATTTTGATGAAGTAGTATTCCTGGTTCAAATACATGATCAAAATATATTCTAAAATAAGTACAGGTAGACAATCAATAGTAAACCAAAGTATGTTAGTGGTCAGCGTGTGGTAATTATAAAAACTGTCTCTGTTTTGATATTCGTTATATGAAATCATAATTTTTTCTTTTTGTCAAATGTATGTCTTCAAAATGCTGAATCGACTGTAGAATATCTCTGAAAATGTTGCATTTAGAAAGTTATTTTTATTAGCTTCTAATTCATACATAATTTTTCTTATTTAAATTCTTTATGAATATTTTCATTTGCTTTACTTAAAAGAAAAATAAGAGCTTTTTTTTCTTTTTAAGAGGAACTGGTGATATAATATTTATTTGAAACTGTGTGGTAACTAATAGATAATTTTAATTAAAATTCAAAAAGTATTTCTAAGGCTTATTTCTAAGGTGGTTTGTAGTCTATTCAGTCTTCATTCTCACTGAAGGTAAAAACATTAGTTTAAAAAACACATATCCTCTAAGAACAACCTTTAATAAGAGGGATTTAGTAAAAATAACAGAGGAGGGACCAGCAGATGGCATAATGATTAGGTCACTGAATTCCCACGTAGCTGTCCATGGTTTGAGTCCTGACCTGGCAGCTTAAAACACACCCGGTACGTACGTGTACATGCCCACAATCCAGACAGGAGAATAGAGAAGGGATTGTGGCATGGCCTTCCCCCTGGAGTTGATTTCTCATTTTCTGTCTCTCTGTCTGTCTGGTAAGCACACACATCATATAGCAAAGATCTCTAAAAAATAATAATAATAGAGGGAAATACTATTATATTCTTACTGAAAAGTATCCATTAAATAAGATAGCCACTGAATATACTGATTGTGTCAATAGTGAAGAAAATTCATGTATATGTAACCAGCTGAGAAATTGCTTTCTAAAAAAATAAAAATATTTTATAAGAAACATTTAAGAAATGACATTATATACTAAAAAATGTTTAAAGTAAGGTATAAACCCATCAGAAGAGTCTGTTACCATTATATAAATTATAAATTAAATTGTCACTGTGCTTATTCCTATCATAAGTGCAATATTTTTAAGTCTTCCTAAAACAATAAAAGACACAACATACATTTAAATTACTGAAATATATTAAAGCAAAATAATTTGATCCATTTTCTGAACTATCTTCCTTTCCTATTTTTTTTTTTTTTTTTTTTCTTTTTTTTTGGAGAGGTTTTTGCTATAGGGCGCGTGCGCTCGCCAGACAGACAGAGAGAGACAGAGAGACAGAAAGCAGGAAATCACCCCCCCAGGGGGGATGGCCACGCCGCAATCCCTTCCCCTCCATTCTCCTCTCGGGATCTTGGGCACGCACGCACACGCGCCCGGCGTGAGTTTAAGCCGCCGGGTCCGGGACTCGAACCGCGGTCGACTACGTGGGAGTCCAGCGACATAGCCATTACGCTAACTGCTGGTCCCCTTATTTGTTTTTTCACAAGCATTTTCTTTCACAACATTTCTTGCTGTGGATAATTATTTATTCGGAAAAGAACCCTTTACTACTTATAGGTTATTTATTAAGATTGATTGTATAATTGACCAGTACAAATGTACAGAAATTTAAATAACACTGAAAGAATTAGTCAACATGTTTACAATCATTTGAGAGATTTGAAAACACTTCTGTACGTGACATCTAATGCATCAGTAACTGGAATGGATCTTATGAAAGGGAAGGCTTGCAACCAGCAGATGGCATAATGGTTACGTCACTGGACTCCCATGTGGTCAATCCAGGTTTGAGTCCCAGACTTGGTGGCTTAAAACTTAAAATACCAGGCGCGTATGTACACATGCCCAAAATCCAGGGAGGAGAACGGAGAAGAGATTATGGTGTGGCCAACCCCCAAGAGTGATTTCTCACTTTCTGTCTCTCCAGCAAGAGCATGTGCCCTTTAGCAAAAATCTCTCTTAAAAAAATAAAGAGAAGGCTTGTCCCTTATAATGCATAAAAGTGTATTGAGGCTGTTCTAACTCTTCTTACTACTTTCCATCATCTGAAACCTTGCATACACTAAGCCTGAGACGCTCACGCTATGTTTCTGCTATAGATATTCTGTTGTTATATTTACACACAGAAGTATTTTTATAAATTCACTGGAGAGAAAAGAAAATAAATATTTCCTAAATTTTAAGTTTTATGGTAGTTTTCTTAATCTTTCACTCCCTGCTATGAGAGTTTAAGACCACATAATAAATTATAGTCATCAACACTAACAGAAAACCTGAAAGCCTGCTTAGATCTACAGAGCATTCTGTTGAGCCAAGTGTGAGTCTCATTTGCTTTTACATAATATAAGCACTTTTGGTTGGTTAAAACAAAACAAAACAAACAAAACAAAAAACTTCAATTTTGAATGACAAAATTCTACACACCAGTACTTCCTGGTGAACACTTTGCCTTCCAGGAGCTCAGTCACATGAACATAGAATTTCTGCACTGAGCTTTTAATTTGATACTTCCTCAGTGTCTTAATTTAGCTCACATGTTGTTCCCTCCAGAAAGCTCATATATTCTTACTGCTATGAATTAAAGTGAAGTAACTTCACCTGTTGTCTCTATGGTTACCTCTAACTTAACTGTTCTAAGGGGAGAAAAATGCAAGCATTTCTCCAGTAAGGAAAACTGTGTGAGGAACAGATATCTGCCTCCACATCTGCTCCTTTTCCTCTTCTAACATAGGAGACATCTTGAGAGAAATTCCCACAAACAGTCTCTGAGGCAGAGGCCTGCATGTAGAAAGTGCATAAAGGGATACACTCAGGAACTACCTCTGTGAAGAATGAGGAAAAGAAATGGGAGTGGAGGGGAGAAGAGACAGAGTTCAGTTCCAACAATGGCCTTGGCATCTCCCAGAAGGAACTCCAACATTGGGATGGCCCATCAAAACTGCCTCAGACAGACATGAGCCTGGGCCTTTTTCACTCTCACTTCTGACAGGACGCTGGATATGTGTCTATGGCCTTGTCCAAGGCAGCTCCCTTTCACTTTCCACTAAGGACAATTCCCTGGAAAGTATTAAGTTGTGAGGTACCAAGAGCTGATAATCTTGGCAATGCAGTCACGAGCGCCTTGGTCCCAAAGGGAAGTATCTGGGTGATGCACCAAAGCATTCAAACTCAATTCACTAGGATGCAGTTAGAAAGGATTGCTGAGCTCTGATACCAATATTTGCAATGACATGCTTCGTATATAAGGCAGTGCTATTCTTGTAATCATTAAAATCTTTAAAGAGAAAGAATAATTCATTTTAAAGGTTTAATAAATTAGTCTCTACCCATGTGTATACATGTATATATAAATAGATAGATATAGTAGATAGATAGATAGATAGATAGATACAGATCACAATATAGTCTTAAAAATTAATACTTGAGGGACCAGTAGTTAGCGTAATGGCTATGTCGTTGGACTCCCACGTAGTCGACCACGGTTCGAGTCCTGGACCCGGTGGCTTAAACTCACGCTGGGAGCGTGTGCATGCATGCCCAAGATCCCAAGGGGAGAATGGAGGAGAAGGGATTGCAGCGTGGCCATCCCCCCTGGGGGGTGATTTCTCGCTTTCTGTTTCTCTGTCTCTCTCTGTCTGGCGAGCACATGCCCCCTATAGCAAAAACCTCTCAAAAAATAAAAATAATAATACTTGATATTTTGAAAGGAATTTCCAAACTTAGGTTATAGCCAATATTTTAAAAATATTTTATGTAATTTTATTCATCATTATCATTATTATTATTTTTAAATTTGACTAGAGAAAGACAAACACAAAAAAAAGAAAAAGAGAGAAAACAAGTTGTTAGGTCTAAGACTCAAACCTTGGTTGACCATGTGGGAATCCAGCACCTTAGCCACCATGCCACCTGCTGGTTCTCATATAGCCAATAATTAATCAACCTTATACTGGAGCTTATGCAAAATAGGTGCTTTTTCTTTTACTTATGTTTTACATTAAAATATTTTCTAGATCAATGTAACATTATTGGGTTGTTGGAAACATCATAAGGTATTTTTTTCAACGTTTTTCAAAGGTAATTTATATAAAGCACAAAGACCAATCAGTGAGATATTGCCTATTTCGTTCTATAACCATTTGCCATATTTCAGTGAGCTTTATAATTCCTCATTCATAAAAGAACCTGTCGGTGAAAAGCTGAACAAGGTTCTGAAATACACCCACATCCAAATTGAACATTATACCACGCAATAAGGTTTTTTTTGGAGAGGTTTTCACTATAGGGCGTGTGCACTCGCCAGACAGAGAGAGACATAGAGACAGAAAGCGCGAAATCACCCCCCAGAGGGGATGGTCACACCGCAATCCCTTCTCCTCCATTCTCCTCTCGGGATCCTGGGCAAACAAACACACGCATCCGGCGTGAGTTTTAAGCCACCGGGTCCAGGACGTGAACCGTGGTCGACTACGTGGGAGTCCAGCAACTGCTGGTTCCCAAGTTTTGAAGAAAGTAAAACAAGTATGTCTGAAGGTGCACAATCAGGAGAGTATGGTGGGTATGGCAACATATCCCATCCAAGTTCTGATAATTTTTGAAGAGCTATTGAACTTGTGTGCCATCTTGCGTTGTGATGGAACACAACTCCTGTATGATCAACAAGCTCTGGACATTTCTGGATGATGGATTTGTTCAAACTGTCCAATTGCTGACAGTACACAACCGAATTGATTGTTTGCTTCCTTGGTAGGAGCTCATAAGATACGACACCTTTCAAATCCCACCACACAGAGAGTATAACCTTCCTCTGATGAATGCCTGTTGTTGATGCCACTTGAGTCAAATCATCATGTTGGGAACAAGACTATTTGCACACCACATTGTTGTAAACAATTCACTTCTCATCACTAGTTATCAGTTGCTTCAAAAAAGAAGTGTTCTTCACATCTACTGAGGATATAGGAGATGTTTATACATGCTGTCAAATGAACTTGAGTTCATGAGGAGACGAAGTATTGAATTTGCTCATGTATCCCAGCTTCTTCACGTGGTCATGAATGCTTGAATGGTTCAACATTTCTGTAATCTCTCATGTCATGTAACATGGATTTGACTCAATCAATGCCTTTATATTGTCATCATTGACCTTGGTGGGCCTCCCTGACTGACGAGAATCATTGAAATCAAAATCACCAGCATGGAATTTTGTGAACCACCATTGGCACTGACATGGCTATAGAGCATTGTCACCATCAACTTCATGCGACTTCTCACAAGCTTGACATGCAGTCTTCCCTTTACAGAAGTAAAATGGTAAAATATGGCAAAAATTCAGAGTTAAGTCTTCCATCTTCAACTTGTAAAATCTCCAAAACTCAACCAAATCACCTAATTTTTTTTTAGATTGAAGCTAGAAATGTCAATTGTCAAATGACATAGCAATCACATATATGCTAATGACTGTAGAACTTCCAAAAATTAACTAGTACAAACTGTTGCAAAACTACATCGTGACTTTTCTGACCACCCATATGTTAAATGCATTTCTATGACCTGACACATAAAAAGTGTAAAAACTTAGGATGAGAAAAATCTCAATTATTCTTTGTATCCTCAATAATATATTGAATTATAAATAATGTCAACATAAAAAGGGTTAACTGAGTCAAATCACATAAAGCAAACGTTTATTTGGTCATGAATATGGGGACTTCAACCAGCATCGCTGCCCAGGTTGTCCCAAACATGTTCATCAACATCTTACAATCCTCTGGTGGGTTTTAAAGGCCAAAATCCCAAGCAGGAAATAAGACAGATTATTCTCTTTGTTTTGGGGACAATTATGCTTGACTGCTAGGAACAGGGAGAAGGGTAAAGTCCAAAGTTGAACAGGCAGTCTCTGGCAGATGTCCTCCCACAAGTGGTCCCTGTGTCAGATTGCAGTGGTTTTGTTTAATGCTGTGATTCTGGCAGAGGTTTTTGAGTAACAGCTCTTGTTACCAGGCATTCTAGCACAAGAAAACACCTCCTCTATGGCCTTCCCTGGCTTGGTTTATTTAGGGTCAAAACAGGATTCCTTTTTGATTCTGAATATCTTTCACAATAAATATATTTAAATGACAGAATGCATTGCTTTCTACATGAGAAATGTAGAAATCAGAACTAAAATTGGTAATGGCTAGTATAATATATATAGTTTACTTATGCTCTTATAGCAGGATGTAAACCATGGACATCATCAGGTTAGGAATTTTATCAATGCTATCATAGGAATTAAAATTTCACTATACTTTTCAATCTAAATAGTTGTTCTCAGTGCACTCTAGTTAGCTACAATTTACCAGAACATTTGTCTATTTTAAGGTCAGACGTGAGAGGGTGAGAATACTGCCACACAATTTTAGACATAACTCTTAGACTTGTACCATATTACTTTCCTCTTCCTGCATGCCTATAACCAAGTGTGAAGATATCTACCACTGAATAATATCAGAATCCATGATTTATAGGGAAATAAACCTGGTACGGGTTAGTGAAGTGAATGAAAACTCTGTCTATCCATTAGTTATTAATTCTTGCATTTGTTGCCCCCAAAATATTTATTATTCACCTCTTATCCACTTAGCATTTGACCTCAACCCTTAGAATCCTTGAAAGCCTGCTAGCAATTACACATTTCAGAAAAGCTAGAGGAATTGACGGTTAATAGATTTACTTTACTGAAGATTCAAATTAGAGTTATTCATTATTATCTAGAATATATAATAGTTTAATAAATAGAACCACTTGTACTTATATATAAATATTATTTAGTACCAAGTCATCTGTATCGTTTATGCACTTACTGTATTTTTTGTGTGTGTGGATCATGAAAATATTCTATATCTGAAAACATAGATGAGCAAAGTATTACAGAAATCTGTGGTGGCATCTTATTTATTCTCTTGCCTTTAGACAAAAGGTACTATGAAGAAGGTAAAAAATTCCAGACAAATGGTGATAAATTCAAAATTTAGCCCCAAAGCCAAGCTATTGAAGCCTCAGATGCCCGTTCTAATGGTAAGTTGAGGTTGAAAAGGTTTCACAATTTGCCAGTCATTCTGGAGCAGCAATTTACTGTTTGAATACTATATGTTATCTTCTGAGAGTATCAATCCCACTGAGACATATCTTATAACTGAAAAAGCCTGATTCTTCCCCAGACAGAAATGTATTTATGTGTTCCATTTACACTAAGTTGGCCCTGGAATTTATAGGACTCTGGGAATTTTATGTTCTTGTGCAATTTATACAATAGATTAATTCATCCACTTCTACCTTTTTCTTTTTATATCTAACATCGACTTCGGTGATACCATACATTTAAGTACGTTTTTAATTATATAGCAGTCATAGCCTGACTTTAAGGAAAGAAAAAGCAGACAATATATGTTTAAAATATCAGAGCATAATAGGGTATCTCTTGCATTTTGAAAGACATTATGAGCTTTTCACCTGCTACACATGTCATCTACAAGTGCTCTATTTAACACAAGGGCAAGTCTGCAGTAGGGGAAATTTGCAAATTCATGAGTTATACACAAATCTCCTATGAAATGTTGAGACTGTCTGTCTCATCTTCCAGAAAAAGCTGCATCAAGTTTATTCTTGTCACCACCAGGTCTGGAATAGCAAATGGTAATTAATTCTTTTCAAGGGACTATTAGCATAGACCCAATAGATAGAAATTTCAATGAATTAAAAAGGATGATTGGCTAAGAAAATACTGTGGCTAAGAGATTTTAATTATAAAATTTTTTCTAAATATTATGCTTTCTAAAAACCATTCACAAGTAAGTAGATGAATTAAGAGATGTTAGTAATAATTACATACACATATTAGTCATGTATATCTGCCTGCAAAGGCAGTGTATGCTGACAATTCCAGTATTCAGGAGGCTAACTAGGAAAATCACAAGTTTGAGGCCAATCTGGGTAACATGGTGAGACTTTGTCTCTGGGGGGAATAAAGTAACATGTCTAGCTGAAGCACAATGAACCATGAATGCCAATTTGTTTTCCTAGAAATATTTTTATTTAACTGCACTAAGTTATCTACTTATTTTAATTTGACAAGAGAGGACAGAATAAGAGAAATAGAGGGAAAGTAAGAAAGCAAGCTTCCAGGTCCGGGACTAGAACAGTGGTCAGCCATGTGGGAGTTCAGCAGCTTTAACCACTACGACACCTGCTGGCCCCATGAATGCCAAATTTACCTTAGGATTCTATACTCATGAACAACTCTTGAAATAGAGCATTTATTATACATGGTAATTACACACACACACATATACACAATCTTCATATTAAAAACACTTGTATTTTAGTACTTACTCATGTACACACGCAAAAAAAATTGGTCAAAGTGTTTCAATTTCTTCTAAGTTTTGGGCATAACTGAAAAGAATAATTACAAGAGCAATGCAGAGGTGAGCTAGAATCATGTCCTTCTGAGTTTTGCCTGGCTGAATCTATTTAAAATTATTGTAAATTGGACTTGCCCAAACTTTAACCACAAAAAGGACACAATACCCCACTAGCTGGAAAAACATTGTGAATTATAAAGAATTGTATGGGCTCCATATTTGTCTAACTTTAAATTAATCATAGGTTTGGCTTTGAAATATCTTTAGCATGTTAAACTTGTGCAAGATTTAGATGCTTTGCAGAGACATAATAAAAGATGACAGGTTAATTAAATATTGGAGTTGCGCCAAAACACAGATACTCCTCATCGCAGGGTTCAGCAGGTGTCTCCATCCCAAGTGTTATATCTCAGTTGTAGGTAAGTTCACAAACTAATTAGGATCATGCTGGATGATTGGTTATTAACTTACTTGAATAATTCGGTATTCATTGTTTAAGAAAATTAGCATGAGATAACACTGGAATAGCATACAAATATTTATTAATGAAGTTAGTATTAACCTACACAAGTACTGTGTTTATTTGCTTCTTTCAAGATTTCACTTAAAATGAGCAGAAGTAGTACGGGGAGGGGGCAGTGATACAAAAATGCATGTCACAACGAAGCAACTCAAAGCAAAACAGGCCATGATTTCCTGTATTTCTAGTGATTTGATTGAAGAGTTGATAGGGCTTTTGGTTAACTTTGTCTCAGCACCATTAATTTCTTGATGATTTCCTCTGTGGGATTAAATAATCTGAATTGAAATCATGCTTAACCTAGAGTCTCAGGATTCTAATGATTTCCTAGTGATGCAATGGTGTTCTGACTAGGTCAAATTATACTTTCTGTATTTTTGTATTTACTGTTTCTACACCCTTCTTTCTCTTCTTTTTTTTTTTTTTAAGAGTTACTTTCCCCAATAGGGTTTATATGCTATCCAGAGAAAGAGAGACAGAGACAGTGATAAGGAAAGTGAGGAATCATCCCCCAGAAGGGATGGCCATGCCACAATTCCTTCTCCTCCATTCTCCTCTGAGGACCTTGGGCATGCATGCACATGCACCCGGAGAGATTTTCAAGCCACCATGTCTGGGACTTGAACTGCTGTCAGTCATGTAGGAGTCCAGTTTGCCCCATATGTACCCTATTGTCACACTAGACTAAGATCTCCTTCAGGATGGCTATCATTTATGTTTGTCTATCACTAGAATATAGAATCTGATAATTATAGAGAAAATTCATTAAATATTTAAGAAAAAATAAGTAGCATGATACAAGTTCATCCTTGGTTACATACATCAACATATAACGTTATGCCTATTATCGTTTATAATTAATAACATAATATTTAAATGTTTATTTTTTAATGTTTTTGTGCTCAAAAGCACACAAACACATACTCTAGAGACCAATTACATTTTTATAATAGTTTTCTCTTTATTCTAAAATGCAGTCTTCTTTCTGTAGACTCATCCTATATTAATGGATATACACTAATAAATATTCAAAAATATCATAAAAAAGATCAAATCACACAAGAAGTCTTTTATATTTGCTGTTCAGAATCTCTCTACTCAAAGGTATGCATAGTTTAGAAGTGAATTATAGCCACATTAGTCATTGGAAAATGATGACTGCTTGACAGTTACTGGACAGAAGTACCAGTTCTGGGTCCCAGAAGGGTGAAATATCTTCAAGCCAACCTAGAGAAATAATGACCATCTGAAATAATGTATGCTCAGTTTCCATTTGTCCACCTCTGAATATACTATTAATTTGTGGTTAACAGGCTATTATAGAAAAGAACAAAGTAATATTCAGCAGGTGCTAGTGCTGTGTGCACATGATAAGCATCAGGGCAACACCAGGTCTGCCTAACTCCAGACAAATTGGTTTCTTGCCTAGTATTACAAGATGATTCAAACATGGAGGGAAGGAAACAACATGCACTGTAAGTTACTTACCTTGCAGTAGACATCTACATTTACTATCTGGAACATCTACATGTATACATGGAAATTCATACCTATCTCTATCTTTATATATATATATATATATATATATATATATATATATATATATATATATGTCATCTCTGGAAATAGCTATCTGTGTCTGTGTGTAGACCCCTGTACATAAATATTTCTACAGGCTTTCTTTAAAATTGGGATGTTCTAAATAAGAATCAGCTAGCTTGGATGTTCCGCATTTTGCTTTTTTATAAAAATAATTTTTTAATGTTTCATCAAAAAGGAAAAATGGATCATTCTCCAAGCAACAGAAGTTAATAAGCATTTATATTATATTCATTAATATTGTTGAGCATTGTAAGTGACAACTAAGTCTGTATGACTTCTGTCAGACTACATTACTAATTTATTTGTTTAACAAACATTAAGAAAATGTAAGCGGTGTCGAAGACTGTTACTGCTGTGTGGTAGGGGAGCTTTGGCTGATGGTGTCTTAGTTTCCTCTTTCCTCTCATTTGTAAAACAGAAACAATAAGAGTTTCATCCTAAGGAAGATGTAATGAGCTAATAATACATGGAAAGTGCTGAGGGTGTATTAAATTATTGATACCCTAGTGAACTATTTTTTTAAGTGTCCAAGGATCAGATGTGGTTAAATCTTCTTATGCAAAACTGAGATTGTAGCCAAACTATATTTATTAGTTTATTAGATACTAAGTTGGGAGGAGGAAGAAAGGCAGGTATTTACTAAGGGTGAATTTTATTTTATATTATATTTATTTATTTATAGTTTTTTTTTCTTCTATTGGTCCCATATGCTTACCAGAGAGAGACAGAGAGAAACGGGGGGGGGGGGGAGTGAAAAATCTTCTATAGGGGGATAGTGGGCCGCAATTCCTTCTTCATTCTCCTCTCAGGATTTTGGCTATGCATGTACATATGCCTGGCTTGATTTTCAAGTTTGAGTCCAGGTCTCAAGTGTTCAAAGTGGAAAACTTCCCAGCCTTGTGGGAATCCAGCCACCATGCCACCTGCTGGCCCCATTATGTAGAACAGTATTTGATAGACATGATCTTTTGCTCTTGTCAAGGCTTTTTTTTTTTTTTTTTTTTTTTTTTTTTTTTTTTTCTGTAGGAAAGATAAACATGAGAATTTTGAAGATTTTTCACTTAAGCTTTTTTTTTAATTTATTTATTTAGTGTCTCCCCCTGTCAATGAGCTTTTCTGTTACTCAAGTTCTAGAAAGTGTTACATACCTTGGACATAACCTCATAGTACTGCTTACAAATTTGAGGATCTGAGGATTTGTAAGAAACAGTTAACTACCAGTGTAGTTTGCTAAACTTTTAGAAGACATGACGGAAGAAAACATAATAAAGAACATGGATGCGATTTCCAGTTTCCAAATGGACAGCAAAGCGAAGCAGCTATACATTTTAACCCTTGGTAAGAACAGACTCGACCAATAATACTACTTTATAATTTGGGTAAAATCATCACATTTTCTAGGCCAGTGTGTTACTATTTTGAAAATGAGGATGCTGGTTTGTAACATACCATTTAATTCTAAATGTTAACATGTGGCTTGTTATATTTGCTCTAAATTAAAATACTGTCTGCCTTTTCAGTTTATCTCAGCAAGTACAGAGTGACACCCATTACTATCATTTGTCACTTTGTATGCAGGCAACCCTAGAAACTTGCACAGACATAAATGAGAATGAAGTATTCCAAATGTGTGGTAGTTATTTTATTATTCCAAATCACTTAATGGAAGTTGATATACAAACTCCTCTTAGTATTCCACTATAAGAATAAACTATTTAATTATTTCGATTATTAATCTAAGTTTCTGGGTTCATTATAAACCAACATGTTTTATAAAAAGAGTCAATAAAAATCCCAAGGATAAAATGGTAGTGTTGTTGAAAGGGTGGATCAGATAATAATATATCAATATATTGTTTCCTGTTCATAATTAGACCTCTGCCTCCAAAGGTGATTGCCAAGTTATTAATCATAGATGATTTCTGAGTAGATGAAACTTTGTTTCTCATTGTACAAATTAAATTGAATCTCCATTGGAAGAAACTTATTGGAAAATTTAAAAAACAATTCATTAGAGAAAGAAGAGAATATTTCCCCACATCCAAAATATTTATTTACAGAATATACATCAACTTAGTATTTACATCAATTTTATTATAGAATATGCAAACGTTTGTTTTCCAAGCCATCAGGGTTAGGATTCAACCATGTTTATCCTTTTTTTAGGTAGAAAATGTTTGAGTACCATTTACAATTTAATTCTAACCAATTTGATTTGGCAAGCTAAATGTGAGAATTAAAACTTAAGTAAGTAGAAAACTCAGCGGGAAGAGTATTGAGTCACGTTGGAAATGGACTACTTTTCCTGCCACTCTGTTCCTCTGTCAACAAAAGGATCTAAGCAACCTCAGAGTTGGAATGGTTTATGGTGACTCCTTCATTTTAATTACTCTTCTAAACTTTTGAGTAAACACTACCCAGACTCTCTTTTCTCTTTTGGTTAGTGTACCTGTTATAAGGATATTGCATTGGAGTTAAGTGATCAAATAAGGGTTCTGTAACAGACAAAGCTATGAACTGGTTTCACATTTCAGGATGTATAAAACCTCCCTATTTCCTCTCATACCAAAACTTTTATTATTTGATTGATGTTCCTTCCACCTTTCTATGTAGTTTCAAAAATATAAGAATCATTTGCTGAAGAAACAATATGTGGAAAATTAAAGGCACTGGAAACCATGATAAGATTATTCTCAGTTTGGGGTAATGAGAATCATCTGAGATTCCAAAAGGATACTTGTCGATGAAGAAGAGGACAATAAAGAAAACTTTTAAAAAATGCTCATTTATTTCAACACTATAGAAGTTTTTAAATCCAATTTTATTGCTTAGGATGAGCATCTGAACCACAAATAATGGTCATTTATTTTTAGAAGTTGTCCAGGATTAGATGTAATGATGCCTTTATGTGCTTCAGAATAGACTTATTCCCCCAAGCAATCCTGCTGCATGCAAAAGCACATCATCATATGAAATATTTACCTCTTCTACTGAGCTTCCCAAGTGTGTACTTGTATTCCCCAAAGTAAGATTAAAAACAATTTTATAAACACATTTCGGTGTCCTACACTATTGTAGTTTCTCTTAGGTATGAACATTAAATTTCCCCAATGCCTCTCACATTTTCAGATCTTACTCCAAAAGAGTGCACAAACTAATTAAGAAAATCCATTTATTTTTTTAAAAGGACATTTTTCATTATCTTACACAAGCACAATACATTGTAAAATGTAGAGGCCTATTTAGACCTGTATTGAAAGCTCTGTCAATAGCAGCAACATATACACTGGTAACATCAACAGCTTAAATTTGGACACACATACTTTTTTAAAAAAATTGTCAGGGGGTTCTTGCCAAAGAGAGATGGAGAGACAGAGAAAGAGAAAGTGATGGAGAGCATACCCATCCAGTGGGATGCAGTCACACTGCAATCCTTTCTCCTATAGTTCTCCTATCCACGTGCATTCTGTGTGGTTTTCCAACTAACAAGACTGGGGTTCCAGCTGCTCTCGACCATGTGGGATCCGGCTCCCTTAACTACAATGCAACACGACCAGCACTGGCCATATATACTTTCTAATTTTCATAGAGCTTGAGAGGCTTCCAAAAGGAAGTAGCTGTCTGTAACCCTTGGAAATTCTCTTTCTGCAGTTTTAAGGGTTGAATGAAAAATCCTTGAGAAATATGAGCTCATGGTTCAGGAAAGTAACACTAAGCAACTATCACGAAGACAGAGAGAAAGATTAGATAAAGGCTTTCAAAGACATAGACTAAAATCCGTAAGAGGAGGGATAATGAGATTCTAAGAATTAAGAAATGCTACATAACATGAAAATTGAAGAAACATGCTAGTGTCTTGCAAGTACATCAAAATAGGAAATATTTCTTAGTTATTTTACTAGGAATAATATCAGGCCAATTTAGCAGTAGTCTGTATTACAGTGGTATATGTGTGGCTAAGGCATTTGCATGTCTTTGTTAACTTTGTGTATGTGTGTGTGTGTATGCGTGCGCACGCGTGCACGTGTGTGCATAAGTTAAGATAAATCAAAAGATGAAAGATTAAAGTAACATCTCAACTATTTTATTTTCTGAAATTGTGCATTGAAATATGCCCCTCAAGAACTCACAGGATGTTTAAATGGGTTATCTGATTTTGAAAAGGTCTTAAACTTAGTATGGCTGCCAAAAAGCTGGGTGATCAGGCTGGCCGTGGTGGTGCAGTGGTAATGCAATGTTCAGTGATGTTGAACGCACATGGGAAAATCCCAGGTTTGTGTTCAGAGGTCCCCCTGTATAAGCCAGGTGCCTACATCTGCCCATTGCCCAGGCTGGCTGACCATGGGTAGATCATGGTGTAGAGACCTTACTGGGGTGCCCTCTGTCTCTCTCTGTCTTAAAAAAATAAACTTTAAACAAAATAAGGTGAGTGGTTAAAAAGAAAAGAAATAGAGACTGAACATCACAAGAATGAATGGAGAGAAACTCACATTAGGCTAAGCTTCCATTACATGGTTCTCTCCATCCATGTTAGAGTCGACATGTGAAATACTGGAAGAGCTCCCATTAAAAAGAAGACTTGTTTCTCATATATTATATAGGTGTATGCACTCAACTTTTAAACATCCAAACTAATTTAAAAGAAACTTTCATCATCGGCTTTGACAAAGAAAGCCATCATATCTCTTCCCCTTAGCTATCATTCACTTTTACTCCTATCAATGCTTTTCCTCTCTTAAGTTTTCTCTGGACAATTGAAAGCAGCATAACCATGCCATGATATTATTCTGTCATTGAGACCTAAATTATTATCTTTATCTATTATCTAGCCAGATACAGATTGCTAGAACCAGAAGCAGGAATCAAGTATCTCAGTCCTCTCTCTGCTGCAGAATAAGATGTTGTCAGGATATTCCACAGAGGAGTTAGCAAGGCAGATGTGTTCTGTTTCCTTAAAAATTTTTGGTCCCATATGAAGTGACATATCTCGAATTGGCCAAATTTCTCTCCCCCAAAGAAAAATAACAGCCCTTCATCATCCACAGATAGTACAATGGAACTCATGCAAATGTTAGATAAGGAATTTAGAATATTCATGGTGACAAAGCTAACAGAGATTCAAGACAAGAGAGACAGCAAAGTCTAGAAAGATAGCCCATCAGGTTAACATCGGACCTCTCATTGGAAGCAAAGAAAGAATGGGAAAATATATTCAAAGTGTTAAGTGAAAAACAATTTCAACCAAGAGTACTGTATCTGGCAAGATTATTCTTCATATGGGAAGCATTCTCAGATAAACAAAACATGAAAGAATTTACCAACTCCAGAGCAGTTCTTCAAAAAGTTCTGAAGGGAGTGCTATACCAGGAAACTGAAAGACAGACAGAAATAAGAGAACAAAGCCAACCATGAAAATGGCCAACTTAATGGTAGGGACAAGTTCAGAAATATCAATAATAATGTTGAATTTAACATTTAATTCCTGGAATTTAACTTCCAGGAATTAAAAGGAAAGATCAGACCATAGTAACAGTGGAAATTTAATTCCTGGAATTTAACTTCCAGGAATTAAATGGAAAGATCAGACCACAGTAACATTACAAATTCTGGGACCAGCAGTTTGCATAATGGCTGTGTCGTTGGACTCCCATGTAGTCGACCACGGTTCAAGTCCCGGACCCGATGGCTTAAAGTCATGCTAGGTGCATGTGTGTGCTTGCCCAAGATCCCAAGAGGAGAATGGAGAAAGGATTGGGGAGTAGCCATCCCACCTGGGGGTTGATTTCTCACTTTCTGTCTGTCTCTATCTGTCTTTCTGGTTAGCGCACGCACTCTATAGCAAAACCTTCTCAAAGACAAAAACATAAACACTGCAAATTCAACAAAAGAGAGAAATTAATTTCATGAGACCAACTGATGAAATAGAATTCTCAGACTTTTGACTAAAACATTTCTGATTTTCTTCTATGCTTTGTCTTCCAGATTTAAGAATTTTTGTTTTCTTTTGAGTTATTGATAGGTTCAGTAATTTTTTTTTTTTTCTTTTTTTGGAGAGGTTTTTGCTATAGGGCGCGTGCGCTCGCCAGACAGACAGAGAGAGACAGAGAGATAGAAAGCAGGAAATCACCCCCCAGGGGGGATGGCCATGCCGCAATCCCTTCTCCTCCATTCTCCTCTCGGGATCTTGGGCTCGCACGCACACACGCCCGGCGTGAGTTTAAGCCGCCGGGTCCGGGACTCGAACTACGGTCGACTACGTGGGAGTCCAGCGACATAGCCATTACGCTAACTGCTGGTCCCGGTTCAGTAATTTTAAAGTCTTTTTTTTTAATTGAAACATAAACTTTTCTCCCTTTCTGATTCCTCCACAATGGAAAATATTTGTGAGAACTCTTATTTTGTGACAGAACGGTTATAAGTTCAGTAATACAATAGAATCTGTTGCTTTGCATCAGAAATAGGATTCTTATGGTGCTTTGTGCAAATAACAGACCAATTTGAGACTAACCTGTTTTTTTTTTTTCTTTTTGCAAATAAGTTAGTTTATATCTCTCTTTAGTAAAAGGGGGAATGGAGAGAGAAAAAAATGTTTCAAAATAAAATTACAGTGCACTTGTCACTAGATTTTAGCTTTGTCCATACTTTTACTTTACTTAAGATCTTTTGTGAAACAATAAAATATGAAAAGAAAAAGGTTAGCATGGGAAGGAGGGGAAAAGGGCAGGAAAAAAAAGTACAGTATGTTTAATTGACAAAAAAATGAGAAGCTATTTGCTGATGATATTGTATATAGTAATAACTTTGTCTTGACTGATGCATGGTATTCATTACTGGAAAAACAACTGTTGTACACTGTGAAGATATATGTGATTAAATGTAAATAAAAAATTAAAAACAAAGCTAAGGGTGCTTTCAAAGAAAAAAGAATTTATGTCTTGCACCTTTTATTAAACTTATTTATCTAATGGCAAAGTGAGGGAATAAAAAGAGATAATTAATGCTATTTGGTTTGAAAGGTAAAATCATCATCATTATTCTTTTGCTTTTAGGCAAACAAAAATAACAATCTTTAAAAATGGAAGAAAATTACCTAATGATGTACAATTGCAATCTAAAGAAACATGAAAGAACAGTTAGTGCTCTACTCAAATATTTCAGATGAGTGAATATTTCAAATGAATGAGTGTTCAGACTGAGACTTGGAAACCATTTGTCATGTAAGACTCATGTTGAAAAAGCTCAAGTAGAACTTAGGTTTCTCATTCATAATGTACCTTTCCAAGTAACCTATTTGTCCTTCCACATAGTTCATGTTGAATCATGAGTTAGAAATTAGGAGCTAAGAAAGCAGCTAAATGCACATAAAGCACCTAGGTCATGCACTATCTAGAGGCAGGAGTTTTCTTTAACTATGGACATTGTTTAATAGATCCTTCTATCATGACTTATGCATGTGGTAGCAATGTTTTAAGATACAGAAGAATTGAAATGAACTGTTGTTCAATTATCAGAGCCAGGCACAAGCAACTCTTTATTTAAAGAATCTACCGACCGAAAAGCCCTTCAAAGTCCAAAAGGAAAGGGAATTCAAATGGAATAACGGGGAGAGCAGTTCTTCAAATACATTAAGTTAAATGCAAATTTCATGTATTCCTTATTTCCATTTGCTTTACTCAAAGTACTTCTTTTCTTTCTTTCTTTTTTTCTTTCTTAATTACCAGAGAGCATGTGTGTTTGCCAGAGAGAGACATAGAGAGAAGGAAAAGGGACAAAGCACTCCTCAATGGGCCTACAATTCCTTCTCCTTCATTTCTCCATCCAGTCAGGACTTTAAGCATGGATGCAAAAGTGCCCAATGTGTTTTTAGAAGGAACCAGGTCCAGAATTCTGCCTGCGGATAGCAATGTGGGATCTGACAATCTTAACCTGACAGGGCTGGCTTTCCCATAGACTTTTTCTTACCGAACAACTGAATAAGTACTTTAATAAGAAATACTTATTTCTCAAGAAGTTAAAATGCTCTTCTCAAGTTGGCATTGACTCTGATTTATGTCTTCTTTATCCAGAATCCAGGCACAAGGAGAAGCCCTAATTTGAATCTACTAGAATCATGGTAGTTGTAAGAGAACCATAGCAAAAATAAGAGGTATTTCTTAATAGTTATGCTCAGAAGTGTGGTAAAATCCTTCACTGGCAAGTACCATGGCAACACAATGACAATGGGGCTTGGACATTCACATCTATTAGAGGCAAGGGCAGTAAACAACTGGAAAGGATGACACCTCGAAGAATGACACCTCTCAGGGTAACTAAAAGAATGTATGTTGACATATTGTCTATTTATACAAAGGCAAGCTCAAAGATGCAAGAACTCAAACAAGACTGTTTCTATAAACCCTTGTTGAAGAAAGCTACCAAACAATGACATCTGAACACCAAGATTTAAATTGAATACAAAACTCAGAAATTAAGTATCCTGCTAAAGATGGGGAGAAACACCAAGTCTATTTATGAGTATAATCAGAGACCAGATGGTGGCATGGTGCTTAAGGGCACTGGACTCCCATGTGGCAGACCACAGTTGGAGTCCCAGACCTGGTGGTTTACTTTCTCACTTTCCCTCTCTGTCCCTCTCTGGTCTAGTTAAAATAAATAAATAAATAAATAGTGTTAAATAAAATAAGTCTTTCCAAAAAAAGAGTACAGTCAAAAATAAATTGCTATAGACACTGGTTGTATAATCCAAACTAAATTATTTGTATCATTAGCAAAAATCTGGAAAGTAGAGAAAAAGAAAATAGGAAGAAATGTTAAATATAATAATATTTTCTACAGATGAGTCAATCAATAGGGCCTTTTAAAAATAATTATTTATTTAACTTCATTAGTATTTTGAAATTTGCTATAGGGAACATGCACTCACCAGTGAGGGGGGAGAGAGAGAGAGAGAGAGAGAGAGAGAGAGAGAGTAAGAAAGCAAGTAATTAGGTCTAGGACTCAAATTGTGGTCAGCCATGTGGGAGTCTAGTACTTTAACCACCAGATCACCTGCTGGCTCCACTCAATAGAGTTTTAAATTTAAAAAATGTTAAAAATGGTGCTACCAGAACCAGCAGATAGCATAATGGTCATATCGCTGGACTCCCACTTAGTTGATTATGGTTCGAGTCCCGGACCTGGCAGCTTACAACTCACACCAGGCGTGGCACGTGTGCGTGCATGTCCGAGATCCCAGGAGGTGGGATTGTGATGTAGCCATGCCCCCGTCCTCCCAGGGGAGAGTGATTTCTTGCTTTCTGTCTCTCTGTCTCTCTGGGAAGTGAACATGCCCTACAGCAAAAAGTCTCTCAAAAAATAAAAAAAACGATGCAACCTATCGTTTTCTATGATTTTTAAGATTAATTCGAAAGAGGTTTTTTTATTTTTTTGTAATAAGGTGATACTTCTTTCTTTCTTTTCTTTTCTTTTTTTTTTTTTTGGAGAGGTTTTTGTTATAGGGTGCGTGAGCTCTCCAGAAAGACAAGAGAGAGACAGAGAGACAAAAAGCGAGAAATCACCCCCCCCAGGGGGGATGGCCACGCAGCAATCCCTTCTCCTCCACTCTCCTCTTGGGATCTTGGGCACGCATGCACACGCGCCTGGCATGAGTTTAAGCCACCGGGTCCAGGACCTGAACCGCGGTCAACTACATGGGAGTCCAGCAACATATCCATTACACTAACTGCTGGTCCCAAGGTGATACTTCTTGTAGATAAGAAATATTTATCTTATATTTGGAATATGCTTTAGTTTTACTTCTGATACTTTTGCTTCTTTTAAGTTCAAAGAAATTAATTTACTTTTAGTAAAAATATCATATAATAACATGCTTTAATATATTTTAAAATGATCTACTTCCTTATTTACTTCCCTGTCCACATGGTTGAGCTGAGCAATTCACTTCTAAAATGTATATTCCCCTTTCCATGTGATAGACTTTTCACTAGGAGCAGCTGCTCAGCCATGAACTAAATGTCACACCTCCTTTACATCTAGATATGACCATTTTAATATGTCTCATTCAGTTAAATATAAACTAAAGGGACACATGACACGTTGGAGCCAATGCTTTTAATTATTAGGTGGTCAGAAAAGTCATGAAGTATTTTTCTACGCAAAAAAAAAAAAAAAAAAAGCATCATGACTTTCATTGATCCAATATTTTCAAATCTCTTTTTCTCACTTAAGGCACACCTAGGTAGGTCTTCTACAGTAAAACTAAGAAGGGCTGCTTATACAATGTATGAGAATTATACCACTGGGAAAATTATTCCTTAAGCTATTTCAATAAAATGACTACTGATAATATGATTTTTATGTAGCATAACGAGAGTATGAAGATCTGCTGCTTGATCTGACATAAGTTCTGAGTTTCAGGTCTTGTGACAACTTTATTCTCACTGTAATTAATAAAATTGCAATCTGTTTTTTCCTTCAGTCTCTACTATTTAGTTAGCATAAGACTGTCCCTCAGGGACTGATTATCCCAGAAAATGGAAAGAAGGGCATCCCCGAGCTTCCAAAGCAGACAGCCAGATGCAGTCAGCCTTCCCTTTGATCATTTTATTACAATTTACATCTTCATTCATTCTAATGAGTTCTAAAATGAAGATATAAATGTGTTTATTTCCAAAGAATCCACTTTTATAACACCAAATGTACAATCTCTGCCTTTCTTATAAAATGTAAATGTTTTATTAAGTTGTATTATTGAGTACATATAGATCAGAAGGAAATTGAACATATTAGAATATAGAGGATTATGAAATTATTACTAAATATATAAATTGAGTTGGATGAAACATTTTAGCTACGTGTGGAATTCTGCATTTATATTTTATATTGTTGGAGATCTCATTTGGTAAATTTCTGTATTTGGGAAAAGGTGTTATGGGGAATGCATGAGGTAGAATAATTAATTACTAAAGATGTTCAAGCACAAAACTCTGGAACCTGATATATGTTACCTCAAATATCAAAAGGGTCAGCACATTCTTTGAAGATGTGAATAAAGATATGAATTTTTTTTTAGAGGTTTTTGCTATAGGGCGCGTGTGCTCACCAGACAGACAGAGAGAGACATAGAGACAGAAAGCAAGAAATCACCCCCCCAGGGGGGATGGCCACGCCACAACTCCTTCTCCTCCAGTCTCCTTTCAGGATCTTGGGCACACACGCGCACGTGCCCGGCGGAGTTTAAGCCACCGGGTCCGGGACGCGAACCGCAGATGACTACATGGGAGTCCAGGGACATAGCCATTACGCTAAGTGCTGGTCCTAAGATATGAATTTTGTGATGGGTAAATTGTCCTAGATTGTCCACTTGGGACTAATTTTACCACATGAATGCTAAAAGCAAGAGTATTTCCTGGCTTAGGTTAGAAATAGATTCCAATAGAATTAGATTAGTAACAGATGTAAATAAGAATAGATTAAATAGCAATAATGGAAGAAGGGTGCAAGAAAAATAGCACTGCTGGTTTTGAAGCTATAGCAAAGAGAAGAGTAGGTTAAGAAGGTGGATGGCCTCCAGTAGCTGGAAAAGGCAAGGAGACCAATTGTCTTCCAGAGCAATCAGAGAACACAGCCCTGTAGCTACCTTGAGATCCTTGTGGGACTTGGTAAAATAATAAATCTATGCTGTTTGATCTGATTTATGGTAGTTTTTTATGGTAGCAACACAAAACTAATACCATGAGTAATTGATATAAGACACCACAATTATAAGGAGATAGCTGAGGACAGAATTTACAATAATGAAAACGGAGGACCAGATGAAGCAGAATTCTCAGTCTTTCTTTTTTTTAAAAAAAGATTTTTGCTAAAGGGCGCATGCGCTCTCCAGAAAGACAAAGAGAGACTGAGAGACAGAAATTGAGAAATCATCCCCCAGGGGGGATGGCCATGCTGCAATCCCTTCTTCTCCATTCTCCTCTCAGGGTCTTGGGTACGCACGCACACGCACCCAGCATGAGTTTAAGCCACCGGGTCTGGAACTCGAACCGTGGTTGGCTACATGGGAGTCCGGTGACATAGATATTATGCCAAATGCTGGTCCCTCAGAGTATCAGTCTCAAAGCAGAACATGTCATCGACCCAGATATGGGTTTCCATTGCTTGATATTGACTTTTCAATAAACCATATCACTCACACACAAAGATACACATCACAGGACACACAATTTTATAATTATTATCTCAGTTTTGGGAAAAAGATTGAGATAAAAGATTTTATGTAGTAAACAAAAGGAAATCCAGAGAACTTGAAAAATTGTGAAGTAGTGTGCTCATTTGTTGCTTCTCTCAGTGATATTCTTATAAACAGTGACAATAAGTTGTTCAAAAATCAACTGAAAAAGAACTTGTATAAGACAGCAATGGAGGGGCCAGCAGGTGATGTAGTGGTTAGGGGCACTGGACTCCTACATGGCCAGCCATGGTTCAAGTCCCAGACCTGGTGTCTTCCTTTCTCACTTTCCCTCTCTCTTTCTCTGTCTCTAGTCAAATTGAAAAATACTACTACTAATAATAAATAAAGTAAAAAAAATAATTCTTTAAAAAAAGCAATGGAGTTCATTCTGATTTGGGGTGTTTTAGGTTGAGTTGGGCTTTCAGCACCTATCAGAGACCTGCCGTGAATTTTTCTTACTCTTCCTTGTTGCCAATAATGAGTATGTAGCACAATCAGAGTAAGAGAAAGAAATCAGCAAATGTGCTCTAAGGTCTGTTTCCTTGGTTATGTTTTTTCTTTCATGGAGCTTTTGCCAAGTAATGTGCAAAAATATAGTTTCTTTGTAATATGGTTTATTATTTAGTAAAATGAGTGACTCTGGCCATTACTCAGCTGCTGCAGGTTTTCTAGTTAGGATTCTATGTTAGTCTTCAAAATACATTTTAGAATCACATTGACATCAGATAATAATAAGAAATGATAATCATGATGCCTGTTGGGATTTCACATACTTTTTAAAATACAAATACGCATCCTGGGGACCCCAGGGGTGAATAGAATCTTATAAATTTACTTAAAGTTTCTGTTTTAATCTAAATTGAGTGACGTGGTCAGGGAGTAAACTCCACCTTAATAAAAGGAAGAAAGAAGTAAATACCTGCTTCACAAAGAGGTGATGCATTAAGGGGCCAGACGGTGGTGCAGAGGTAGAACACGGTGCCCTGTGAGGTCATCAAACATGGGAAGATTCCCAGGTCAAGTCCAGAGACCTCCCTGAGTATAGTGGGCACACGTGTGCCCTGATTTGATTGGCTGAAGGCTGAGGGGTGGGGAGGATGTGGCATTGAGCCCTTATTGGGGTGCTACTTCTCTTTTTCGCTTTCACTCAAGGAAGACATAAATAAATAAACTTTTAAAAAAATGTAATTCATTGAGGTTTACTAGAAGAAGTAAGTTCTATGAGAAAAAAATGTAGGGACCAGCAGTTAGTGTAATGGCTGTGTTGCTGGACTCCCACGTAGTTGACCGCGGTTTGAGTCCCAGACCTGGTGGCTTAAAACTCACACCGGGCACGGGTGCGTGCATGCCCAAGAACCCGAGAGGAGAATGGAGGAGAGGGGATTGCGGCGTGGCCATCCCCCCTGAGGGGTGATTTCTCGCTTTCTGTCTCTCTGTTTCTCTCTGTCTTTCTGGCAAGCGCATGCGCCCTATAGCAAAAACCTCTCCAAAAAAAAAAAAATAAAAAAAAATAGCAGAGTATGAGAAAGGGAGACAGAGGTTTGGAGAGAGGTATAGAGAGAGGTTTGGGAGGCAAAGTGAGGTTTAAAGAGTGTGGTTCGAGATCACCATTACAGATCTGAAGGAGCTGAGAGAGTTCTTCATGCTGATATTTGCAAGACTAGCAATCTGTGTAGGCAAGCGCGAACAAAGGTAAGATAACACTAAGGTGCGAACTTGTCAACCATTTCAAGGATTAAGAAGTAGAAAGTGTTGGAACCAGTAGATGATGTAGTGATTGGATGCTGGACTCACACAAGGCCCACCACTGTGTGAGTCCTGGACCACACTAGGCATGTGTGTGTGTGTGTGTGTGTGTGTGTGTGTGTGTGTGTCCAAAGTCCAAAATCCCGAGAAGAGAATGAAGGAGAAGGGATTGTGGCATGGCCACCCACAACAGTGAGTGATTTCTCACTCACTTTCCCTCTCACTATCCCTCTCTACTTCTCTCCAGTGAGCACACACATTCTACAGCAAAATCCTAAAGCAAGAAAAAAGAATTAGAAAGTGGTTGGAGAGGAGAGAATTACTAGGAGTCAAAATAATTGAAGGCTAAGGTCTTTAGGGCTAGGTAGAACATTGCAGGGCTTCAGTTTCTATTGAGGGAAATGAGGAAACATTGCAGTTTGGGTAGCGAATCACATGATCTGACACACTCTGGCTGAGGTGCCCTGAAGTACCAGTGTAAGGAAGCAGGAAGACCAATTAGGAGACTATTGCTGAAGTCTATGTGAGAGATGATACTAGTTAATAACAGAGGTGAAAATATATTTTAAATAAATGCCTATTTTTAATTGGGAAGGTATAATCGAAAAGTTCTTATTTATTTATTTATTTTTCTAAAGTTTTTTGCGAGGGTGCAGTAGCAAGAAAGGGACAAAAAGAGAGAGAAAATAAGAAAGTACCCCCATGGAGGATGGCCGTGATGCAATCCCTTTTCCTCCATTTTTCCTTTCAGGATTCTGGGCCTCCATGCACCTGCATATGGTGGATTTTTTTCAAGCCATTGGGTCTGCGATTCAAAATGCACAGTGAGCCTTGTGAGATCCAGCCACCTTAAGCACTCTGCCACAAAGTCTTACAGATAGGAATTCTAGGGGAGTTTTAAACTTTCCCTATAGTCTCTAAAGGTTTAATAACATGAGTCTCTGGCATAAACTGACAATAGACAGATTAACAGGGAAGGAAGGCAGAAACGTTTACTATGTGCAGCCCAGACACGGTAGTAGGTGCTGGATGGTGCTGCTTGGCAGGCTGAGGCCAGGTGGGGAACCCAGGTTCAATTCTTGTCCCAGCTACTCAAGAGGCTAAGACAGATAGAGTGCCCAGTTCCCCGTCATAGTAGGCAAAACTGGTAGAAAGAACTTAGTTGAGTATGGTCATATGTGTCTGTGATCCCAGCTTCTTGGGGAGGCTGATGCAGGAGGATCACAACATGGCACAACCTTGTCTAAAATGACACCTCTCTCCCCCCCCACACACACACATATGCACACAGAAGAAAAATAATATTATGTGCATGCATATGCACAGAAACATCACAAAATACAAGACTTAAAGAAGTGCCAGGTGGTTGAAGTTCTCATAGCTTTGAAACAAGAGTAGGGGCTTGGGTCTTGGTAGAGATAGTAACAACAAACGTGGAAGCATGAGAAGAGGGTGTGCGGAGAACTCAGGCAGGAAGAACTAGCAGACAAATAGATGCCAGCTTTTGGGAAAGCTCAGCTATCTTTTTCTGACATGGTTAATCATCCCTGGTTGATGAGACTCCAAGGAGAGGACGGATGAGTTTCTCTTTGGAGAATCTATCTGTGGGCAGATGAGTGCAGTGAGAGAGAGGCCCACCTTTCTTCATAGGGGAGGAAAAGGAACTGCAAGAGACAGGAGGGCAGAGGAAAGTCAGAAAGACCTTGGTTCTCCTTTAATTCAAATCACTGAGCATGCCAAAGTACTGGGCTTTCAGGTATTGTTTTCTAAGCCCTAACAGAATATGTAAGAAAATGGATTGGAAAGTGCTAAGGGGTATTCAAGAAACTATACAGCACATAAGACTCTCTATGAAATACATTTGGGCTTTCTCTCCAATTTATCTCTTGATCTCTCGCCAATGTTCAATTGCCAACCCTCTATATTTTAGTACCAGATTAATTATAATTCATTGGCAATCCTTTATGCAGCACAGTGTGTGTGTGTGTGTGTGTGTGTGTGTGTGTGTGTATGTGTGTATCAGGATCTGTAGAAAGTTCCAGATATGCCTCAGTGAATGCAATGGACATGGTTTCCACTTTGCTGAAGTTCATCCTTTACACTGGAAAGAAACAATAAACACATCCAAAATCTGTGAATGAGAACGAAATTAGACAAATAGTCTTAGGGAAATAAATGAGTGATGTGCAAAGATTAATAAGGGAAGGCACTTCAGAGGAGTTTTATTTAAGTTGGAGCCTAAAATATGAAAAGAGATCATCTCCGCAAAGGAAGGAAGAGATGCACTGCTGAGTGGACATTATGCACCATGGCTCTGCCAAGGTGTGCTGTAAGATATGCCTGATTTTTCCAAATGACTATATATAAGTGTGTATTGTTGTTACTGACTTAAACTTGCACTTTAGCTATTATACAATCTGGTGCATTCTGAAAGAGGGATGAAGACTCTCTAAACAAATCTCTTCTTGTAATTAAAAATAATCTTTATTGATGCATTTATCTTAAAATTTAACTGGCAGTGTAACCGTGTTCTCTTCATTAAATATTATGTCATTGGGAAAGTCATGACGTATTTTGCTATGATTTTCTATGTAAAACTGCATCATGACTGTCCCAACAACTCAATATTAGATTCCAGGAAATATCTTAAAACTCACATGTGGTTAGAGTCCCAAACCCAGTGGCTTGAAAAACACACCAGGCATGTGTGCATGCATGCCGAAAAATCTCAAGAGGAGAATGGAAGAGAAGGGACTGCAGTGTGGTCATCACACTGGGAGGTGATTTCTTACTTTCCACCTTTCTCTGTGCGTGTGTGTCTTTCTTTCTCCATCAAGTGCATACACCATATAGCAAAATTAAAAAAAAAACAAACAGACAAAAACTCAGGCAAAATATACCATCTAAACTCACAATTATTTCACATGTGGTTGTCATTAATGAAGGCAGTATCACTCAGAGCCAGCAGGTGGTATAGTGGTTAAGACCTTGGGCTTCCATATGGCTGACCAGAGTTCAAGTCTCAGACCTGATGGTTTGCTTTCTCTCTCTCAGTCAAATTAAAAAAAAAAAAAAAATATATATATATATATATATATATATATATATACGTATATATATATATATATATATATATATATATATATAGCAAAAAAAATATATATATATCAATAGATAAATAAAATTAAATAAATGAAAACAAAAATCAAACAAAAAAATGAAGGTGGTATTACAAATGTTAGTAAAGCACATGGGCCTAAAAGCCTGCCAGACAGGGTGGAAACCAAGCTCTGCTGCTTACTAGCAGGGTGACCTTGAATAGGTCCCTTAATTTCTAGATACTTCAAGTTACTCATCACCGCAGCAAGGACTGCTGTAGTAGACTCATACAAGTACAGTAGTACAATCTTACTACAATACCAAACATATAGAAATGCCCATCAGTTAGTTTTACAGTACGTATCAATAATATATAGTTCCATTTCTACTTAATTTTGTCTATAGCAAAGTAAATTTTACAAACATATACAAGAGGATGAAATACAAAATGTCTTTTAGGACGTTAACACATTACATGACAATATAAAAATATTCCCTAAAGAGCTCTCTAAACCAGGCTACCATGATAGCTGTAGTTTTCTTTATTTATTAATTTTTCTTTGAAGTGTGGACAAGTCTAGCTAAAGTGTTAATGAAGTTCATTACTAGAACATCTTTCTTACATGTAACCCATTAAATGCTAAATGACTCTGCCAAATATCTTTGGGTCAATTAACAAGCCTTTTCCAATTAATAAAGGTATTAAAAAAATAGTCATAAAATGTTTGTCTTACTCAGGGTGCAAAGAACATGGAGAATGCCATCCTTCATCAGATTCCACTTTCAAATTATGACCTATATTTGGCAAATAAAAAAGAATCTTCATCAAAAGACACAGTGGACAAAACCACATTAAAGGAGGTTTATACATAACAGTTTTAATTATTGAATTTAAATAAAAGGAGATGTAGATATTAAGTTTAATAGTAAGTAAACTAATGTCATTGAGGTTTTAGGAAGTTTTTGGATCGTAACCCTTTAATGCACCTTTCCATTTAAAGTGTTTACTAATTGGTTTTGCCTTCATGAGTTCATTAATTATGAAGAGAATCGTTCAAAGTTACAGTGTTAGGGGGGCTACAAAACTGAAGTATATATGAGACTTACTCTTAAAGACACTTGAGTCTATTAAGAAGAAAGAAGAAAGCAGCACTTACTTAAATACAGATTTTAAGAGAAATATTTTAGGAGTGAGATTAGCATTTTTTTGTTTGCTTGTTTTTTTTTTTTTTTTTTTTTTTTTTTTTTTTTGCTTTCTTTACCATAGGGCATTTGAGCTCACCAGAGACACAGCAAAAAAGTGAAAGTGAGAAATCACCCCCTGTGAGGTGATATCTATGCTGAAATCCTTTCGCCTCCATTCTCATCCTGAGATTTCAGGCATGCATGGACGCATGCCCAGCATGACGTTCAAGCCACAAGGTCCAGAATTTGAACTGCTGTCAACCATGTGGGAGTCTAGCTCCTTAACCACCACTCCTCCTGCTGGCCTCTACGGGATTAGCATTCTAAAGGCAGAAAAGCACAAGGGTTAAAATGTTAAGTGCCTACATAGGACAGACAGTAAGTAAACGCATAAAGCAGTCCAGGTGAAAGATAAAAGCATATATATGTATTTATATATATAGTGTAAAAGAGACAGGCACATTCTTCAGAATCTATCTATCTATCTAGATAGATCATATTTACACTATACACACACACACACACACACACACGCACACATATATATATATTCTCAGAATGTAAGTGCCTTAGTGTGCGTGTGTGTGTGTGTGTGTGTGTGTGTGTGTGTATACATATATAGATATAGATATTCTCTTCTATTTTCTTTAACTGTAAGGCTTTCTTTCTTTCTTTTTCTTTATTTATTGTAGAGAGATTTTTGCTATAGGGCATATGGACTTGGCTGAGAGACAGAGAAAGACAGTGAGAGAGAGAAAGTGGGAAATCAGCCCCCAGAAGGGCATGGCCATGCTTCAATCCCTTCTCCTCGATTCTCTCAGGATTTGGGGCATGCACGCACACACACCTGGCATGATTTTCAGGCATCTGAATCTAGGACTTGAACTGTGGTCAGCCATGTGCAAGTCCTGCAACAAAACCACTATGCCATCTGCTGGTCCCAAGAGTCTCTTATTTTAGACACCATTTCCAACTTTTAGTAGAGATAAGGGTACAGAGAAATATAATTTTTAAAAATTTTAAAAGAGGGCAAATGGGATGAAAATTGGCCAAGAAGATTTGTCTCACTGTTAGTCAGATCACAAGGAGGAGGGTGATGTAGTGGGTTAGACAAAGCTGGCCACCGGGCCCAATCCTGGCTAGGTTCAGCTGATAGGTGCTGAGTGATAGCGAGAGCTCAGTATTGTCAGATCTGACTTTCCAGAGAAAATGCATTGCAGGTTTTGAAGGTCAAACCTCTCCATTTCAAAAACTGTTATTAGAAATTGAAAAAAAAAATAGGAAAAAGTATGTCTGGGCCACATGAAATGCACATGCTGGCTATATTTAGCCAGAGGAAAAAAAAGCAAATTATGACTGCTTCCTGGTGTAATGTTTTGTTGGGATATAGAAGAATAGGAGAGATTTTTGCCTCAATGCCAATCACTTCTAAAAGCCTAGGTTTGGCTTAGGTTTAGTGAGTTCACAGTATACAACGAAGGACAAGAGCTGTCAGGGGACACACATTTCTATCATTTATTTTATTCCTTTCTTAAACACTCTTTCTTGCTATGGAACTTAGGAGCAGGAAGTAACATGTATAATCTTGCAAATGTGAGAACATATGATTATAAATTTGAGCTTTAATACTGTTACCAAAACATCAGTACCCTGTGTAACAAATTTATGAACCAGTTAGTTGATGCCATTGCCTTCAGAAAAAGAATTTCTATGAGTTATTGGACACAAAAATTTGCAGCTAGACCAAAGGTGATAAAACATTTACATTTTCAGCCATGGTGCTAGTCTACTCAAGATGAACTGAAGTGGACTGAAACCGTAAAGTATTAACTCTTTCCTAAGCTGCTCTAATTTTTTGACACACTTCTTTCCATAAGGCTTTGATTAAAACCTGGCAAATAACTGAAGGTCAGCTTAATTGTAAATCTCAGGAGCCTTCTAATCAATAGTTTTGGGCCAGCAGGTGGTATGGTGGTTTAGGTGCTGGATTCCCCATGTCCAACCCCACAGTTTAAGTCCTGGACTTGGAGGTCTGAAAAAATACTCTGGATGCATGTGTGTATGTCTGAAGTCCTGAGAGGAGAATGGGGGAGAAGGGATTGTGGCATGACCATCCTCCTTGGGGGTGAGTTCTCACTTTCACTCTTCCACTGTCTCTTTCTGGCAAGCGCACATGCTCTACGGCAAAAATCTAAATTTTTTTTTTTTTTTAATTTTAAATGATCAATAGTTTTATATGCTTTTTTTATATTCTTTTTTTTTTTTTCTTAGAAAGAGAGATTTTTGCTATAGGGTGTGTACGTTCACCAGAGAGACAGACAGAGAGAAAATCACCCCCCATGGGGGATAGCCACGTCACAATCCCTTCTCCTCTATTCTCCTCTCTGGGTTCTGCGCATGCACACATATGTGCCTGGTGCCTCTGGGTCTGGGACTTGAACTGCGTTCAACTACGTGGAAGTTCAGTGACATAACCATTATGCCATCTGCTGATCCCTATATTCTCCTTTTTAAATACTCTCTGATTGAGAATATCAATTGTTACTATTGAAGAAATCACATTTTCTGAAACAAATGTAAAAATACTAAAGTATAATTTAACAATCTGTGCCTAAGAATATATAATTGACAGAAGGAAGAATTCTCTTTTATAAAATGTCTCTTCTCTGGTGGCATGCTCCTAGGAATTCTTATCCTTTAAAATGATTTCCCAAGAAATATTTGTCAAATGATTTATTACTGTAATTCTAATTTAATGCTCCAGCATCATTTTCAAACACTGTATAACTGATAAAAAAAAAAATTTAAGGATGATTTTACTCAATGTGCTAGGTCTCACTTTTTTTTTTACTTCATAAAATATAATTTTTTTCTCTTTTTAAAAATATTCCTTCCTATTTTCCATCTCTTCTATGTTTATCTCCCTCCCTTCTCTTTCCTGGAGCATGTTCCCTTGAACTTAATAGATCCCCCGAAAGCTCCCCCTTTTTACTTCTAGCTCTCCCGAGACTGTATTTCATGGCAAAACCCTATTAGCTTATTTTGATGTTTTTATCTTTCTGTGATTGGGAACCAGTCTATGCAGCCAAAACAGACAATTTTCTGAGGGCACTAAGTGGATTTTCAGATCTCTTGTGAGGAGGAATGACTTCAATAAAACATTAGGCCACTACCAAAGTTGACTAGCTTGAGTGATGTAACATCTTATGTGGCTCCTGCCTTTTACAGTAAGTTTACACTCCCATGAACATTAACTCTGCCCGGCGGTAGTGCTTTAAGTGAAGGTTTGCACGCAAATATGGCCTCCATGAAAGTTACCTCAGGCTAAAGTACTTCCATCATCGACAAAATTAAGCGTCACACTAGGTCTCTGGTGGTTTGGTTGGCCTCAGATTCAGTTGTGGCTCATGTTTTATTAATGTGGTGAGATTGTCCTTTATTTTCAGCCTCCCACAGCAGGTGAGCTTGTCATATTCACTAAGAGAGAACGAGAGAAGATTGCCAACCACTTGCGTGAATTGTTTCCACAGTTCTTAATTTCTGTTGAGAGGCACGCAATATAAACAAAGTTTTACTTAACTGCTGGAACATTTGTCAAGGATTTGATACACGCAAACCTTGATTTCTGTGCTGTGCAGGGTGAGTCCTCTGGGTAACCCTGTACTTGCCAACCCAGTCTCAGAATTAAGATCTTGGAATACTTGCATGCTAGCCTAATTGAAAGTAATGTCACCACCCAGAAGACTCGATGGCTGATCTGGAAATCAGAGAACAGAGAACAGAGGTTCTTGTCCCTACTCTGCTAAGTTTACATGGTGTTTAAAATATTTTTTAAGTACAGAAAATACCAAATCTTTAAAGTTATTATAGGTATTAAAAGCTAACCTTTCTAAGTTTCCACACTGTGTTGAAAAGCATGATCCAATTTTAACTTACTTTCTATACCTTATATGTCACTAATTATGAAGAATATCTTTTTTTGTGAATTAGCAGAAATTAAAACTTAAATTTGCCCACAATTAAAAGGAGAATCCTCATTGTGTTAAATCTCTATTAGCAGAATTCATCACTTTGTTTTGAAAATTACTTGTCATATTTACATGCATTTTTCTTAAGTGTGACAAGACCTATACTTTAAACTAGCAGAGATGCAAATTCTAAAATGCATATGATAGCAAATAATAAAATGCTGATCAGTAAGTTCTGTGTATTAATTTATTTTAGCCAGGTTTTATGAATCTTAAGAAAATAAACAAACTTGTATTGTTTTTCTTTTTTTTGAGAAGATAATATAATAATTTGGTGGAAAATGCACACCTACAGACACTCACATATTCAGCTCTGAATCTGAAAAATTAAACATCACGTCAAATTTTTGTTTATGCTATTTACTACACAAAATATTGGAATCCTTTATTCTAAACCACTCAATTGGCTACTAATGCATAATACAAGTCAGATAATGCTGTCTCTAATATCCAATATATGGTAGAATCATAGAAAAAATTTTGGATATTATTCATGATTTTAGAATTGTCTGGTCCTGATTTTTCTAGTGTAACTACATATACAAATCAGTTTGTAAATTATGTAGTTTATATAGTTTGTATATGTGAGGTCTTCAAAAAGTTCATGGAAAATGTATATAATTAAAAAAAAATATGTATGGATTTCAAAATTTTTTTGCACCAAAATAAACTGATACTTAATTCCTTTATTTTAAACAAACAATTTGAAGTCCCCTCATTTTAAATAACTGTGCATTGCCAAACTCTTCCTCTTTACTACTTGTGCTCGAGGATCCTTATCTATGAAATTTCTTATTATGTGTTTGATTTACGTATATCTAATAAAAATTTCTAGAATAAATAAATTTTATATGGAAGCTGAAGTTCATAGCTGACACTACTATTAATATGAAACTATCTAAAAAAGATGCTTGATTAATTTTCCCTTGTGACCTAGAATTAGGATGAAAAATCTCACCACTAATTTATTTAGCACCATTAAAGTAGTTGTCTTAAGAACAGTCACATGATTATTAAAGCAACTCATGCCTTTCAAAAATAAAATCATGATACTGTAATTAAAGAATAGGGAAATGGGGAACCAGCAGTTAGCGTAATGGCTATGTCGCTGGACTCCCACATAGTCGACCGCGGTTCGCGTCTCGGACCCGGTGGCTTACAACTCACGCCGGGCGCGTGTGCGTGCGTGCCCAAGATCCCGAGAGGAGAATGGGGGAGAAGGGATTGCGGCGTGACCATCCCCCCTGGGGGGTGATTTCTCGCTTTCTGTCTCTATGTCTCTCTCTGTCTGTCTGGCGAGCGCACGCGCCCTATAGCGAAAAAACCTCTCCAAAAAAAAAAAAAAAAAGAATAGGGAAATGCATATTCTGTGTTATTTTTCTTCGCTAATTAACACCTTAAAATCTATTTTTTAAACTTTATTTTAAAATTAATTTTATACATTTAATATACAGCAACACAGCTTGTGAAATGAATTTTCCCAGCATTAATACACTGCACACCAGTCCAGTTAAAGATATACATGCCATCATCAACAGACAGCCCTTCATTTCTGAGTCCCTGAAATGTCCTGTCTCTATTTTTGTCTATGATTCCCTTCCTCTCATACTCCCCCTGCTCCCAACCTCTTCCAGTACTGTAAACAACATATTTAATAGACACAAAATGAAAAATTATCTGCTGATGATAATGTATATGGTAATGTCTTTGACTTGACTAATACATACTATATCAATGCTGGAAGAAACAAGTTGTACTCTATAAAGATGTACAGTGATGAAGTGTAAATAAAAAATAAAATAACAAAACAAAGAAAAAATAGTTTTCATTTATATGTGGATATAAATTGGTTTCTGTTATTTCTCTTTTTTTTCTGTTATTTCTCTTTTAAATGAAGAATTGATTGAAATATTCTAAATAGCACAAAGAATATTATACTTTTAAAAGGACCAACAATAGTTTCAAATGCAGTTCATTTCCATGGGGAAGGCTAATATTTACTGTTCTAAAAGGAGTGATTCAAGTACCTCTGTAATCCAAACTCAAAAATAGTTACTTAATCAAACTCAGTTTAGAATATCCTTTTGGGTTCCAGTAGCAAGATTATTTGACATGCGAGTTATGTCATTATCTGTGCTCTGGACTCATACAGATTCAGGTTTAATTCTGTTCCATGTTTTGCTAGGTAAATAATGTTGGGTAAATTACTTACACCACATTAAATTTCTCCATCTCTAATGCAAAGATAATAGCCTTGAATTATAAAATTATAATGGACAAATCGTTGCTCTTTTTAAGATAATGCACACCGACATAATGCTTTGCACTTTGCGGTAGGCAGAATTCTGAAGATGTTTCCCAAGATTCCTGTACCTTGTTACTAAATCGAACACTAACCTAGGAGCTTCTGTGAAGGGACTTTGCAGATGGACTCAGCGTTATTTATCTGAGTGGGTCCAATCCAAACACTTGAGTCCTAGCTGGAGTCACAGTAATACAGTAGAAAGTGAGAGACAGAAGGAAGATGAGAGAGAAGGACACGTTAGTGGAGTCAGTGTGTAGACCTAATGACTGTCGCAGCCCAAGGGTGGGAGGGTACGGATGTAAAACGGGAGAAGGAATGTGGGCAGCGTGTCAGAGCAAAGCCCATCCCAAGCTGACAGCAGTCAAACAGGGACTTTAGTCCCTTAGGTGCAAGGAATCAAATTTAACCAACAATCTGAATGAACTTAAAGCAAATTTATTCCCACAGCCTCCAGAAAAGAATGCCGCTCTACTCACACTTCGGTTTGGCTTTGTGAGACCCTAAGCAGAAAACCAGCTGAGTCTCACACTTTGCCTGGACTTCTGACTCACACAAATATGAGAAAATAAATAGATATTGTTTTAAGGCACTACGTTTGTGGTAATTTGTTGCAGCAGCATTTGGAACTAATACGTATTTATTCTGGGATGTAAGGAAGACTAAGCCTAATTGATATGAATCATACACAAATGCTAAAGAAATAAAAGCCTTACCGGACAGCACATGAATATTGAAGAAACTAAGGTATTATAAGATAGAAAAGCTAATCTTCAGAGAAAGTAGGTGAATTCTTTCTTTCTCTTAAACCTCCAGTAGTTCCACACAAAAAACTGGGAGGGGTAAGAAAGCAGTTGTGTAAGCTATTGGATGTTACACTGGATGTGATGGTCAGAATGTGTCTCATGAAATTTATATGTTGAATCTTAATCACCAGTGTGATAGTTTTAAGAGGTGGGACTCTTTAGTTACTATACCATGAAGGCAGAACCCTCATGAATTGGCATTAGTGCCTTTAAAAGGACCTATGGGGGTGTTCCGTCCATTTCTTCTACTATGTGAAGACAGACTTCACCATCTCTGGAGGAAGTAGCATTCCAGATGCCATCTTGACCCCAGAGACCAGGCTTTCACCAGATGCCAGATCTGTTGATGCCTTAATCTTGGATTTTCCAGTTTATAAAACTATAAGAAATAAATTTCAGTTATCTATAAATTACCCAACCTAAAATATTTTGTTATAGCAAAACAAAGACCTTAATCATCAAGTGAATTAAACAAGGGCCTAGTGTTAAGAAAGCCAAAGCAAGATATGAAACCAGCACAGAAAAAAAGTGAAAAGAATGGTAATGAAGATAAAGACTGCTAATTTTATGCTGTATTGAATAAAGCTCTCAAGAAATTAATGACTCAAAAAACAATTCCACTATACACTGTTGTAAATGTAGTTTTAGCTCATTTAGACTTGATATAAAACTAGACTTTAAGTGTTGATCATTTTTCTCCCTTGGTGATCCATATGGTTCACTCAGTCACATCCTTCTAGTTTATGGTCAAGTATCAAACTGTAACAGAGATCCCGACAGGAAAAGTGTAAAATATCGCCACAGACCTCAATTCTGGCTTCTTTTTGCAAGCTTTATTTTTCTTCATAAAATTTATAAAGAAAGCATTTACTTGTTTGTTATCGCTTTCCCTCACCTGAACATACGCTCTGTGAATGTAAGAAATATGCTTGTCCACTGCTCTGCCTCCAGAATCTAGAAAATGATATAGAATGCTCAATAATTGTTTGTTAAATTAATAAAAGGGAAAAATCCAACATTTGATTCCTGTTTGGAGCACTTACGTTGCCAAAGTACTTTCTATCATCTCTCTTCAAGCTTTCCTAAAAAGGATGTGGAACAGGGAAATCATACTTGATTAAAATCAAGACTCAATTCAAATATTGTTAGAGAAATTTTGTCCAACAATTTAATCAGTGGAAATTTTTTTATTACTCTTTTGATATTTACAATTTTAGTCACCTATTTGGATTAGAGAATGCTTTTCTTTATTTCTTCACAATAAATTCAACCCTAAGAATAAATGCTTCTATGCAAAGTATTAAAATGTCTCACATCTCCCTTTGTCATCAACACCATTTCCAAAGAAATTATGCATTTATTTTTTTTTACTAAAATTCTAATCCAAATGATCTCAGTACTAAGAGTGAATTAACACTTTCATTTCCAAAAAAGAGTTCATTTAGAAACAGTGGAGTTAAGTAGCTGTGTAGTGTTTTGCAGTAGGAGCATTACTTAGTCCTGCAAGCTAAGGAAAATAGCTAGGCCCTCACATTCACTGAGTAATGAGAAAACAGGCAGGTTCTTATTGACTTTCTCCTAAAAGAGCTGGTTCACAGATCCCACTTTTGTCATGTGGCATGTTCCTCAGCACATCTGATTTTTCTTATTGCTATGTGGATAAACTATTTCAACACACCAAGCCTGAGAGGAGAGAATTCAGATGCTGTTATACCTGAATTCTTTGAAGTATTTTCCTGCCATGTTTTTGAACCTTAACATTTTGGTCTTCTTTTCTGCAGTTTCACATTTTCTTTGAAATATAAGACTGAATGGCAACAAGGGTTATTTGTGTAAAATGAGTTCCCACTGTGTAGTGCCATCCCATAAACAACGTACACGGTTCAATGTGCAAGATGAAAATCAGAATCACTTTTGAAAATGACTGTAGAGTAACATAGATTGAAGTCAGATCCTACTAATTAGATTTATTTTTATGAGAAAATGTTCAAGATTATTTCACTTGAGATATTATTTTAGGCTTGCTCCTACAGGGCAATAATTATTGACACTATTTTCCGCTAACCACAGCATTTTGACTGAGGAATAATTCTACCTTCACATTTCTGTCACATGGTATAACTAATAGGCTAAAATTTCCAGCAAAGCACGTTATATGTGTAAAAACAATTCAAAGCCAGTAAATGCAGTTACTTGGAAACATTATAAGGAAATGTCACACCATAACATTTACCTGCTATGTTTTATTCTTTAACCCTCAAGCACATTTGTTGTTTCCTGAGCTGAGATTAGTAACTTAAAAAGCTTTTATTAAACATGCACAATCTAAATGAAGCACTCAACCAACTGTAAATTCTCTCAATTAGACTTCCTGCAAATGACAAATGAGTGTGAATGTGCAATAAACCTTTGAATGCCAGTGATTTAGGGCTAAGCAGTACTAGAGGATTTCTAGCAACAGATTGAATGCAATTGATTGTGTGGTAAAAAGTAAGAATAGTGTGAGGTGGTTCCTTGTTTGCCCTTTCATTTCCTTAAATCAAGAGAGGGTACTTGCAATGCAGAATTTATATTACTGTGCTTTGAGCAACAACTTAGGGCACAGAAAAGACAACATCGCACAGATTAACAACTGCATTCTTTCAAGGCACCAGACCTCAACTCCTTTTGAGAAATGTAAGAATTACGTATAGATAAGAAAAATTCATCCAAAGTGTCATTTATTTGCTTTTGTTTGTGTGGAGGAACAATTTATGATATTTCTTTACAGACCATAATTGACTTGCTTTAGCCTTTCTGATAGGAGTTTAGTGTATGTAATAGAATTGCTTTGGTCCACTTTAGCAATTTCTAAGCCTGATGATGGTGAGAACCAAACACATCTGCCTAAATATGAGATTTGACATTTATATTTATTTTCTGTAATACTTTATCTAACCTCATGTGGAGAGAATTATGGTCCTATAAAATCTGTAGATCTATGGTAGGTCTTGTAAAGTAAATATTATTTTCTTTTAAATAGGATGACTATAATATTGACTTCCAAGTTATATTTCATTGTATAGAGTGTATATTCACCTTCAGAAACTATTTTGTAATTAATTACAACACTGGAAAACAAATCTTGAGCATTTATATATATTTAAAATTTATACTTGTTAAATGGTGGCAATGAGCAACCCCAAATTTATCTGACTAAGCAAGTTTAACAATTCTTGTTGTACTTAGGCCATACACACATTAAAGCAACAGAGGATGACAAACGTGGCCACTGAAAGACTCAGGCTAATTAATTAATCTCATCCTTTTTTCAATTTTTAAATTTAGTTATTCATTTCTTCCACGAGAGACAGAGAGATAGAAACAGACACAGAGAGACAAGTAACCCTATTCAAATTTTTAGACCACTATTCTTCCCACCCCCATTCCTTGTCTTAATCAGTATGGATCTTGGGCTCATACACATGCCCAGTGTGCTCAGGGAGGTCTCAAGATGTGAACCAGGACTTTCCCATGTAGTTCTGGTTGCATTACCAATATGCCACCACTCAACCTAAGCAGCCACCATCATAAAAGCTGTTTGTTACCATTTCAGAAGGAAAATGAGTTCTGAAAATGCTCAATTCAAAAGTACAGTAGTACATCTTATGTCACAACTCATTGGACAGAACCAGTCATATGATTCCACACAACCCTAAGAAGAAATGGGCAAAAGAAATGTTGCTCTACCATGCTCGTAAAAAGTGGAGAATTGGAGGGACCAGCAGTTAGTGTTATGGCTATGTCACTGGACTCCCATGTAGTAGACCGCAGACGCATGTGCATGCATGCCCAAGATCCCGAGAGGAGAATGGAGGAGAAGGGATTGTGGCATGGCCATCCCCCCCGGGGGGTGATTTCTCGCTTTCTCTCTCTCTGTCTCTCTCTGTCTTTCTGCGAGTGCACGCGCCCTATAGCAAAAACCTCTCCAAACATAAAAGGAAAAAAGAAAGCAGAGAATTGGATATATTTGTTTAGTAGTTGCCATACACACATACAGAACTACATTAACTGTGATTTTTAAAACATAATACATATATACACATATACACACATGTACACACACAATCACACATAAATGTTTATATGTGGTTTTAGTGTGACTGATTATTGTAAACTTTTCAATTAGCTATTTTATTTATTTTCAATATGAACGATACAGACAAAAATTTTCAGAATGCTACATGATTTTATAGTTCTTTCTTAACACAACTTACATAAATATTTAAATAAGTTACAATTAATATTGTGTTACTAAATATAAAGATGATGAGTTGCTAAAAATTATATACTCATTTTATTTATATAGATACTTACACAATGACAGTCTTCTTTTTCTATTATCAATTGAGGCTATTTCTGTATCTTATTGCCAAAATAATGCGAAATTACAAAAACTTACCAACCTCAATGGCATTTTAAAATAAGTAATATGGGATGGTTCTCTGATGTAGTGGTAATGCACTGCTCAAGAGAAGTAGGATTCCATATGACAACCATAGTTCAAATTCCTCGCCAGGTCAGCCTGAAGCATACTGGGTATGTATGTGAATGCCCAGGATCTGGTGGGCTAGCAAAGTATAGGAATAGGATCATGGTAAGACCAAACTCTGTGAAGCATGCTCGTATCTCTATACCTAATGTGTACACCCAGAACTCTATCATGAACAAAGGATAATCATAAAAGAGATAAAATAGAAATAAGCAATAAGGTAACACAAGGGATTGACGAACTATACCCTGACAGACAAATATGGATTGTCACATATTTTTTAATGACCTATGAGCTGAAAAAGTTCTTACATTTTTAAGTGGCTGAACAAAAATCAAAAGATTAACATTTTGCCGGACCAGCAGTTAGCATAATGGCTATGTTGCTGGACTCCCAAGTAGTCGACTGTGGTTCACTTCCCAGACCTGCCGGGCGCATGTGCGTGCACACCCAAGATCCCAAGAGGAGAATGGAGGAGAAGGGATTGCGGCGTGGCCATCCCCCCCCAGGGAGTTATTTCTCGCTTTCTGTCTCTCTATCTCTCTCTGTCTTTCTGGCGAGTGCATGTGCCCTATAGCAAAAACCTCGCAAAAAATAAATAAATAAATAAATAAATAAAAAAGATTAACATTTTGCAATATATGAAAATTATAAAATTTGGGCCAGGCTTTGGCCTGGTTAAGGCAGCTGGATTTCATGTGACTGTGTAGTTTGAGTCCTTTACCTGATGGCTTGAAAAACACACTAGGGCAGGTGCATATATGTGCCCCAAATCCCTAAGGGAAAGAAAGATGAAGGAGAATGGATTGCCCATGGCATGGGTTGGGGGGAGTGCTTTCTCACTTTCTTCCTCTTTTTCTGTCTTTCTCACAGGTGAGCACAGGTGCCCTCTAGAAATATTCTTAAAAAAAAAAGAAACTAAAATTGAAATCTTGATATCCACAAGTAATGGAGCTACAATACAGCTGTGGCTGTGGGTTTACATTATCTGAGGCTATTTTTGTGGTACAGTGGAAGAGCTGATAAGCAGTACAGAGTGTATAGCCCCACAGCTGAAATATTTAGTTTATCTCTCTTGGCTGATTTTAACTGAATTTGTGTAAGATTGTTCATCTCTACATATTTTTCAACCTTTCACTGCAGGTAATGGGCATGTTTTTCTCTGACAATAATATACATGAGAGGGAAATAAGTAAATATGTAGAGTTTGATATTCTGGAATGCATACATTTTGGCAATAAAATATATAAAACAGCTTAATCCTGACTAAATTTAGATTAAAGATGTTTTTTCCCTGGCCCCCACCCTCAAATCTTCTCTGGGAATAGCTACCATATTTTGTAGTCTGTTTAATACATGACAGAGAGCTTGCATGTATTTTCTGGTTTAAATCTAATAATTGCAACTCATCTTTTATAAATGTGGAAGATGGAAGAGTGTTAGAATATTTTCACAAATTTTTATGACTAGTAAAGTGATAAAATTAGAATACGAGTGCCAGATATGTTTACAATAGGTCGGACATTATGTTCTGATACACCCAGGAGTATTCTAGTTTTGGGGTATTGTCCTAACTTAATGATCAATAGTTTCACTCTCTCTTTTTTTCCTCAAATTGTTCTGATTTGGAAGAAAAATTAGATGGTTACTATAGCCTGAGGTCAACTCTCTGAGTATTAATACATCACCTTGAATCAAAATAGAACAGGAAACTAAAAGTCAAAATTCCTCATAACCTACTAACCTTCCTTCTGTCCTTGGACAAAATGTCTCTAGTACAGACTGCTTTCTAGAAATGAAACTTTATCTTGCTCATTATTTAGGCCCTTTATTTCCATTTTGAAAAATGAAGATATTGTACTACATTGATCTCACTTAGCATTTTGGGAATTATTTCTTAGTTATCTAACTCTTTAAAAGTTATTTCTTCCATACTATGGTTTCTGGAGATGATTAATACCTGTTTGTGTATTTGTGGGTGTGTTTTGACATTTAGAAGTTTGCTGTATGTGGTTTATACATTAAATACTCAGTAGTAGGAAACAATTTGGGAAGATTTTTATGCTGAAATTGATTTTGACTTATTTGCATTTGGGAAAATTAATTCTCTCATTTCTTTACATGAATAAAGGGGAATATATGGTTAGATAATTGTATAGTCATAACTAAATATTGTCAAATAGTCAGGTATTAATAAAATTAGGGTTATGGGCCAGTCCTATTGCCTCATAGTTGAGGGAACTGGATTTCACATGGCTGACCACAGTTCGATTCTTGGCCCTGACAGCTTAAGAAACACAATGGACACACACACACACACACACATATATATATACATGCCTGAAATCCTGACTGGATGGAGAAATGGAGGATAAGTTACTGTGGAGTGATCATGCTTGATTAGGAGTACATTTTTACTCTCTCTCTCTGTGTACTCTGCTTCTCTCTGGAGAGTATACAATTAAAAAAATGGAATTTAATTACTTGATTTTCAGTACTAATACGTAGAATTTGAGTTTACTTAATAATTTAAAATGTTTGATTGATTAAACCTTAAGCTTAGCAATCTGAAATAAGTGTAGATATATTACTACTTTATTTTCTTCTTGAAAAGAAGGCCCAAATCTAGTCATCTGCAGTGTCTGGTACTCAATTAACATTTATTGACTAGCTGACTGATTGATCAATTGACTTAATGCACAAACTAAGTGCACTTGGAAGGCAAATTGAGCTTTCTTATTTTATTAGGATCTAGTAATAAATGTGTTCACATGTACCATTTTGTTCTAACTTTTTGAGAAAAAAGTTTTACTAATAAAAACATGGTAGCTTAACCTAAATTAATGGAGAACAAACACTGAGAGATTCAATAAACACTGAGAGAAATATTTCTTTTAAAATGGCTCATGACAATAAAAGTGGAAAAACTTTTAAAGTTGATGCCACAGAGAAAAAAATCAGGTTCTAATTTTTTAAATAGAATACTATCAATCATGTTTTGGAAAGACTAGATTATGTCTTGAGCTTTGCAATCATGGTGAATAATAAGTTCAAATTTGGAAACATGATCAACTATGACAAAAATTTACATTTTTTCTTCTGTTATATATTATAAAAGCTACTCTACAGTATTAGGACATGTAATCATGGAAACTCATGGTTATAAAATATTTTTTTGAAGAATATATCTTATCATAAAAATAGGAGTAGGAAGAATTGGGAAAATCTATGTGTGTGTGTGTGTGTGTGTGTGTGTGTGTGTGTATACTTTTCTTACAACATACAGAAGATGTGAGAGGAAAAGCTACTTCTGTATATTTTCAAGATAATGTTTAATGTTTTCCCTCCCAAGTACAATATATCACCTAATGTCCTACATTCTTCCTTTTTAAACAAAAAGCAATGATGAGAAAGAAAATATTACATTCTCTTTAATGAATACATTCTGAGGTAAAAATAGATTCTCATCGGCTAAAACATGCCTGTAAGACAGTACTTGTGTGACTGCAAACATCTTTCAAATACCCATGGTTCTCACAATAGTTGGGGAGTGCTATATCTTCTTAAATTTAGAACTTTCTTTTTGCTTCTTTTATAGAAGTTTTTGTCTTGTAGTGTGCTCTCTAGAGAGAGACAGAGACAGTGAGAGGGAAAGTGAGAAATCACACCCCAGGGGGGAATTGCCCACTGCAATTCCTTCTTCTTCACTCTCCTCCCAGGATCTTGGGCATGCACACATACACGCTTGGCATGAGTTTCAAGTCATCGGACCCAGGACTTGAACCATATGAACCATAGTCAGCTGTGGGAGTCCAGCAATGTAACCACTATGCCATCTGCTGGTCCTAAAATTTAGAATGTTCAAGATCATACAAAACCTTCATAATGAGTCATTAAAAGACAAACTCAGGCCAATACATACTATATTTAATAAGGCAAGGATGAAAATAATGTGCTTCAAATAAGTTTTTTTAAGTTCTCCTCAGTCTTTTTTTTTTTTTTTTTCAGCAGCTAGCTGTTTCAGATAGCTCCCATGTTAGACAGTGATAGTCAAAATGCCTACATGTGAGGAAACTGGCGCATCATCCCAAACCAGTTTTATCATATTTTATTAGTTTTACTGTGTGTGTAGTTTAGCAGGAAGTAACTGTTTAAAGTTCCCTGGGTGGTTACGATCCACTGAGCTGGTGCTCTGTTAGAGAACATTATTTTCTTCAGTCTCTGAATATTCTCTCCAAAGAAGTGATAGAACTAAATTTTCAATGCCAGCTCTGGGGAGAGATAAGGAAGGGAGTGATGAGTCTACACTCTATCTTCCCCTTCCGATGTCCCAATCTGCTTGGTCTCCTTCAGAATGATGTGACTGATAGACTCCCAAGTGATACTCCTAACCAAGGCTTGTTTGCCTCTGCAAGTCCGGAGTTCTGGCATTGGCAGGGTTATTACTGGGCAGAGAGGAGATTGAACTGGAGCTAGAATAGAGAATGGTATCAAGAAGGAAGGTAGATTTTTGTTGCTTTTGTTTTGTTTCTCCAGTTCAGAAATTTGAGAAGGAAAAAAGTATTCTTTTCCTTTCTTCCTTTCTTCCTTTCCCTCCCTCCTCCCCTCCCATCCTTCCTTCCTTCTCCTTCTTTTCTTTCTTTCTTCAACTTACCCTGCAAGAGATGCAAGCAATACCAAATTAATTGCATCGTCATATATTAAGCATGTTTTTTGTGTCTGCCGTGAGTGTTGCACAATCTAGAGACGTGAATCTGAATTTACTCATACTTAGAGGAGAAAAAGAATGCTTGTAAATAGCTGCAATGTTACAAAGAAAATGTTGTTATACAAATTACTTATATTTCTTTGGGCCAGTATGTAGTGTGGTGGTTAAGGATGCTGGACTCCTACAAGGACAATCACAGTTCGAGTTCTGGGCCTAGTGGCTTGCTTTCTCACCTTTCCCCTCTCTCTCACTCTGTCCTTCTCTGGTCAAATTAAATAAGTAAATAAAGTTAAATAAAATAATTTTTTTTAAAAAAATTTAAATTTTCTTATATTCCTATGTATTTCTCGAAATGCTGTTAATGTTTTTTGGATGAACACTACTTTAAAACATCTAGTCCGGCCCAGACATGTTCTTCAATATCATTTTTAAGCTGAAGAGAAAGAAGTAATATTCAGTTTTCTAAAAATAAATAACGAATAAGAATCCAACATTTATTGATACTTGAGTCAAAAAACAGAAGCATTTTGTTTTGTGCCCTTTGTAGAATAACCATACTAAAAGTCTGAACAGTAAGCAAGTAATTGATGTACAAGTATTGTAATATTTAAATTGATGTCTAATTTTGTAGCTATCATTTAGCATAATATAAGTTGGTAATATCAATAAGATGAGAATTTTCCAGAATTTTCACAATCCAAAAGACAAATATACTAGTCAAACTTCCTAATTTTTCCCATGTGGAAATAGAAACACTGAAAAATTGTGACTTTTGGGATACAAAAGTAATTTTTGGCATAGCGTTATTGATGTCCTGGGAAAATTAGCATAATGGCTATGTTGCTGGACTCCCATGTAGTCGACCGCGGTTCAAGTCCCGACCCGGCGGCTTAAACTCACGCCGGGCGCGTTGCGTGCGTGCCCAAGATCCCGAGAGGAGAATTTGCGGCGTGGCCATCCCCCCTGGGGGGTGATTTTTTTCTATCTCTCTGTCTCTCTCTGTCTGTCTGGCGAGCGCACGCGCCCTATAGCAAAAACCTCTCCATTGATGTCCTTTAATTTTGTGTTTTTTTATTTTTTTTTTAAGTTTATTCCTTCAATGAGAGAAACAGACAAAAAGAGAGAGGGAAAGATAGGTGCTTTCAATAGGGTCTCCATGCCACAATCCATCCATAGCCTCAGCCAGCTCAAATCATGAGCAGGTGCACATGCACCACGCCTGCATAGGGAGGCACCAGGACATGAATCTAGGACTTTCCCATGCAACTCCAGCACCAAAGACTTCTGCATTACCACTGTGGCACCATCTAGTCCCTCAATTGTGTGTTCTTTTAATTATCACATGTAAGTTTTTATGAAACTGCAACTGCAAAAAATTGTAAAAACTGCAAAAAGATCAACTAGGTGATGAGTTATAGCCTCAGTGTTTTTATATAACAAATATCAGAAACAAGTAACATATGTGTCTCAAAAATTAAACATAAAAATTGAAAACATATTCAAAAAGTAAATATACTTATGGAGCAGTCTATTATATGCAATTAGCATCTCCAGAAAGTTTTACTAAAATAAGGAAATGCTGATATTAATCAATAATTTATTAAAGAGATTAGGAATAAAGAAACATAAACTACTTAGCATATTTTAACCAAAAAGAACTCTATTACTTTATTAATTTTAAAAAGAGGTTTTTGCTTCCGAGCATATGCATTTGCCAGAGAGAGACAGATACAGTGAGAAGGAAAGTGAGAATTTACTTACCATGGGGAATGGCCATGCCACAATCCCTTCTCTATTCTCCTCCTTGGATCTTTGGCACACACACACATGCACTCAGCATGATTTTTAAGCCACCAGGTGCTGGACTTGAACCACAGTCAGCCATGTAGGAATCTAGCAATGTAACCACTACACCATCTGCTAACCCCAAGAACCTTATGGCTTTAATAGACTGAAAGCAGAACTAAGCCTTATAAAATTTTTGTAATAATAAACATAGTTGTAAAAGATAAGCATTTTTGAAACAATTTAATATAGATTTAGATAAATTAAGTCCTCAGGAATTTTTATGAATTCTATGTGTACTAGAGGAAAAAAAGATTGCTGGTATTGTAACATGCTTCATTCATGGAAGGTGATATTAGGGAGACATAACAGAAATTCCCATAAAATTATACACAGACCAAATCAGAGCTTCTTTAACAACATTTAAGAACAAGCCTACTGGGGCTAGCAGGTAGCATAGTGATTAAGGCTCTGGGCTCCCACATGGCTGACCGTAGTCTGTGTTCCAGACCCAGCAGCTTAAAAATCATTCGGGACATGTGTGTGCAACCCCAAAATCCCAAGAAGTGAATGGAGGAAAGGCGTTGTGGCATGCCCACCCCCCAAGGAGGTGATTTCTCACTTTCCCTCTCACTGTCTCTGGTGAGGAGGTGAACCCTATGGCAAAACCTTTAAAAAAAAAAAGCCTATTTATTTGAAATTAGAAGAACACATGTTAAATATATGTATTACTAGGCATTAGTATAACTTGAAATTACCTGATTTCTGGTAGGGAGGATTTGGAAAAATCTAGACAGTTTTTGGAGAGAGTATATGGGACAGAACAAAATTATCATTGCTTTCCAAGTTTAGTAGATGATTCATTGAACAATTATGTCAAAATTAACCTTTATAAATTTGTAGTAATTATAATATGCAGATTTGCATGTTTACCTGTCTAAAAATCTAAAGAAATATGAGGTTAACACTGACTCTAGCAGACATTATTTTTGTCAGCTTGGTAAGATATATAGAAGGGAAACTATTTCATAAAACAAAAAGGACTTTTCTTTCTATATTAGTAAGTGAAATAAAGTAAATTTATGTGTGTCAAGTCTTTTTAGACAAGAGGAATTGGAAAAAATTGAAGCAATGTGATTTCTTCACAGATGCCTGCAGTTCACATGAAGTTAAGTACTAAGATTGTGTGAGAGACATGCTGAGAATCACCCTGAGCTCTGTTAAATGATTTTGCTAATCTATTAAAAAATAAATAAAAGTCTGTCAAGAATCCTTGAATAGGCATAGAACTCTGATATTCACAATCTTCTAGCTGATGTTAAATATTATTCTGCATTTCCGAAGTTTTCAGATGTTAGAGAAGCATTAATAAATATACATTAATAAATGCATAATTTGAGACTGGTTCCTTGGTCTAGCAGTCAGGGGAGCTGCATCCCACATGCCCCACCACATGATCTGAAAACTGGCCCTGGAAGTTTGAAAAACGTGCAAATCTTGACAGGTGGAGACATGGAGGAGAGGGGATTGGGGAGTGACCATGCCCTGTTGAGGAATGCTTTCTCCCCTCCCCTTCTTTTTGTCTCTCTGTGGTGAATGCACATACCCTCTGGTAAATTAAAAATATTTTTAAAATAAATAAATAATTTTTATAAATACTAGATTTTTGTGTCTGCAATCATACACTATTTTTAATGCAAAAGTTATGAATTTTTAAGAGTAAAGACCACAGGTTTTTTCTAAACAAGGATAAATCAAGCAGTATATTATGGCCTCCTGTGCATTATACTAACATACAAAATGATACCATATAACAGATACTTTTTGGATCAGCTGGTGATGTGGCAGATAAGGTGGCTAGATCACACATGGCAGACTGCATGGTTCAAGTCCCAGACCTGACTTGAAAAGCATGCTGGGTGTGCTTGCCTAAAATCTGTGAGAGAAATGGAAGAGAAATATTGCAGCAGACAGAGACAGAGAGAAGGCACCTCTCAGTGAGGTATGGTCATAGCTCAGTCCCTTTTCCTCCATTCCTCCCTCTGTCAGGAATTTGAAAATATTTAAGTGACACAATAAATAAATAAGTAAATAAATAAATAAATAAGCAACCACCTCCCAGGGGGAAGGCCACACAGCAATCTCTTCTCTTCCATTCTCCTTTTGAGATTTTGGGCATGCATGTACATGCGCTTAGTGTGCTCTTCCAGCCTCCAGGTCCGGGACTGGAACTGTGGTCAGCCAGGTGGGAGTCCAGCATCTTAGCCACCACACCACCTCCTGTCTCCTAAAAGAACTATTTTTAAGATAGTTTACTGAATGCTTCATTTTTATAAAAATCTACTTTGACTTGAAAGATTAAATCCAATCATTAATAATAATGATTTCATACTGCAAGACAAATATCTATATTTATGGCAGTCATCATTTTCACTTTAAAATTTAAAGAAACTCGCTTAAATATTTGTAAATATTGTATTGTAAATAGATAGTCTAGATTTCAGTGAAAGTTTTTCTCTTATCTTTTAATTCTTACTTCATCTACATTAGTTTTTTATGCTTTCTTTTTTACAACACGGGTGTTTGGAAGATACAGACTTTATTTATATATAGAAATATATGGTTCTATAAAAAAGAATTATGAGCCAATAATATTTTCAAATCAAATTCAATAATGTTTGACTTAAAGGAAACTTATTTGATCTTGTCCCTTTATACTGAAAATTTTGGTTTACAACATTAGTGCAATTACTCATCTGCATTGTTGTACACAATAAACTAATTGAAAATAATATCACTAATTTTACTCTAACACTTAAACTCCCAAATAATATTTTCTATTTGTTTGCAGTTATAATTTATTCTAAAGTCACATAATTCTTCTCTTTCTTGTTGTTCTGTTTTGCTTTAATTTGCTATAGAGCACATGTGCTTATGAGAGATAGTCAAAGAGAGAGAGAGAGAGAGAGAGAGAGAGAGAGAAAGAGAGCACGAAAGTGAGAAAGCATCCTACTCCACCACCAGGGGAGCTGGCCACGCCACAGTCCCTTCTCCTCCATTCCCCTTTCAGAATTTTGACCATGCCCACAGATGCACATGGTCTATTTTTCAAGCTGCTGGGTCTGCAACTTGAACCGCACAGTTGGCCAAATGGATCTAACCACCTTAATCACCATGACACCTGGCTGTCCCAATTAGTCATTTCTTTATGTGGTTATGTCACCACCATATTTAGTTGGGTTTATTTGTTTAGATTTCTTTTTAATTTGAGGGAGCAACTTGCTTCCATAAATTAAAATTTTTTGTATAAATATAGAAAATAGAGAAAACCATTAACACAATTCCAAACCTAGGCTACATAACAAGGTGCATTCAGAGATGATTCCCATCATCATTGCTTCTTTACTCTTCTATAAACAATCATTTTTATTAATTTTATGGGTTGAGTAAAAACTGTTGTTTTCCTTAGTTTCCATTTACTTATGGGAAATTTATCCTGAAATTTTGCATGGGATATTAACTTTTTTTTTTAAAGAATTATTTTATTTAACTTTATTTATTGTTATTATCATTATTATTCTCCAGTTTGATCAGAGAGAGATAGAGAGAGAGAGAGAGGAAGTGAGAAAGCCAGCCACCAGATCCTAGACTTGAACTGTGGTCGGCCATGTGGGAGTCCAGCGCCTTTAACCACCATGCCACTTGCTGGCCCCGGGATATTAACTTTGGTATTTAAATGAGGTGATTTGGAAATTCTCAGAAATAGATCCCCTTTGGATGGAAGATAATATGTTTCTGAATAACTGATTACCGTACAGGTCAGTCTTCTTTCTCTTCTCACTGCTCCTCTACCAAGTCTTTCTAAATTGGAAGAATGGCTTTTAGCTTCTATTTTTTTTCATGGATGAAGAGAATAAATCTAGACTTTTGTACTAGAAGATGCCCATTCAATTTCCATTAGAAATGAGCTTGTTAGAAAGTGGCACTTCAAGATGTATTTGGGGAACATTTTTTTTCATAATGATATCAGGAGCATCCTGATCTAGTGTGTTTTCGATCTTAAAAATCTGAGGATTGAATGCACACCATTGACTTATAACCCTGTATTTTCTGAATTTTAATTTACCCCACTAAAATATAATTGTGAATTTATTCTAAGTAATGAATGCTGAAGACAGAGCAGTATTTTCTTTGATCACACACATGACTAACAAAATAGCTATATGATCCCACTAGATGTTTGAAGGCAACTTCATAAACTAGGCCTCACCTTCCAGTTCTCCTCACCATTGATCATAATGGAATCTTGGCAGATAATTTCTTGTAGTTTGTTTGCTTCCCTTCAAGACTCTCAGCTCCATTAATGCAGGAACCATGCCCAAAGTGTTCCTAGTTCTATCCCTAACACTTAGCATGCTGATCGAAATACTCATTTTTTTTTTTTTTTGAGAGATTTTGCTATAGGGCATGGGCACTCACGAGAGAGATAGAGAGATACACATAGAGATAGAAAGCAAAAAAATACCCCGATTGGCCGTGCCACAATCACCTCTCCTCCATTCTCCTCTCAGGATCTTGGGCATGCACACACATGTGCCCAGCATGAATTTCAAACCTCTGAGTTCAGACTCAAACTGCAGTCAACTATGTAGGAGTCCAGCAATGTAACCATTACACCATCTGCTGGTCCCTGAATTACTCATTTTTTAATTAATTTATTTCTGTATTTATTTATTTATTGAGATGTTTTTCCCATAGGGTGTGTGCACTAGCCAGCAAGAGAGAGAGAGAGAGAGAGACAGAGAGACAGAAAGCGAGAAATCACCCTATCCAGGGGGGGAATGGCCATGCAGCAATCCCTTCTCTTCCATTCTCCTCTCAGGATCTTGGGCATGAATGCACATGTGCCTGGTATGAGTTTAAGTCACCAGGTCCGGGACTCAAACTGCGGTCAACTACATGGGAGTCCAGAGACATAGCCATTACGCCAACTCCTGCTTCTGAAATACTCGTTTTTAATGCAATGAGGTCCTTCCACTGAAATTTAAATGCTGTCCTAGGAATGAGCAGCTCTTCCATATACAAACTCCTTATAAAGAGATACACAAGTAAATGAGAGGATAGAGCAAAAATGCAAGAGATGCTTGTTATTTACAAATGCATCATTTTATTTTAAGGAGACATACACTTTTTCCCCTAAACTCTTGGCAAAATAAAAGTGCTATTATAAAACTTTCTCGACTAATTTATCTTCCATAAACATGTTCCTTCTTCACTTTTTGAAATTTTAGTTACTAGAATTTTAGCTGAGCTACAAGAAGGAACCAAAATAAGTTCATATTAAATGTGACATATTAGATGGGCCCTTAAAGATGGTTTGCTTCTCTTTTGCTCACTGACCTATTTAACTTGTAGCAAAAAAACATAATCATGGCTTTGCTGAGTTTTCATAGGAGCTGGGATTGACCCACAGCCAGAGAGCAGGAGTGTCTAAGGTAACCAAAAGGAAAGAGACGTTAGCCTTGAGGGCCGAGTGACCCCGTGCATAAAGACTCTGGTGCCAAGTCTCCATGTGACTGTGCAGAAGAGCACTCACACCTCCCTTCTAACTTTCCTTATTTTCTATCCCTTTAATATCTCCTGCACCAGTCTATGACTGCAAAAGTGGTCTTTGAACATTAGGTTACCATCATCCCAGGTCACTGGTTTTCTGAATAAAGTTATTTTTTCCTTCCACCAATACTTACCTCTTGGAGCAACAAGCAGTTGAACTGCTGTTGGCTACAGATCCACTAAGTTTCTCAAACGACACAAGATCCCATATCCAGGTGTTTTCCAAAGGGTATTGATTCTGTTTCAGAATCATCATACCAATTCAGCCATATCTTTATGTATACTAACTTCCACTGATTTAGTTTAGAAATCAATTTTTCTTGCCTAATCATTTGTCCAGTCTCTTATAGCTGGGCTTGCTCCTTTCTACCTGCCATAATGTAGCTTGAATTTCTTTCTTTTTTTTTAAGAGATATTTTTGCTATAGGGTGTATATGCTCACTGAAGAGACAGAGAGATAGAAAGTGAGAAATCACCCCTCAGGAAGGATGGGCATGCTGCAATCTCTTCTTCTTACTTCTCCTCTTGGACATGCACGCACATACAACCAGTGTGAGTTTCAAACCTCTGGGTCTGGGACTCGAACTGTGGGCTACTGTGTGGGAGTCCAGCATCTTAACTACCACTTAACTACCACATGACTTGCTGGCCCCCTGAATTTCTTTTTATGGAATTTTTCACAGCACTCTCTGGCTTCAAAAACACGCTTTTTTTTTTTTTTTTTAGCATACAGATTTATATCTAATATCTTCAACTTGTTAATCAGAGTGTTTCAGAAGTTGTCCCTATCTACCTATTCAATAATTTCCTATTCTGTGAGGTATGTTATGGGTTTAATAAATCTCTATTAATCTTTATATGTGCTAATCTTAAATGGCTCCTTGCCTCTAAGTATTCTCTCTTCTATTTAGAAAGCCCTATCTTGTTCTCAGCCTGAAAGAGATCTACCTATCTTTCAAAGCACAGATAAACCATCACATTCCACTTTTATAATGTCAGATCCTACAGAGAATTAGTTGCCTCATTTTCTGTAACAATGATATCAACAAGAACGATCACAGTCTGGTAGATGCCATTTACTTTCCAAAATGATTTTATCAAATTCTTAAAATCACTCTATTTCAGGTGCTAAAACTGGTGCTCAGAAATATTACCTAGTTCAACCAAGACAATATTTGACAAGGCCCTACTACCTAATAAAGTTACTATAACGCTCTCTGAATGAGTCCCTGAATGAATGGACTTTATTCTTCTTAGTTAGATTTACATCAATGTTGTTTGTTGTACTTTGTTCATTTAGCCAAGCTTCTTATTCATTTGCTTATCTACCCATCTAAAATGATAACATGCATTATTAATATTATTATTTTCATTATTACCTTATTTCCACCTTAATTTCTCTGAGCTAACTAGAAAAGAAAAATAGGTCCTCTATAGTTTTCAATTTCCTCTTCTTTTTTTTAAATTTTATTTTGTAGTTTTTCTATAGGGCACATGTGCTCACCCCCCCTTGAGGAGATGGCCATGCCACAATCCCTTACCCTCCAGTCTCCTCTTGGGATTTCGAGCATGCACACACATGTCCTGTGTTTGTTTGTCTGTTTGTTTGTTTGTTTTTCCCAATATGCTGGGTCTATGACTCTAATTGTGGAGTTGATCATGAGGAATTCACCAGCCTTAACCACCATGCTACCAGCTGGTCCTAGTTCCTCTTCTTAACAGTACCTAAAGATGGTTACAATGAACACGTCTCTAGTCTTCAGGTCTTACGGATATCTTCAGTTGATTTCCTTCTCAAATTCTTTATCTACACTCTATGAGGGGATTTCATAAAGTTCACGGAAAAGTAGAATTAAGATAAGAGTGTTTCAAAATTTTTTGATATCCATCCATAGTTTATTTCATATTATGTATTCTACATGAACTTTTTGTATCATCCTTTTATTTTGCACAAAATTCTCTTGGCTTTCTGGTTCAACGTCTGATTGCTGAAGTTAGAGTTACAGACTTTCTATCCTTCTTACTTTATTAATTAGCATATAGAATATATATGACTATGCATGTAGTGCAATGAGGTCAAGGCATTCAGCAACTGAAATAAAATAAATGTTCACTTATCTTTTTCATACCTCCAGGCTAACTTGGGTCAAACAGCCTTCTACAGCTAAGGTACTTTCTCTTGTATGTATGTGCCATCCTTATAGAAGTGTCCTGGTCTCTGTGGTCCACAATGGACACCATTAGTTCTGTGTTCTAGCCTTTTGTCTGTGGAGAGAGAGTTTGACGCCATGAGGTAAACCAAAATTTGCAAAAATCACTTCTGCTTATACACCTTTAGTGCAGATGTGTGTGGCCATATTAAACCTATATCCTATGACTCTAGAACATATATAATTAATACTCAGCTTAAATTCATCACTATTATACATATTCAAATGTTCTACCTGATCCTCCCCCTACCTCCATATCCCTCTTATAAAATAAGGAATTGTGGGCCCAGCAGGTAGCATGGTGGTTAAAGGCACTGGATTCCCACATGGCTGACTGTGGTTTGAGTCCTGGACCTGGTGACTTGCTTTCTCACTTTCTCTCTCTCTCTCTCTCTCTGTCCCTCTCTGGTCAAATTGAAATAAACAAATGAATAAATAGTAAATAAAATTAAATAAAGTAATTCTTAACGGAAAAAAAAATAAAGACTTGTCTGAGAGGATTCTGAACTTAGCCCTGTTCCTTGTTACTCTGAAAGACACTGCATAAGAGTATTTGATGACACCAGACAATTCTTCCATTTAAGTCTATCAATAATTTGTTATTAATGAGTCTTATACTAAATGATGCTGCAGATAAAAAATCATTCCCTACTGAGTCCAAATACTGCCTATGAAAATACTTTATGTGCGATATGACCGCCTCATAGCATCATTAGAGGATATCAATTAAACGTGCCAATAAAAATGACACAGCACAATAAATTTTAAATACACATGTTAAGTGTAGTTTGACATGGCTCAATATTTTAAAATATGTGTTTCATTATATCTTTATTCCAAGGCACTTCCAAACTTTGAATTACTAACTAACTTGGTAAGTGAAAATTTATTAACTATCATCTAGATCTTTTCAATTACCCTACTTTAGCTTTGTAATCTTAAAGTCCACTGAAAGGAACCTATGTATACATTTTCTATTTTGTCATTTAATCTTAGCACCCACCTCTAAATTAGCATTATTGTAATAAATACTAATCTTTTTTTTGGAGAGGATTTTGCTATAGGGCGCGTGTGCTAGCCAGACAGAGAGAGACAGACATAGAGACAGAAAGCGAGAAATCACCCCCCCCCAGGGGGGATGGCCACACTGCAATCCCTTCTCCTCCGTTCTCCTCTCAGGATCTTGGGCATGCACGCACACGTGCCCGGTGTGAGTTTTAAGCCACCTGGTCCGGGACGTGAACCATAGTCGACCACATGGGAGTCCAGCGACATAGCCATTACACCAACTGCTGGTCCCAATAAATACTAATCTTTAAGGAGTTCTAGTTGTGGGCCAACTACGGTGCTAACTTTTTAATCCTCACCCAATCTAATGGGCTAGTTGTATTATTATGCTCCTTACACATAATAGAAGTGAAGCTTGTGCAGGTAAAACATTGGCCCAAGTAACTTTTGATATGGACTCAGGTACAAACTCTAGCCTTACCATGATAAGTCTTTTCTTAAAAATAGTGACTAACAGGGACCAGCAGATGGTGTAATGGTTACGTTGCTGGACTCCCACGTAGTCAACCACGGTTTGAGTCCCAGACCTAGCGGCTTAAAACTCATGTTGGTCACATGTGCTTACATGCCCAAGATCCTAAGAGGAGAAGGGAAGACTGGGGATTGTGGTGTGGCCATCACTCCTGGGGGGCTTATTTCTCACTTTCTGTCTCTCTGTCTCTGGTGAGCACACATGCCCTATAGCAAAAATCCATCTCTAAGAAAAAAAGAAAGAAAGAAAGAAATTGTGACTAAGAGGCAAATCCAAAGTTATGACTATCACTATACTTTACAAATATAAATATATTTAAGTCTATTAATAATGATGCCATTAATCTAGGCTTTCTCTCACAGAAATGGTGCTGACATTATAACATTATATCTAGTCATTTCTAACTTCGAGCATCTTTTAAATTTTAGAGCACCTAATTCAATATAGCTAACATATCACATTTCTCCCAATTTTATAATATTTGTCTATATATTATAGACAAGGAAACCATGAATTTAAAGTTGATATCTTATGCATATTATTTATAGATCAAATGATACTTTATAGTGACAAGTCTTAAGAAATTGTCTTAGGCTTCTATACATTTAAAAGTTAAGACTATTGGGTCAGCCAGTGGCATGGTGGTTAAGGCGACTGGACTCCAGATGACTGACTTAGCAGTTTGAGTACCAGACCCAGAGGCTTGAAAAATGTGTGTGTGTATTTTGCCTCGTATGTTTGTCTTCTTCTGCCATCTGTGTTCCTCTTCCACCAGAGTTGGGTTGTTGGAAAATTCATGACATATTTTTGCATGGAGAAATATAGAAAAATATGTCATGATATTTCTGATGACCCAAAAAATTCTAAGATATGTTTTTAACTTACTAACATTTTAAATTTTGGGGTGAATTAGGGGACCAGAAGTTGGTGTAATGGCCATGTCACTGGACTCCCATGTAGTCAACTGTGGTTCGAGTCCCAGACCCAGTGGCTTAAACTCACACCAGGCACGTGTGTGTGCCCAAGATCCTGAGAGGAGAATGGAGGAGAAGGGATTGTGGCATGGCCATCCACCCTGGGGGGTGATTTCTTGCTCTCTTTTTTTCTGTCTGTCTCTATCTTTCTGGCAAGCACATGTGCCCTATAACGGAAACCTCTCCAAAACAAAACAAAAAAATAAATGGGGGATGAATTACAAATTTTATAACATGTCATAGTTTTATTGGTAGGGGTAATTTATTGGTAAACTAAAAATTTACCAATAAACTAAATTTATTGGTAACTAAAAGCACAAGTTTTGCCAGTGTCCTCTTAGTGGGGTGAAATATAGTATAGCAAAGTACATAAAGTAAGCACTGAGCTCAGACATGTGTCCAGTAAAGTCAGTTCTTAGTACATCATACTAATCACAGAGCATGCAAAAAAGAAAAAATATATATATATACATATATATAACAAGCTCTTAGGGACTTAATATTTAGTATTGCATCAAAAAAATTACACATTGGAAATCACTTTTTCTTTCTTAATTTTTTTAGTTTTTAGAGAGATTTTTGCTATAAGGTGTGCACACTTGCCTGAGAGACAGATAGACAGAAAGTAAGAAGTCACTCCCCATGCCACAATCCCTTCTCCTCCATTCTTTTCTCGGGGCTTGGGGCATGCACATACATATACATGGTGTGAGTTTCAAGCTGCCGGGTCTTGGACTCAAACCATGGTAAGCCAATGTAACCATCACACCATCCGCTGGTCCCTGAAATCACTTTCTCAATGCCTACTTGCATCTTTTTTTTTTTTTTTTTTTTTTTTTTTTTTTTTGAGAGGTTTTTCGCTATAGGGTGCGTGCGTTCGCCAAACAGACAGAGACAGACAGAGAGACAGAAAGCGAGAAATCACCCCCCAGAGGGGATGGTCACGCCGCAATCCCTTCTCCTCCATTCTCCTCTTGGGATCTTGGGCATGCACGCACACATGCCCGGCGTGAGTTTTAAGCCACCGGGTTCGGAACGCGAACCGTGGTCGACTACGTGGGAGTCCAGCGACATAGCCATTACGCTAACTGCTGGTTCCTGCTACTTGCATCTTTTCAATCTTCTGTATTTCTTCCCTTATTTTTTTCTTTCTCATTATTGTATTTTTGGTGTCACCTGACCATCAGGCAGAAGGGGAAACAAACACATACAGTTTCACCACTATGTACTCTCTAAATAGCAGAGAATAAAATAAAATCATTTTCCATTAAAGATGATTCGACCAATGATAAATTATTTTCCATTAAAGAGAGCTGAAATAGGTCTATAAGTCTATTATGTGCTGTCTACTTCTGATTTCTTTTTCTAAGTACATTTGATCCTTAGAGTAATATTGCCTAGTTTCAGGATTATATATACACTTATTCCATACACTGATAACTCTCAAATTTAAATCACTATCTTTCATCTCTTTCTTGAAATTCAGAATAATATATTTAATTTCCAACATAGTATATCCATATGGATTCCAACACTCATCAAACCTAAAATGTGTGAAGTCCCATTCCTGGGTATTTGTACATCTCCAAATATTCCAAATATAAAATGAAGAAACACACACAAAACCCCTGCTTCTCCCACAGTGATCCCTGTCCTTTTCATGACGACTTCATCATTCTACTTAAATGAAATAAAAGTCTTACAGGTAGTCTTGCTTTTCTTTGTCTTTCAAATCCAATCCATGAGGAAATTACATAAATTATTCCTTCATAAGAATCCAGATTCAGGCCTAGGACTATGACAGAGATACTAGTGTCAGATTAGGCCTCCTTGAGTAAAAAACTGGAAAAATAGACAAAATACATGATGCAACTATTTTCAGACACTGGAAGAAAGGAATTCTAGTAATGTGTTCCTTATGTAAAAGAAAACAAAATCATATAATCCTTTTGTTTGCACAGGACTTTGGCCTGGAGGGAATGTTTTGGAACACAGTGATATACAAGCTGGGCATACATTTCATTGGACTGAGGAGACAGACAGAAGCTGAAGGGGACTAGGAAAACACATTTTCAGGGAGTACTGGATTAAGGAGGAGCTACTACAGGAAAATTTTTCATAGATCTACAGTGGAATGTGGAGTATTTACCTATATATGTGTACAATCTACAAGGACAGACGAATAGTAACTACTAAGGAAATAAAATCTGAAAAGTTTGTAGAGCTCAAACAGTGTTAAGAAATATCAGAATTCCACAGTTGACTGAAGAGACCTTACTGAATACTCAGGGCATTTAGTTAGAACTCAGAGCTTTCCTATATGGAAATCTAAATTAGTCCTCAAGGAAACTTTTCACCACAAAAAATTTGCTTCTGCCACAACAAATTTTAAAATTCTCACTAGCTATGGATCAAGATGATTCTGAGATAAAATGCAGATCAGAAAAAAATCAACAATTTGTTAAAGAACATAACATATATAGACACTCTATACTGTAGTATCCACAACACCTAGCATCCACAAAAAATTCATGGAGATGTAAAGAACAAGATAATATGGCTTATAACCAGAAGAAAATTCAGTCTACAGAAATAGAACCAGAGATCACAAAATGATGGAATTATTGTAAAAGTATTTTAAATACCTATTATTAATATATTCAAAAATGTAAAGAAAAACATAAACATGAGGAAATAAATGAAAAATATAATTAGAAAAAATGGTATTTATTCAGTTGAATAATACAATATTTGAAATAAAAACTTCAATGAACTTACAGAAGTTTGTATACTACAAAAATTATCCAAAATCACTGAACTTGAGAAAAGGAATGGAGAAATTATCCACATTGATGTACAGAAAGAAAAAAGACTAAGAAAAGAAATAAAAGTAGTCTCAGTGACATGTGGGAAAATACCAAGTCGGTTTATTACTAACATTTTTTTTTTTTTTTTTTTGAGAGGTTTTTGCTACAGGGCACGTGTGCTTGCCAGAAAGACAGAGAGAGACAGAGAGACAGAAAGCGTGAAATCACCCTCCAGGGGGGCTGGCCACGCCACAATCCCTTCTCCACCATTCTCTATTCTCCTCTCAGGATCTTGGGCACACACGCACACGTACCCGGCATGAGTTTAAGCCACTGGGTCCAGGACTCAAACCACAGTCAACTACATGGGAGTCCAGCGACATAGCCATTACGCCAACTGCTGGTCCTTATTACTAACATTAAAAGAGTACCAGAAGAGGGCACATAATAAAAAAATGCCATGGAATCACTAAAGTCTTTTGAAATTTATTAAAATCCCATAGATCCAAGCCACTCAACTGAATGGTAACAACGAAGAAAATCACATTGAGGGTCTTCACAATCAAATTATTGACAATAATCATAAATTTAAAATCTTAGAAGCAGTCAGAGAGAGATTACAATATACACAGGATAACAAAGGTAACTGAGGCTGCAGACTTCTTACAAAGCAGCTCATAAAAAAATAGAATGACAGCTTTAAATGACTGAAAAAAGTCATAGAATTGTGCCCATCTATAATTTTTGTTTTTTCTTTCTTTCTTTCTTTCTTTCTTTCTTTCTTTCTTTCTTTCTTTCTTTCTTTCTTTCTTTCTTTCTTCCTTCCTTCCTTCCTTCCTTCCTTCCTTCCTTCCTTCCTTCCTTCCTTCCTCTCTCTCTCTCTCTCTCTCTCTCTCTCTCTCTCTCTCTCTTTCTTTCTTTCTTTCTTTCTTGCCAGAGGTCACATGCATTTGTTGGAGAGAGACAGAGACAGAAAGGGAAAGTAAGAAATCAGCCCCCTGGGGAGATAGCCATGGCACATCCCTCTCCTCCACTGTTCTCTTGGGATTTGGGGCATGCATGCATACTTGTCTGGCCTACTTTTCAGGCTGCCAGGTCCAGAACTTGAACCAAAGTCAGCCATGTGGGAATCCAGCACCTCAACCAACATGCCACCTGATGATCCCTGTCCATCTAGAATTCTAACCTAAGAAAAAATACCCATGAAAAGTGATGGTCAAATAAAGTTTATCTTCCAACAAAGAAAAGCTAAAATTATTTGCCTCTATTATACCTGTAAAATAAAATGGAAAGATTTGAAACAAAATTGTATACTGTAAAATAAAATAGAAATTTTATAGAATGAAGAAAAATAATAGACTCTCAAATATACATTAAAAATAGAAGTACCTAAAATAGTAAATGCATAAGCAGCTAGAGCATTATTTAAAATTTTTCAAATGATAATTTTTTAAAAATAGAAACCCTATATTGAGGTTTATTTTCCTTGTATAAAATATATAAGAACATATTTTATAAAGTACATTTTCATGTGTGCACATATATGTCAATAATAGAACAAAGAATAAAATAAAGTAAATGGAAGTATTATGTTGAATTGGCATATTGTTTGAAAATAGACTGTGAAAAGAGAAAGTAGGTTTTCTGAAAATCCTAAAGCATCTGTCATAATAAAATAAAGATATAACAAAACTGTAAATCAATATTCTTCATAATTCTAGATGCATCAATCCTCGATACCTCAGTACAGCAGTGCTACGACTTATATGTGCCTCCCAAATGTCACCTGGTAAAAATTGGTGGAGCCCTTGTAACAGTGTCGACAGTATAGTGATTTAATCCTTTTATGGTGTTGCAAAGTGAAGCCTTTGGAAGGAGACTGGGATTGGATTAGGTTTTCAGGTTGGGGTCCCCAGCTTGACTTCTGATAACTTTTTAAGAGATCCAAACATGCTCTGCTCAGACTCTTGCCATGTGATGTCCTTCACCACATCATCCATCAGCAATAAGACCACCACCAGATGCAATTCCTTGACCTTATACCTGCAAAACTGTGAGCTAAATCAGTCTTTATTTCTATCAGTTACTTAGACTCAGGTGTTTCTGGTACCAAAGCACAACAGACTAAGACCAGTTAGTACCCAGGCATGTAAGCCATCATGGCCAATCCCCTGAGTTGTTATAACAGTTTTTCAATTATTCCTCTTGCTCTTTTATCTCTTTATTCCATTGGTAACAAAACATAAAGAGAAGTCCTTTTAAAATTAAGTCTTGTCTGCCATGCCTCTACTCAATACCTTTAAGTGTCTCCTCATTTCATTCCAATAAAAATCCAAAGCCTTTATCGTGACCATCCTTTGTCTCAAGATTCAGCATCATCTGACTAGACCTGTCTCTCTTATCTGAATTCTTACCACTGTATCCCTTGTTATCTTTACTCTTGTATTACTACATGATATTCAGAAATGTCCAACTTCCCTTCCCATTCATGTCTAGAGTGATTAATTTCTAATTGTTAAAAAAAAAAAAAAAAGAAGGCATGCTCCCCAGTATTTGCAAAGCTCCTTTTCTCCTTATCTACCTTCAAGTCTTGTTTCAAATTCCACCTTCTCATTCAGGCTTCTCCAGATTCTTCTGTTTTAAATTTTAAACCATCTGCTACCTGAACTTTCTCTCTTCCTTATCTGATTTATTTTTTCTGCTTAGCGTTTATCACTACATAGCACACTGTCTGTTTCACTTTCTGGTGCTATACATTGTCTGCTGCCTCACCACAGCTAAGACTCCATGTTTTATTTACTATCTATGTCCAGCACCTAGTACTGTGTGTAGCACAGTGTAGAACTTCAGCAAGCATTTAACTCAAGTAGGAAAGGAAGGAAGAAAGGGATGGTAGAAGAAAAGAAAGGAAAGAAAGAAAAAAGTAAACATGAGAGAAGGTAAAATACTAAATTAAAATTAACCCTGAGGGCTGGCTCCAGGGCAAATCAGTAATGACTGTTCAAGAGTAGTGGTTAGATACTACAGGGTGACTGCTGTTGGAATCTCAGGTCCAGTGAGCCTGGAACATATCGGCATGTATAAGTGTGCCACCCAAGATCTGACGGGCCAGGGGCCTTGAGGAAGGGGATCATGATGTGACTAGACTTTCTGGAGGGTGCTCTTTCTCTCTCACTCTTACATGTATGCACAAATGTTCTATCATGAAAATAGAGGATAAATGAATTAACCAAGAGATAAGACTCTTCTTATCAGAAGCTGATTTGTTATCAAAAAGACCATTATCTTCTCCTGTCAAAAGACGTGAAATTCCTACTTGTCCATAATTTCACAAATAAGTGTTTCATTTTTCTCTTCGCATTTACAAAGCTTAACAGTCTAGTAGGATTCTATTAACCTGGTCCTAGATATTATATCTCATATTATAAAAGCAGGAATAAAAAAATAAATGCTTTGCTAGTAGAGAAATGTGTGGCAGTGCTGCAACAGTGTGATTGTATACTGAAGTTCAAACTAGCAGAGCTGTGTTAACTTCATTAGGATTAAATGTAAAAGGCTAGATACTGCATATAAATTACACCTCAATTAAAAGAGCTCATTTGAATTGATGTACATAAAATATGAATGGGAAGTTAAGGAGAAATGCCATAAAATGCGATTCCCAATTTTGAGAGATATCTTCTACATTGTACACAGCTGAAGCTTTAAACACTAAAATCAGTTATCAGAATGAAAAAACAGAAAGGACATTAGAAAGAGGACATAGATTTTAAATACCCCTTCAGACACTTAAAATTTATAATACCTGAAGTTAGTATTTTAGCTTGCTAGCACCTACACCCGCTGTAGACTGAATATTATAATTATTTTACCTCATAGAATCTTTGCCAAGATAATGGAGATTTTTGCAGGCAAAGAATAGGAACATTGGGAGGCAGCAGATGGTATGGTGGTTAAGGTGTTGGACTCCCACACATGGACCATGGTTCAAGCCCCGGACCTGGTGGCTTGCTTTCTCACTTTCTCTCTCTGTTTCTAAGACTTTCTCTGTTCGAATTAAAATAACAATAATAATGATGATGAATAAAATTAAATCAAAATAATTATAAGGAAAAGAACAGGAACATAGTATACAGTACTATGAACATTGCATATAAAACATTGTGCACAGAATCTGGAACATTGTACAGAGATAGCATCTATCATAAGTAGACCTATGGAAGATATATTTGCATCATTTACAAAAGCACTATAAATCATAGTGTTAATGTATTTGTTACCACTACCCGAGCATCACATTATCCCAAAACTTGGCAGTTGAAAACATCAAACTTATCATCTTGCTCAGTTTCATTTTTCTTTTTTGGAGAGGTTATTGCTATAGGGTGTGTGCGCTCGCCAGACAGATAGAGAGAGATAAAGAGACAGAAAGCGAGAAATCACCCCCCAGAGGGGATAGCCACGCCGCAATCCCTTCTCCTCTATTCTCCTCTCAGGATCTTGGGCACTCACGCACACGCGCCGGGCACGAGTTTAAGCCACCAGGTCCGGGCCTCGAACCACGGTCAACTACGTGAGAGTCCAGCGACATAGCCATTATGCTAACTGCTAGTCCCTCATGTTGCTTAGTTTCTGAGGGTCAGGAATCTGGAAGTGGTGGGACTGGTTGGCTCTAGCTCAAGATCTCTAAAGATGTTGCAGTTGAACTGCCAGCAAGAGTCATTTAAAACTTTGCTGCAGCTAGAGAAAGCCTCCAACCTGTCACTCGGCTATTGGTAAGAAACCTCAGTATTTGTCTTGGGAGCCTCTCCACAGGAATAATCTCAAAGTTAGAACTGTTTCCTTCTATATTAATTATCCAAAATATAAACAGCCAAGACAAAGGTCCACAATGCATTTTATAGTCTAATCTTGGAAGAGACATACCATTCTTTCTGCTACCTACAAAGTCTAATAGTCAACACTGGTACAAAACGAAATGAAACCACACAAGGGTCTTGATTATCAGGAGGCAAGAATTGCTGGCATCCTGGAGGACAGATGCACAGTAACAAAATATCTTCATTGATTACATCTATCTGATCATCCTCTGCACTAAGCTTTTCCAAATTACCTTTTAAAACAAAATCCTTAATGTAGTCACATTATGTGGAACTTACTTAAAGATGTAACATAAGTTATATAAGGCATCTATTTCTTGATAGAGTTCAGATAGTATATTTTAATTTTAACATCTCTTTATAAAATACAGTTTATTTGCCTACATAGATATACATGGTAGCATACATTATTTTCAATACTTGCCATGTGGAACTTTGATTTAGATTGTGATATTGGTATTGTTTAAACTTTTCTTTTATCTTTTCATTGAGGAAAACTGCTGTATGTGTCTCTCAGTTAAAAAAAGTAGTGTTTTTTCACTATTTAGGAAAAATATCTAAAGGTTAATGAAGTGAAGACAAAGTGGCTGCATAAAGTTGATGAAAGCTAAACATTCATGATTACCACAAAAGATAGAATGGCTTTACATTGATTTTATAGGTTTTTTTTTTTATAGATTTTATTTTAAAGTTTATTTCTTCTTTGAGAGAGGAAGGAGATACAGGTACCCCCTACAGGGTTTTCACACTGTGTTCAACTCCCAGTTTTAGCAGGCTCTACTCACAGGCATCAGTACACACACCCAGTATATTAGAGAGAGCATGGGATATGTGGGATGTGAACCCTGGGCCTTTGTCATGTTGGCCCAGTGAGTTACCACTGTGCCACCACGTGGCCCATCAGACGTATAATTCTTTCTCAAATACCTATGACTGAAAATTTCCAGATCTTAAGCACCTGTGTATTTCTTTTCTTTTTTTTTTTTTTTTTTTTTTTTTTTTTTTTTTTTTTTTTGGAGAGGTTTTCGCTATAGGGTGCGTGCACTTGCCAGCCAGACAGAGACATAGAGACAGAAAGCGAGAAATCACCCCTGGGGGGATGGTCACGCCGCAATCCCTTCTCCTCCATTCTCCTCTCAGGATCTTGGGCACACACGCACATGCGCCCGGCATGAGTTTTAAGCCACTGGGTCCGGGACGCGAACCACGGTCGACTATGTGGGAGTCCAGCGACATAGCCATTATGCTAACTGCTGGTTCCCAAACCAGTGTATTTCATTTGTCTGCAAAATATAGTGTTCCTCATCATTATTTCTTGTTGGCATCTTCCAGGATATTTCCACGTCTTTAAAATAAGATGAACAGGTTTCAGTTGAAAGACTTCCAGGTATATTTTGCCAAAGTGTTTGTACAGTGTAGTAGAAACATGGCTATAGTTTGCTATTATATGCTGTCAGTGATACCTGCACCATTTAAAAATGCCACAACACATCGATGTAGGCCAGCTGGATGGATATGTCAGGTACAGCACACACGTAACAGAAGAACCATATGAAAAGTATATTCAACTGTTGTTCCTGTACATATTATTTTGTGGAAGTAGAGTGGACTACCTGTGTATGAACTGGCTACCTCCCACATAATGCCTTTCCGGTGTTGTGCTCTCATCACTGCGCTCTGCTCCTCTACAGTCGTTTTTCACACTGCATGATACAACTTTGGTTTTTGTTTGTATTCACCACGAGGTTATGAGGGCTTCACAGAATAGAACCGTCATGCAGTTACCTCCCTATCTCTGCAGCCTGGCACATAATATAAACACATAAAAGTAATCATCGAGTGAACAAATAAATTCTATGACTTCTGAAATGATCTGACTCCATGTACACGTTGCCCTCTCTGACCTCTGTTTTATGACAGAGGATCCATGAACACATCATATTGTTATTCCTAAAGTCAGACAGCTGTTGAAATGCAAATGCATTTACATATATAATATGTAAATCAGCAGATAGTACAGGACTTGATGCAGAAAATATTTGATTAAACATTTAATCTGGAGGTAACTGTAGCTTATATGCAGTTGTAAGGAATAAATATACAGAGACTCTGAGCACCTGTTGTCTAGTTTACCCAAATGGTAACATCTTATAAAACTATAATATTTTTCTGTTGGTGTTTGAATAAAATAGGGCTGATGCTGAGAAATATTGAGTTGTTGAAAAGTCAGGACATAGTTTTTCTTTGCCAAAAATGCAGGACTCTTCCAACAACCCAATAGCTGTTCTGTTGTTAGGCCACCCTGTTCTGGTTCTCTTGCTGGAAAAACAGGCTTTTGTTGAATCTTTATTTGGCCCATGAATGCTGGCAGTTCCAGGTCGGAGGTTTGTACAGTGCCTGACCTGGCCTATATGGAAGCTGTAAGAAATCCTACAGGACTCATCTCTGTCTTCCCCAGCCCTGAAGTCTCCAGGCATGCAGACTTCCTCTTTCCACCTTCTAGTTATCCTTTGCTTATTAGTTTTGCTGTATGTGAGGCCTTTTAGTTGTGAGAATGAGGACCTGGGAGGAATGGGTTGTCTCTGTATTGGTGAACTAGAATGTGTTTTTTATAACATGTCAGAAGAATGTGTTTGCAATTTATGGGAAAACCACAACAAACAACAACAACAAAAATAACAACAGCAACAAAAAATGTAGATAGATTTTACCTGGGTTGAGGAAAAAGAATGTGTAGGTTTTGTTTCTAAGGTGGTAGAGGGGCGATTACATACGGGAAAGAAAGAGATATAAGGAATGTGAGAGTACAAATGACAAACTTTGGTAGCCATGCCACTTTTTTTTTCCTCTGAGAGTTAACCAAGAGGACAATATTTCTAAATGCTCAGAGGCTCTCAGCAATACCCAATATATAACAGAAGATAAAAATGACTATAGGAACAGAATTTAATTTGGATGAGCTGGAGAAAAATGAACCCATTACATTATGTGTAAGCCTGTTTCACATAGAAGTGAAATTATAATTAGATATTTCCAAAAACTACTAAATATTTAGCAGTTAATACATCTGTAGAATACACTGTTGTAGAGATTTGGAGAAGGAAGTAATTCTGTGAAAAGAGAGTGAGTTATAAACTTTGAAGTGTTGAGTATCAGCTTGGTTAATTTGTTCTTGTTATTTTGACAATATTGTATCATATTCATTAAATATATTTTTATATTTTTTAAGAGTTTTTGCCTTAGGGTGTGTATGCTCACCTGAGAGAGACAGGCAGACACAGTGAGAAGGAATGTAAGAAGTCACACCACCCAGGGGAAATGGCCATGCTGAAATCCCTTCTCCATTTTCCTCCCAAGACCTTGGGCATGAACACACATGCACCTGCAGTGATTTTTAAGCCACCAGGTCCTGGACTTGAACTGCAGCCAGACATGTGGGAGTCCAACAACATAAGCACTATACCATCTGCTGGCCCCTTAACATTATAGACAGGGTACGGACAGGGAGCTTTTCTTTCAGTTTGTAAAGATAAATCATCGTAATGTCTTGCATTCCAAAATATACCTTCAAGTGACTAAGAAGTGGTATAAATCTTAACTGCTATGTCCTAAGAAACTTGAAAGAGGAGTTTCCACCCATAATCTCCAGCAATACTTTTTAAATATATATATATATATATATATATATATATATATATATATTCACCCAACTTTCTTTTCTAAATCTCATTCATAGTGTCATGACAGTGTTTCCCTCTGTTTTCTCAAATCCCATACCACTCAGTCTCTACCAGTTCTCACATTCTTCCTTCTTTCCCTTTGTGTTTCTCTTTCTCTTCCTGGATTGACTTTCTTTAATATAGGTGAATCTGCTGGTTTTGTGGTCCTTCCAACTCCTGTGCTCCTCAACCCAAACCATTATGTATTTTAATATAACATGGACTGAAATTTAGCTAACAAAGAGATTTATTTCTGGTTGGCAGAGTAAACAATATGAAACATAATTTGTGTTTTTTTCTTCTCATTTACAAAATGAAAAAATATATTTTGTTTTAGTTTAAGAACTGGAGGGTTAGTTATGCTGAGGGCACAAATGTGTAAATCAAATGGAAAAATTTATATTTGTTATTTGAGGCAATTAAACTGGTTTGATTGAGAATAATCAAGGTGCCAAATCTATGTTAAGGAAGATTATGCACAATTATTATCAGGGACTTAGCACTGTTCTTAGAGCATCTGAGACAGCAGGTGACACAGAGATCAAGGTTGACTGGATTCCCACATGGTTTGAAACTCAGACCTGGCAGCTTGAAAAACACACCAGGCACATGTGTATGCAGGTCCAAAATCCCGAGAGGAGAGTAGAGAAGGAATTGCGGTGTGGCCATCCTCCATGGTGGTGGTGTAGGATGCATTCTCTCTCTCTCTCTCTCTCTCTCTGGTGAGTGCATTTGGTCTATAGCAAACTAAAAAAAAAGTTACTAGAGCAAATGATCTTTCAATGCTACTTGCTACCAAATGTACTATTGATCATGACAAAATTTTCAAATTTCTAGGATAAAAAAGCTTAAATTTCTTTGACATGCCTTTCCAGTCTCATCAACTTGGAAGGATATGACCTGAATTCCCCAGTAAAGACAGGAATGATTCAATGTTTATGGTGGCTCAGTGGAGTGGATTTATACATCAGTGTCATAAAACTTGACTCAACTGTAAATTATGGCTTTCTCATATGAACACTCCACTCTCCAACATTTAGAAATTGATAGGATGTTATAACATTGCTCATAAGGCAAGATTCAGATTTCTAATTCATAAAAGAGTTTATTTTATAAGTTGTAAAGCAAGTATCATGAAAAAGCAAACTTTCATGTTTTATTATAGAATCATAATATTGTAATTAATTAATAATTTTTAAAAGAAGAATACTTCTTTTTAGAATTATTTTTATTTAATTTTATTTATTTATTTTAATTTGACCAGAGAAGGACAGAGTGAGAGTGAGAGAGAGGGGTCGGGGGGAGTGTGAAAGTAAGTCACCAGGTTTGGGACTCAAACCATGGTCAGCCATGTGGGAGTCCTGCTGGCCCCAGAAGGAGGATACATTTACTAAGTTGGTTTTTATAAGTGATATGAATGGTTATTTAATTGAGATAGATTTTTTTTAAATCACAGTTTATTATGTTCTATGGAAAAGTTATCTCCTTAAAACCAGGGAAGTAAGAGTGAAAATGTGGAGATAGAGGGTGATAAAGTAAATGCCTATTGTGACTTTTCTGGGTAGTGAATAAATCTTGACATCTGAGGGATTTATCTGAGTATCTTCTGTGCTTATTATGCATTTCTTTCAGATCCTACCTCTTCATATGTAAAGTAGAGATAGTATTTAACACACATTCTTATGAGTCAAATAATAACACACATTCTTATGAGTCAAATAAGATAATGGATGGGACTGGACAGTGGCATGGTGGTAAAACGTGATGCTCTACTAGGCTGAGCCACTTGGGATGGTCGTGGGTTCCTGCCTGGAGACCTCCCTGAATATGCAGCCATATGGGTGATCATGATCTGGGGCTGGATGAGGCTGGGAGTGGACCATAGTGTCAAGACCCTAGCAGGGGGTGCTGTCTCTCTGTCTCTCTTTCTCTATTTCTCTAGTTTGTAGAAGACAGAAATAAACACACATTAAGAAATGAATAAAGATTTGTGAAACACAATACTTCCTGTAAATAATAATTTCAATATATTTCCATAACCTTTCCCTAGTAGGAGTACTCACACATTAGACTTTCAATATGGCCTCTGAAACATCACAATAAATGGAGATTCAGAGAGTTTCTATCATATTCCTAAAATCACAAGTGAATTACTTAGGTAAGATTCATGTCCTGAGTCCTTGCCAAGAAGTAACTCTTTTACTCAAAATCTGCTTATCCGACTTTTAGTAAACCTAATAAACTATGACTGCCAATATGCCAATATGCCTTATCAGTTAGACCTCATCCTATAGCTCTTTTTACATATTACTGTGTAACTGCTTCTTCATTAACCTATTGTTAATTCTGAGGTAGGTGCTTTCTCTCAGTATTAATGCCTCAACGTGCTCTACATCAATGCTCTGCACATTAAAAAGGTGCACCGACTAAAGATGGACTGGATTTTAGATTTAAGGAGGCAGTGTTACATATTTTCTAAGAACCCAGGTTTTCCACCCACATTTCCGAAGTTCCCAGCCCACCTAGCTTCATCCTTCATCTCCTGGGTTACCAAAGATAAACAGAATAATGTCTAAATGCCTCAGTTTCCTATCCGTGACATGAGTATAATACTTACACAACAAATATGCCTACTTTCTAGGTTTGATGGGGGAATTTAAATGAGAGAATAGCTATAAAAGGCTTACCATAGTGCCTGGGACATAGAAATTGCTTCTTAAGCTTTCTTTTATTGGAATCGTTATTACTGTTTGTCAACAAAAGCCAAGTGTTATTAAATACACATGCCAGATTTATATGAAGAGTAGGAATAATATTGTTTTCTCCTTTAGATAGGAATTGTAAAAATGAAAGGATAACTTACACTTAGGAACTAATCGAATTTCTAATGAATCAAATCAATACAAATGCCCATTGCTTATAGAAGATGGAGAATTCAGAATGTGTTCTGCATGGCACATTCAGGCCTAGTTCTAATACTGACTCCGTTCTGCCTCCTACTCAAGGGTAGAACAAACGCAGGAGCGTTCTAAACTACACAAATCATCTTCACCAAGAGCAGAGTTGAACACAGGTTTTCCTAACTGAGAAAGAAGTCACTTTGAAATCATAGCTAAAAGTCTAGAAGACTTAGCAAATACCGATTATGTTAAAAAAAAAAAAAAGAGAGAGAGAGAAAATCCTGGTGATGCCTAAAAACAGTTTTTGTTATATGCAAAAAGCAGAAAGCAGTATATCTTCCTCAGGGATTTGCCACCAACATTTTTGAAAGTAATTAAATTTTCTTTTTGGTAGAAAGAAAAATACCTAATGCTATTTTCCTATCTATGAACCTTTTTAATATTGTAGTTCTTTAAAAATTAGATTAATGATGGTGTAGAAATTAGATTTTACTAGAAGCATGTCAATTTATTCATTAAGGTGATAATATAATGTGGGAGAAATTAGATTTCCCTTATTGAACTACATAGTAACAATATGCTAACAAAGAATACAAGCAAATAAAGTTTAAAAATGAAGTACTATAAGCTACTGAGCTTTCTCCTATAAAAATACACTTCGGTAGCATATATTTCTGATTTTTGTTGCTGTTGTATCTCCTGGTAATTGAGTATGTGCCATCGACCAATAATACGTTTTAGAATATATCATAACTATTTCCTTTCAGCCTTTTGACTGGGATCAAGTGCTGTCTCTAGGGACTCCAGCCTGCAAAGCCAAGACATAAACTGTTATCTAATAAGCCTTTAGCATTTTTTAACTAAAATGATGGTAACAATATGCACACTAAGTGTTGGAATACCTATGAGTAATCTGCTGCTCAGTAAAGATGCTCAAAGCATGAGCTACAACAAATCTTCATCATTTTCAACTATGTCAGTAGTAATCATACTCTTAATTTTTTAAATCTTTTAACCTCTTATTTTGCTCTTCAATTACTTGACTTGGTTACAAAAATTAGTTAAGAGTGTCTGACTGCCATAAATCTTACTGTTTTTGAAGTATTATCCCTTTTTTCATATGTGACATCAGGATATCAATAGAACACCAGAGAAGTACTTCTTACAGATTCCTTAGTGGGATGGTAACTGATCATACCATATTCTGCTGTCAAGTCTGTCCTAAAACAATTTATTTATTTGTTTATTTTTATTTATATTTTTGGAGAGGCTTTTGCTATAGGGCACGTGCGCTCACCAGAAAGACAGAGAGAGACAGACAGAAAGCGTGAAATTACCCCCCAGGGGGGATGGCCATGCAACAATCCCTTCTCCTCCGTTGTTCTCTCAGGATCTTGGGCACGCACGCACATGCGCCCGGAGTGAGTTTAGGCCACTGTGTCCGGGACTCGAACTGCGGTCGACTACATGGGAGTCTAGCGACATAGCCATTACACCAACTGCTGGTACCATTAAAATAATTATTTATTTAATTTTATTTGTTTTAATTTGACCAGAGAGAGACAGAGACAGAGAGAGACAGAGAGAGAGAGAAGAAAAATGAGAAAGCAAGTCACTAGGTCCAGGACTTGAACCATGGTCTGCCATGTGGGCATGTCCAGCACCTTAACCACCACACCACCTGCTGGTCCCCTAAAACAATTTATTAGCACATAATCCAATGAATGAATATACCAGGCATGTGCATCTGTGTTTTTCTGGAGGACATATGTGTTCACAAGAGACAGAGAAAGGGTGAGGAGAAAACGCTGCAAATGGGGTTATGGTCATACTACAGTCCCCTCTCTTTCATCTCTCACTCCTTTTAGAATTTTGGGCACACATTCACACACATATGGCATATATCTCAAATGGCCAGGTCCAGGAATTTGACCATGAGATTGGCCGGTTGGGATCTGGCTACCTTAACCATGAGACCATGAAGCTTGATCTGTGTATGCATGTTTATATGTAGTATGTTTATCCCTACACAATCCCAGAGAAAACTGGGAGAAAAATCAACCTTGGGATTCCCATATCTGAGCAAACTGTTTTCCTGCAAGATCCTATCAGGATTTCTAATCTTCTACTTCTTCCATTTAGGGTTTGCTCTAGTACAACTATCTATACTCAGGTGTATCTAGTTAAAATGTATTCCTCTATGGTGTTTAGAGATTGCTGATTTTTTTACACACTACTCATTATCAATTCATTTGTAAAAGAAATCAGATTATTTTTAGGGGGAAGAAAATCTACCATTTTAAAAAATGAATAATAAGGGGCCCACAAGTGGCATGGTGGTTAAGGTGCTAGACTCCCACATAGCTGACAATGGTTTGAGTTTCAGATATGGTAGTCTGAAAACACACTGAGCATGTGTGCCTGCCTGCCCCAGATCCCGAGAGAAGAATGGAAGAGAAGAATAGTAACATAGTCAAACCCCTGGAAAGTGATTTCTCACTTTCCCTCTCTTTGTCCTTCTGTGGCAAGCACGCACACACTGTGGCAAAACAAAGGAACAAACATCCCCCTCCTTCCCAAAAAATAAATTCATCTGTTATGCTTTTTCAAGGTAAGATTGCCATTTTCATTATCCTGTTCAATAAGAAATGGTTTACTGGAACTTCTAAGGAAATGCTTCTTTAAAAGAACACCTAGCCCACATTGACAACTGGTGAGTGACATTTCTCCTTCTTCCTCCTAGTAAAAAAGCTGCCTTTCAGGTGTCATTACATGACTATGCAATTTTCCCAAGGACAGAAGACAAGGAGACTGGGCTTTTATTGGCATCTTGGAGACTTCATCAGCTCTAGGTCGTCTTTCCCCAGATTTATCATTATGTGCACAGATTAATTTTGTTTATCATTCTTTTTAAAATATATTTGTGGGAACCAGCAGTTAGCGTAATGGCTATGTCGCTGGACTCCCACGTAGTCAACTGCAGTTAGCGTTAGCGTCCCGGACCTGGTGGCTTAAAACTCACGCCGGGCGCGTGTGAATGCGTGCCCAAGATCTCGAGAGGAGAATGGGGGAGAAGGGATTGCGGTGTGACCATCCCCCCTGGGGGGTGATTTCTCGCTTTCTATCTCTATGTCTCTCTCTGTCTGTCTGGAGAGCGCACGCGCCCTATAGCGAGAAGCCTCTCCAAAAAAAAAGAAAAAAATATATATATATTTGTAAAGTTTATTTTCATGAGAGTGAGGGACAGAGAGGGTCACCCTCAACAGGGTGCCCATACTGTGATCCACTTGTAGTCTCACCCAGCCTGGATCATGGGCATGCACAGGCAGCTGGTATGTCAGGGAGGTCCCAGGTCATGAACCATGAACTTTTCCCATGACAGTCAATGTTACCACTGTGCCACAAATGGGGCTCTCTCATTAATTTTGCTTAAGTTACTCTCTTTTGGGAATCTGTACTCACAGTGACATATCATCCTTAACTTTATTCTTTCCTAAGAGATATATATTTTTAGGAATATATCAGAAGAACATAACGGATTAATGATGTATAGAAACTGATTATTAACCTCAATTGATAATCTTGGATTCTAAGTTCGAAATTGCAGGGTTGTATTGATTTTGTTTTTGTCGTAGGATGTGTGCACTCACCAGAGACAGAGAGAAAGTGAGAAATCACCACCCCCCTCCTCCATGCCACAATCCTTTCTCCTTCATTATCCTCTCGGGATTTGGGGCAGGCAGGCACACATACCCTGCATGATTTAAGCCACTGGGTCTGAGACTCGAACAATGGTTGGTCATGTGGGAGTCCAGTGCCTTAACTTACATGCAACATGTTTGCTCCAAAATTTCAGGTTTTATGAGAAATGAAACTCAAGATGGTCAGTGGTCTCACTTGCCCTTATTAAAAATATTTAGTAATATAGAATAACATTTTTTTTGAGAGGTTTTCGCTATAGGGCGCGTGCGCTCGCTGACACACAGAGAGAGACAGAGAGACAGAAAGCGAGAAATCACCCCCCAGGGGGGATGGCCACGCCACAATTCCTTCTCCTCCATTCTCCTCTCGGGATCTTGGGCACTCACGCACATGCACCTGGCGTGAGTTTTAAGCCACCAGGTCCAGGATGTGAACCACGGTCAACTACGTGGGAGTCCAGTGACATAGCCATTACACTAACTGCTGGTCCCTAGAATAACATGTTTCAAACATTGACTGATATCATTTTCAGATTAGCCAAATCTTGGATCACTAACTCTGACAGTCACAATTCCATGAAATGAAAAATTTTTTCTTTTCCAAAATGTCCCAGAGTTTAGTAGATAGTTTAAAATGTAGGAGGCTCTAAAATAAATATTTTTTTCTTTTTTTTTTTTGGAGAGGTTTTTCGCTATAGGGCGCGTGCGCTTGCCAGACAGACAGAGAGAGACATAGAGACAGAAAGCGAGAAATCACCCCCCCAGGGGGGATGGTCACGCCGCAATCCCTTCTCCATTCTCCTCTCGGGATCTTGGGCACGCACGCACACGCGCCCGGCGTGAGTTGTAAGCCACCGGGTCCGAGACGCGAACCGTGGTCAACTACGTGGGAGTCCAGTGACATAGCCATTACGCTAACTGCTGGTTCTAAAATAAATATTTTTAAATAGATGAGTTAGTTACTCAAATGATGAACAAACCCAGGCAGTCCCCAGACAAAAACAAAACTGGTGAAATATAGATGATTCTGGGGCCAGCAGGTGGTGTAGTGGTTAAGATACTAGGACCCCCTGCCATTGCCCACGGTGGTTTGACTCTCAGACTGGAGGCTTGAAAACCATGTTGGGCACATCCACGTGGGTGCCCAAAATCCTGACAGGAGAATGAAGGAGAGAAGACTGTGGCATGATTAGTCTCCCTGAGGAATGATTTCTCATTTTCTCTGTGTCTCTGTCTCCCTCTGGCGAGCGTATGTGCACTATAGCAAAAACTTTAAAAGAAATTATATATGTGTGTGTGTGTGTGTGTGTGTGTGTGTGTGTGATTCTTTGATATTTAAAGCCTTTGGTGCATGATATCTGTTTTTAAAAAGGTTCGATAAATAGTAGCCTGTAATAGTTAGTGTGCCAAAAAAGGTTTTTATTTTCTGAGGTATCTTCCCTGGTCACTCCTTCTTCCTCCTCTCCCTTTCTTTGTTCTATTCTGTTTTCCTTTTTATTTTCTTGATGTCCTTCACTAATCTAGTTGCTTAATGTTCTCAGTCTCTGTGTTTTTAGTATCTCTCTATAATCAAGAATATTTAATCAAGAATATTTGACTCTTGGAGATATTGAGAGTAAACACACACACACACACACACACACACACACACACAGCCTCTTTTATGGGAAGAATAAATCCACTGAACTGTTTTTCAATAAGAGGTACCTTTGTCTTCATCTATCTTAACTCTAGCTTTCTTCCTTATAAAAGAATTAAATTTTACTGATTAGTTTACAAGGTCTAGCTATATATGAGCTCATATGAGCTTAGAGGCAAAAGTCAAAGTATCTTTTTGTACTAGAATATTACATTTTAAACCCCCTAAATGAAACATGCAGAGGTATAAAGTGATTTGCCAGAGCTCCAAAATACCAGTATTGTACATCTCACCAAAATTGATTTTTAATATCTTTCCAAGTGCAGGAAAAGGGGATAAAAAATACTGTGGCTTATTTGAAGGGAAAAAATTAAATGACCAAGGTCACTGATCCTAGATAAATTTCAACTACTTCTCTTCGTATCTTTGGCTTGATCTTGAGCTTACTATCGTTTGACCCCTGATAATGTCTCTGGTCAACTACTGCCCTGCAATTTCTATATGTTTTTCTACTCTATTCTTAGCTTCTCTTAGGTGGAAGTCGTGTACAGACTGAGAAATAAAAATCTTTCTGTTGGGGTGGCAAGAGGTGTGATGGTTAAAGGGCTGGACTCCCACATGGCTAACCACAGATTGGGTTCTGGACCTGGCAGATTGAAAATCACTGCAGGTGCATGCGTGCATGCCCTAAATTCCAAGAGGAAAATGGAAGAAAAGGGACTGCCGTGTGGCCATCTCCTCTCGGGGTGTGTTTGTGGAAGTGATTTCTCACTTACCTTTCCTCTCTCTGTCTCTCTCTGATGAGGGTAAGAGTCCTGTGGCAAAAACCTAAAATAAATAAATAAAGTAAATCTATTCTTTAAGAGTCGCTGGTGATCTTTGTTCTTACAAACATTTATATGATGCAGATTAGAATCCAACCTAAGTTTATCTTGGAAAGAGTTACATCTAACTGAAAAAGGTTTGGGGGGGGCTCTCTTGAATTTTTTTTTTGGAGAGGTTTTTGCTATAGGGCACATGTGCTTGCCAGAAAGACAGAGACAGACAGAGAGACAGAAAGCGAGAAATCACCCCCCAGGGGAATGGCCACGCCTCAATCCCTTCTCCTCCATTCTCCTCTCGGGATCTTGGGCACGCACGCACACACACCCGGCATGAGTTTTAGCCACCGAGTCTGGGATTTGAACCACAGTTGGCTACATGGCAGTTCAGCGACATAGCTGAACATTACGCTAACTGTTGGTCCCTTCTCTTGAACTTTTTTTTGAAAAAACTATTTCTAATGTTTACCTTTGGGCTTAACAATGTCCTAGAATCCCAGTTCCAGGTTCCAAGTTCATTTCTGCATCCATATTTAAGAGTTTATATCCCATATGTGTTTGAAAGAGATTGTTTAAAGCTATAGCCACCCCAAAACTCTGAGTCATTCACAAGGTGAAAAATATTTTGCTGGATTGGATGGCATCAACTGTGACATTAAGGTAACATCAAGATAAACTTTGCTTCTCAAGATAACTTGACAGATCAAATTCCAGAAAACCTGCTGAAGCCTAGACCCAAGGATGAAGTGAATACAAACTAAATTAATTATAGAGGCAGCAATATCATTTCCCAACTGTAGGTATGCAATGTAAAATGATTACTACTCTTTCATTTTGATGTTTAAAACCCCTTTCACTTTTCCAAATGTCATTTTCTTTCCTATAAACTGAAATGAAATTTTAATATAAATATATGCATTTATAAAATGACATATGAGTGTGTTCATACAAATGAAGAGAAATAATACATTGTGCAGTAATAGAATGGAGTAGCACATGATTACATAAAACCTAGTACACAGTAATACATAAAACCTAGTACACGGTAATACATAGAATATATAAATACATAAAATATTTGGAAGGATAATAAATATTACAGATGGTAAATCTCAGGAGGAGAGAGTTGGGTCGTATTCAAAAACAGTTTTAGCGTCATCTGCATTTTATGCACTTTTTATTATATCGAGACCTATGTTTCTATATATTATCTAATTAAACAACTTTATAATTGTCAACTAACTAAACATAATCGCTCTCTATAATACCTTTTAGAAAGTTTGCCAGAGAGCATGTTTGCTCGCTTTTGAGAGAGGGAGAGAGAGAGAAAGTGAGAAAGCACATCCTTTGGTGAAATGGTCACATTGCAATTCTTTCTCCTCATCTTTCACTCTTCTCAGGATTTGGGGCACGTATGCATATGCACCCCAAATCCTGCTTGGTCTGGGACTCAAACCACGTAGTTGGCCATGTGGGATCTTTCTGCCTTAATCGCCCCACCACAGACGATCTCAAATATTATAAGATTTTTTAAAAAGGCTTCATTCTAATTCAAAATATGAATGAGGGAGTCAACATTGCATCCCAGATAAGCATAATTCCCAAACACGCTCACGAAGGTCTTAACATCCTCACACAGGTTTCTAAAATGGGATGGAAGTTGGGGAAGGGTTACATAAATTGTTTTAAGAGAATCATCCTGGGCTACTATGATTGATAACAAAGGTAAGGTCAGTCCAAAGTTTAATAGGACAGTCTCTGGGCAGACATCCTGCAGAACTCGGGTTGCAGTGGTTTCCATGCAAGGTTTTGAGGTTGGCAGGGCTCTCTGAACAACAGCTCTCATTAGCAGGTGTGATAGCATGAGAAAACACCTCCTTCATGGCCTTCTCAGCTCACATAGTAACCCATTTTGTTAGGGTTCACATAAATGACTCCATTTTGATTTCAAAGTACTTTCACATAATTAAAATAATACTATTATAAAATCATATCTCAGAATTAGAAAGAAGCTTAGAGATCCTTTTGGGCATACTTGTGACAGAAAAATCTCCAATTGTGAAGGTAGGAAGATAGTTGAAAGCAAAATTGAGACCATTTTTATTAATATTTCTTTGCTTTAAAATTAAAATGAAAAACTCATTAAGCCAATTCATTTTAAAAAATTGAAAAACAATTCTATGAAAAGAATACCATTATAATTTTTTTAGTCGTTGAAAAATAACTTTTTGAAAAAACACAGGTTGCTAATATCATGATAGCTTGTCTTTTAATTTTGCAATATATCAGTGACACATTTAAAATAGAAATAAAAGGACTGGATCTTAATATTGTCCAACTTATTGTTTCCCTTTCTTTTTTTGGTATTTTAAACATAGTATTTGGTTACTGAAATACAGCTTTACAAATATTTTCCATATTGTTATATAAATCTTTTGTTACAAAAATAGCAGTATATGACAAATATAAGTACTTAACCCATAGTTGAACTAGGTAGGAAACATACATAGATTATGTTTATATATTTTTTGTATCTTTTTATTTTTACATTTATTTTACAAGTTCAAAATGAATAAGTAAATATTAAACTGACAAGAATAAATACCTGAGGGGACCAGCAGTTGATGTAATGGCTATGTCGCTGGACTCCCATGTAGTTGACCGTGGTTCGAGTCCTGGACCTGGTGGCTTAAACTCACGCTAGGTGCGTGTGCGTGCATGCCCAAGATCCCAAGAAGAGAATGAAGGAGAAGGGATTACGGCGTGGCCATCCCCCTGGGGCATGATTTCTTGCTTTCTGTCTCTCTGTCTCTCCCTATCTTTCTGGTGACTGCACATGCCCTATAGCAAAAACTTCTCAAAAAAAAAAAAAAAAAAAAAAGAAGAAATACTTGGATTTAAAATGTAAATGGCATAATGGTTACATTGCTGGACTCCCATGTAGTTGGCCGTAGTTTGAATCCCAGATCTGGTGGCTTAAAACTCATGCTGGGTGTATATGTGTGTTGCCCTAAATTCCAAGGAGAATACAGGATTGTAATATGGCCATCCTCCCTTGGGGGTGATTACTTGCTTGCTGTTTCTTTGTCTCTCTGGTGAGTGCACACACCCTATAGTAAAAATCTCTCTTTAAAAAAAAAATTCACTTGCCTCCTATTAATAGCTTACACCAACTGTTCATTGAAAGACACAGGCAGCTTTCTACTTGCTGAGAATGGCACATGTAGTTCTAATACATTTTAGAATCTTTAAGATTTTGGAAATAAACTAGACTAAAAGAAGGAGGAATGAGTATTACACAGCTCAACCAATAAGTTAAAGAACATCAAGATGTAAACAGGAAGGGAAATCTATGGAAGCCTAAAAAATGCATCAACATTCCCAGTAAGAAAGGTTTCTGGTCCCATATACCATGACTATGCTGATTATACATTATACCAGAAAATATATAGACAGTACTACTAATTATAATAGAACATATAAAACACAGAAGGGGATTGACCCTCCAAAGATAAGCACGACGACCAAGGGCGTGAGCATCTGGGTCTCAGCTCCACTATTAAATGGTGATCTAGTATCATGAATTGGGATAATTGTGGGAAGAAGAGACTGCTAAAGTTCTGAAGCAGTGGTCCAAGTTTAATCCTGGTCCAACCCAGAAACCAGGAGAAGTGGTGAGTGCCTGTAATTCCAGAGACCAGGGAAGGCAGAGGTTGTGAGGGTTCAGAGCTCAAGGCTGGCTTTGGGCAACATTGCAAGACCTTGTCTAAAAGGGTCAGGGGTGGTGGTATACACCTATGGTCCCTGGTACTTGTGAGGTTGAGTCAAGAGGATCATGACACAGTGAGACCCTGTCCAAAAAGAAAAAAGAAGAAAAGGCTTGAAGGATGAGGTGTGTGAGAATGGTGATGTGGCTGTGGTGTGTATGTGTATAGTGTGTTACCAAGCTGAGAACTGAGGCTTTCCCATGATGAGAGTAACAGACTTGACCTTCTATAAGTGTCTGCTGTGTTTTCTTATCTTTCATATTTTATTAGTGTATTGCATAAGCAAATACTTAAACAGTTTCAGTTTTATGTTTTTAGTTATTTTTTTTTAAGTCAGAGCAGCATTAAGTGACAAGTAAATATTTCCTCAAATTTTCATCTCTTTTCTGATTGAAGATTCACTCAGCAGATAAATAGCAATTTCTGACCTGGGGCTGCAAGTACAAATTCTTACATATTCCCTAGATTTGGAGTTCCTTTTAGTTTGCAAATATTTAAAGTTTCAAAAACTTCAAACATATCTGGATATTATAACTAATTCAGTTTTGTTTCCTAAAATGTACAGTCAAGATTTAATTACATATGAATTTTTTCCTGACACTAATTGCATTTTCTGATAATAACAAAGTATGTATATTCTGTCATGTGTCCTCCCAGAATTGGTACATGGAAAATGCTCTGCTTATAATGCATTTTGTTTTATATTATTTTTAAATGATTATATATTACATTTATATTAATAATTCTCTCCATATAACATACTATATCTTATGTGATTTAATACATAAAATATTGCCTTATTTGAATAGTTTATGTAATAAGTTTTAAGGTAAATAATACATGTTTGTGATACTTTATATTTACCTTAATTTATAGAGATAATTTGTGCTTACATTTTTTTAACTTTATAAACTGCTGTATTATGTTTACATGCCTTATAATTACTTTTAAACTCCAATTTTCTTTGGCTGATTTACTCTGAGAATTTATTACTATAACTACATAATAAAAAATTTACATTATTTGTTATTTGCACTTAAAAGAAATGAAATTATCTTCTGTGCACTTTTTTCCCTTAAAGCAGTATATGCCAGGCATAACTTAGTCAATAAAATCAATATTTCTTGTACCTTCTAGAAAATTAACAAGTCACAAATGTGTGTGCAGATGTATGTGTAGTTAGAGATTGTAATTAATATGTGAAAATAAGACGATACATACAGACGAAATCGTTGAATCATTCCATAATCTTCTCCTTCATCACTTGAGCACCAATTCTTTACTGTATTTTTGTAATATAACAAGTTGTTATCCTTGAAGTTCTCATACTGTGCTAGGTAGCAACGTAAATTCTACATTGTAGGAAACATATTACTCTCGGCGTAATATGGAAAGGAAAGGAGGCTCAATCCAAAACCTCTTTTAGATACAAATCATTGATACTGGAGAAGCTGGCCCCTGAAGACTCAGCAAAGTCCTGAGGGGAACACTTACCATTGTCAGAGAAGTCCCCCCAGTGATAAGAAACCTTGTCACAGCTCACATGACATCGCTGCAACTCACTCTACCTCTACCTCGTACTCTACTGTGGAGACTTTCAAAGGTTCCCTTTTATTTCCGACCCTTGGTGATCATACAGACATTTATTTCCTTTCTGACTTTTATAGTACTGACCTATGAAGCTTTGATAGAGAGCATCAGGCATAAAAATTTAGCAAATATTTTTCGCTTCCAAGACAATATTCCTGCAACTGTAGAGTATTTGTAAAGGAGTAGTTTAAATGGCATTTAATAAATGGGTCTGCCCTCTTAGATGACTGAGGAAATGGTATGCTCTGGCTCCCATGTAGTTTTCCATAAAGCCTTCACTAAATGTCTTAAGGAAACGTTGTCTTAAATGACAAACAATAAGAGAGACTGTCATTCCTCAGTCAGCATTAGCATCTGTGTGTTTTTCCTGTTAGTCCTAAATACCATGACTTTGAAAGTTTAAATATCACATTCTTCATTATTGTCTGCTTGATCAGTCAGATTAATATGACTCCAATTTGTTTTTTACATAAAAATTATACTATATTATATTATGTGATAATCGAATATATGTAGCCTTGAATTAGATCCACTTGTGAATATCTCAGGCTAGGTGAGTTGACTGGACATTTTATTCTCCGCCTCACTCCTAACTCCTATTCTCTCATTCTGCTACCTAGCATAGTGGTTTAGAAACAGTAGATGATCTCTAAAAAGATGTTTTATTAAATTACTAGAATACTTATATCACCAGAATCATCTCATAAGTAAGAAAGCTGACCAGATTGAATGGTACCTTGGATTTCTGATCCATTTGGTTAGCATTGTGAAAGCATGATTTAAATGCTAGCAAATATATATATATAAACTTGTAAACCCTTAACATGTGTATAAGGCTACAACAACAAAAACCTTGATACTGAGAATTCTGGGAATATTTATTACATATAATGGCTACACATGCTGACTTTCTATAGACAGTTTTCATTTATGCCTATATCCTAGTTTAGCATTTTGTCTAGGTTAAAAATATAATAAATGAAATATTATTAGTAAAAGTTCTATCAGTGAATTTTTTAGATCTCCATTATAGCATCTGCCACAGTTTCATCTGGTGGTGGTTGATGCTTCTGTTTTGGATAGAGATTTTACTTTATCACATGATATATGGAAGAGGACAACCTGTCTCTCCTTTCCTAAGAACCTGAGACGAGATGATCAGAAGCTCTTCTCCAAGATCAAAAAGTGCAGGTACTTACCATTAAAATCAGGGCTTTCTGATTCAAGTGTCTAGACCTGACTAGTGATAGGACACCGTGGTCCCTGTCAGCCGCTTGAAGTATAATCCTGGTGTGCTATTTGACAGGGTCTACAAGACACAGAAGCCACCAGGCCACTTCCAGTAAGGGTCAATGAAAACATAAAGTGGTAAGTAGGAGCAAATAAAATATGTGTGAAATAGAGGTTAGGCTATGTGTCCTAAAAAGTATGGTCTGATTGTTTACAGTTCTTTTACCATTTTTTGCATGAATAAAATCTCAACTCCATTTGTTTTCTTGTTTGGTCACACTATACTGATTTTGGTTCTGTTATTTTACTTCTTTAAATAAACATGTATTGGGACCAACAGATGGCATAATGGTTATGCCACTGGACTCCCATGTATTCAACAGTAGTTGGAGTCTTGGACCTAGCAGCTTAATACTTATGCCAAGTACATGTGCATGTGTTCCCCAAATCCCAAGAGAATGAAGGAGAAGGAATTGTGGCATGGCCATCCCACCTGGGGGATGATTTCTTGCATTTAGTCTTTCTCTCTGGTGAGTGTACACACCCTATAGCAAAAATAGCTCTTAATAAATAAATAAATAAGATTTATTTTACAATAAATTTATATTTACAAAAAAGATACAAAGATAGTATAGTTTGCATATATCCTAAACTCAGTTTTCTCGACCTCAACCTCTTATATTATTGGGTTGTTGGAAAAGTCATAATGCATTTTTGCATAGAAAAACATATCATGACTTTTCCGACAACCTAATAGTATGGGACATATTAATACGTTATTTTAAAGCAAAGTCTATCCTTTCAGATTTTCTTAATTCTTAAAACAATGTCCTTTTTCTGTTCCAGGATCTTATGTGGGATACCATAATATATTTGGTCATCATGTCTCCATGGCTTCCTCTTAGCTATGACAATTTCTTAGACTCCTGTTTGTAACTTTGACAGGTTAGAGGAGTACTGGCTTTTTGTAGAATGCTCTTTAGTTGAAATTTGTTGATGTTTTTTCTCATGATTAGATTGAGTTTATAGATTCATGAGTGGGGGATTATAGAGTAAAGTGCCATTTTTATAACATCCTATCAAGGGTACATTACACCAACCTGATTAATTTCTGATATTAATCATGACCATGAGATAGCTTAAGTCAGGTTTCCCAATATGAAGTGTCTCTTTCTTTCTCTTACCCTTCCTCCCACTTTCTCCTCTCTTTTTCTTGTTTCTCCTTCTCCTATTTTTTTTTTTTTTTTTTTTTTTCTGTATTGTCCTCTTCAGAGAGAAGTCACTAAGCATAGCCTACACTTAGGGAATGGGAAGTTATGTTCCACCACCTTGAGAAGAGAGTTTGTTCATTTTGTCAATTATTTACTTCTATCAGTATGAACTCATGCATATTCATTTTATAGCCTGGGTCATAATCCAACAGTATGTAATTTACTTAGCTGCTCAAATTATTTTACCTTTAGCCATTGGGAGCTTTTTTTTCCCCTAAAATATATTCCCTTTCACTGTGTTTACTTTTTAGTGCTTCTTTCTGGTGTTGAGATGTCCAGGCACAGTCTCTATAGTTCCTGGCCCAGTACTGGAATCTGACATTTCCACAAGAAGCTCTGGTTCCTTATATTGAAAATGGTATGGGAGGGAACCAGAAGTTAGCGTAATGGCTATGTTGCTGGACTCCCACGTAGTCGACCGCGGTTCGCGTCTCGGACCCGGTGGCTTACAACTCACGCCGGGCGCGTGTGCGTGCGTGCCCAAGATCCCGAGAGGAGAATGGAGGAGAAGGGATTGCGGCGTGACCATCCCCCCTGGGGGGTGATTTCTCACTTTCTGTCTCTATGTCTCTCTCTGTCTGTCTGGCGAGCGCACGCGCCCTATAGCGAAAAACCTCTGGTATGGGATACCAAGAGCTAACAGGTGTACATTGCTACGGCAGTATACTGATTGTATACTGTTCAGAGAGCAGAGCAAGGAAATATATGCGTATCTATTAACCATGCACATCGATGCATGTTGGTGGGTATCTATCTCTCCATCTGTCTACCTACTTGTCATTGAAAGTAAAGTATCTTTCCCTCTACAGTAGAGTACTAGAGTAAAGAATGCAGTGGGTAAATTTTACAATGGTCTGTCTTTCTTTTTCTTCCCCTGCTTAGAGTCTTAAGGAAAAAGCTGCTTGCTTGCTTGCTTCCTTCCTTCCTTCTTTTTTTTTTTTTTTTTAAAGAGAGTTTTTTGTTGTTGTTTTTTTTTTTTTTTTTTTTTTTTTTTTTTCTCTGTAGCGTGCATGCACTCACTGGAGAGACAGGAAGAAAAAGAGAGACAGAAAGTGAGAAATCACCCCACAGGGGGAATGGCCATGCCACAATCCCTTCTCCATTCTCCTCTAGGGATTTTGGACACACACATACACACACACACACACACACACACCCAGCATGAGTTTCAAGCTTCTGGGTCCATGAAGTCAAACCCAGTCAGCCATGTGGGAATCCAGAGACATAACTATTCTGCCATTTTCTGGTCCCGAGAAAGCTTTAAGGTCAAGGATGTCTGTGGGACCTCCTAACACTGGGGCTCCCAGTGCTTAACTCTCATTTAGGCCACCAGCATCAGCAAGTTCTACAGCCTGAGTCTCTAGTCATTCACTGAAATAACTGTTTCACGGTTCCTACTAGTTTATGGCTTCAGAGGCTTCTGTTTCACGTAGGCGTGAAACAGAATCTTACCTGCGTCTCTGGATGCACCAGGAATCCAGAGTCAGGTGTAGTGATTTGCTCTGCAGTTTTTGTTCTCTGCCAGGCACTGGATTACGGGTGGTCTTCACTTTTTTGATTGTAAGGAGGTGAGGGGATGACTCCCCAGCTCTTTATTTGTTGGTGCTGAAATCAAAAGTCAGCAACGTCTTTTTAATCATTTAACTTTTCCATAAGCAAAAGACTAAAAAGTAAAAGTGCTGAGTGTCTATTTCTTAAGAGAGCTGATGAATGTAAAATTTAAATAGTTGTCAACATTTGTCTACATTGTGAGGTCTGCATATGTTACTAAATATATGAAAATTAGAAGACACAAATCAAGCAAACAAACATCAGCATTTATTCTAAAATAATATTATTTCATTAAGAGTCCATCTAGAACAATTTCTAATTGTGCCTCTGCAAAAAATATATTTTTATTTTTATATCACTCAGTAGAAAAAAAGATTTTATATTATTATATGCTCTAAATTAGTTTCACTGATTTTATTCCACATAAAATAGTCTCTATTAATTCACTCGTGACCTTAGCATATAAAAATCTTGACAAAGTTTTAAATGATACCAGTTTGAAGGCCATTAGTTGGCATAATGGCTATGTCACTGGACTCCATGTAGTCGACCACCGTTTGAGTCCTGGACCAGTGGCTTAAACTCACACCGGGTGCATGTGCATGCGTGCCCAAGATCCCAAGAGGAGAATGGAGGGGAAAGGATTGTGGCATAGCCATCCCCCTGAAGGGTGATTTCTCACTTTCTGTCTCTGTTTCTTTCTCTCTAGCAAGTGCACACGCCCTATAGCAAAAGCCTCTCAAAAAAAAAAAAAAAAAAAAGATACCAGTTATAGTTTTTTTTTTTGGGGGGGAGATTGTTGCTATAGGGCATGTGTACTCACTGGAGAGACAGAGATAGAAAGTGAGAAATCAACGTTCCCAGGGGGAATGGCCATACCATAGTCCCTTCTCCATTCTCCTCTCAGGATCCTGGACATGTACACATACACACCTGGCATGAGTTAGAAGCTGCTGGGTCCAGGACTCGAACCACGGTCGGCATGTGGGAGTCAAGAGATGTAACCATTATGCCATTTGCTGTTCCATAGTTTTACATTTTTTTAAAATTGTAGTACTGAAATAGAAATTTAGTTCACATCAAGAATGTTTTCATTGTTTTTTTCCCCATCTAATTGATGAACTCAAAGTAAAGTTCTGGAAATTAATTCCACTGAAAGTAAAATATCACATGTTGTGAATAGTTTCGCAAATTCAATTAAATATTTAGCACTGTAAATACATTTGTCAGATTGTGCAGTGTTGATAAGAATAAAAATTTTAGTAGAACATACACAGTAATTTTTTTCAATTTGTTAAATTAAGGAACTAAAGGACTAGAAATATATTTGGAATTATTTAGCAGACATAATTTATAGCTGGTTCGATAAGCTGTGATTATTCACAAAACAAAATTTCATACTTGTTTTTACACATTTTGTGTTACTGAACTAAAAACTTTCTGTGAAAAGCTGATATGATCACTAAAAGACATCAGCATTACCTTCTGTGCTTTTTTTAACTTGTTACTTATGAATTTGATCTTACAATGATTTAATCTACTGATCAGAAACCTTGATAAATTAACCTACCATGAGATACTGAAACTTCCTATAAATTCTCTAAACTTGAGATTTTTTTTAAAAATCACTTGAACGTGTGTATTCAAAATATTCAATTAATGAATAAAAACATTTCAGCTTTTGAAACTTTCAGAAAATCACAGAAACAATGCTAATAAGTAAGATGAAATTACAATCTATCTTTAAGAAATGAAGAGAACTAAACAAATTAAACTACTAATACTCCAATTTAAAACATTAAATCATGAAGTTTTATAAATGCTTCCTGTTATACTTTAAATTGAGATTAGAATCTTTTGACAGAGCATGTATCTTCAGTTAGACATATTTATATTTTACATCAGAACGTAATCCATGTTTTTGCATATACCAAAATGAAATTTATGTTGAGCCTAGTCTCAACAGGTGGTATTATACTGATCACCAGTGCTGGAAAACACAGGCCAACCATGAGATAAATCCCAAGGTAGCCTAAAACATGCCTTTAAGTCCAGAATAGAGATATGATAAACTCTGTTGAAATTGCTTCTCTTTCTCTTTCCTTCTCTGTCTCCTTATGCTTTCTCATATTTCTCTCATGAAAGAAATAAAATTAGCTTTATAAAATTTTGTATAAAACTACTCAATAGTTTAGCAGTATAAGTATAAGCAATCAATTAAATATATCGAAAATAGTTTTTTTCTATTTTTGGTATTCTTTGCAGTATCAAGTTTTTTATTTGTACATCAAATTATGTAGCTGAGGGACCAGCAGTTGGCATAATGGCTATGTCATTGAATTCCCATGTAGTTGACCATGGTTCGAGTTCTGGACCCGGTGGCTTCAACTCACGCTGGGCATGTGTGTGTGCATGCCCAAAATCCTGAGAGGAGAATGGATAAGGGATTGCAGCATGGCCATCCCCCCTGGGGGGTGATTTCTTGATTTCTGTCTCTCTGTCTCTCTCTGTCTTTCTGGTGAGCGCATGTGCCCTATAGAAAAAAAACCCTCTCAAAAAAAAAAAAAAACAAAAAAACAAAAAGAAAAAAAAAGATGTAGTTACCCTAGACATTGAGGATGTACACAAAACTAAAAGTAGTATCTGAAAAATCTATTAAAACTATTTGTTTCACTCTGTAATTTTGTCATATGAAATTATTAAAAAGTATAGATCACATGCAATCCTTGTTCAATAAAATTAGATTTCTCAATACTTAATATACATCCCATTGAGATTAATACACTTTTCACTATAAATATTTCAGCTTACCAAATAATAAAACAAAAACTCTATTACAGACCTTCTCTAAATTTATCTATATAAACCAGAACTGTGGTAGTGAACACACAGTCAGGCCTTCAAAACAATAATAAAAATAGAATACAAAGCACTATGTTTAAAATAATTAAATGCCTATTTTACAATCCAAGTTGTATTCTAGTTGCAAACTATTATTGTGAGAATAAATTGAATCACAGTTATTTGAAATAATCCCTATATATAAATGAACAAAGTAATGAACTGGGCTCCAAAGCTCCTTCTACTTGAAAGATTTACAACTTTGCATGTTTGTTAGAAAGCAATATTTTCCACACACAGAAGATTAACATCCGTACAGGGTTTCTGGTTCACCACTAAAGTGCAAAGAATTTCCACCCCATTTCTGCACTTATACAACAAATGGGGAAGGAGAGAAAAGTTAGTTTTATTTTTTTTTTCTTGCTGCATCCTGTTTACTTGTTTAGTGAAATACTCAAACATCCAAACTTTTGGGTACCTCTTAAATATTAAAGTAGAAGAATTATTGACAGGAAGGCCAAAAGCATTGAAGATGTGAAAACTGAATGCACCATCCGTTTGAAATGCAGTGAGCAGTGAGCAGCTTGCTGACAGTGATGGATGATGATAGCCAATCAGTCAGCACTAGCCACTTGGCTGAAAGGTAGATTGGGAGTGCAAGGGAAACTTGGAGCGAGGCAGCCATCAAAATAAATAAGTAAAAAGAAAGGACATTAAAAAGCAATGGATTGTTAGGATGAAGGCTTGTAATAAATGATGATGTCAGTGATAAATTAAGGTTGCTTATGCCATAGCTAGAATTCCAGGGAGAAAAACAGATGGGAAAACTTAGCACAATTGGCTACCAGAAACCAGTTTTCAAAATGCTCAGGTTAAAAATGAAATTTTCTATGAGAAAGGCAAAGTCAAAATGTAAGTGATACCAGTGGATATATCAGTTCATTGGGAAAATCATGTGTATTTTTCTATGCAAAAAATGTGTCATGACTTTCCTGACAACCCAATAGATGGAATTTATTTTAAGTTATTCATCAAATACGTATGAAGGTTGATTGCCAAAAGAAAGGTCATACTGGAGAGAATGAGCATAAAATGTAATTGATATTCAGAAGTTAGGGTAGGATTTCTTAAGTCTTTTCTGAAGTTTACCTTCAAGGACATACATATTGCTGTTACCAAAGCTCTGTTTCCTCCCCACTCTGAACTCAACCTTTTACATATGTTGTATCAAGATACCCCACAAACTATTTGGTTCCATTCACTCATACGTCAGTCAATAAAGCAGGCAATAAGTCAACTACTCACTAAGCTCTGCCTTATCTGTATCCACATGCTGGGCTTTGTATTAGGTGCTGGTCAAAAAACAAAATCCCTGCCGTCAGAAAGTGTTCTGTCTAGTGCAGTAATGTAGAAAACTTTAAATTTTCCCAATTGATGTTAGAGTACTTGAGGAAAATAAGACTAATATATATCTTCAGTAATTAGTCTCTTCCTAAGTACAGTGGCCGTGGTTTCCAAACTACATTCCTTGACAAATGGGTATCTGGAGGCAAAGGATCTATGTGAGAAAGGGGGATTCTAGACTCAGGGGCTGACACTGGGGCATGCTTCACAAGTCCTCATTTTTCATGTCATCAAGAACAACCCAAAGACATTATCAGACAAATCACGAGTCAAACAAATAACCTAAGTGAAGTTATACCTGAAGAGGAAAAATTGGAAACCAAACAACAGAAAACGAAATGGAGATAACAGAACAAATCAGATTCGGCAAACAGAAAAGGCAGAGCCCAGGAAAAACTTCCAAGGAGGCAGAATGCAACAATGAATGCTTCTCAAACATCTGCAAGTTCTCAGGAGATGAGGAGAAAAGGACACCCACAGGCTCAGGGACTGTGCCTATGCAAGAGTGGAGTCCTTGAGAAAAGACTCAGACTGTGGCTGGGCCACACCTCTTCATCAGTAAAATCATTTAATTAAAAAAAAAATCACTTTATCTTTTCAGTACAAAAGTTCTTGACTGAAAAGTCCACCAATTTCCCCTTCCAACCAGATGTTTATACTCTTCCTAATGCTCTGTTTTCTTAATAAATATTATCTCATATTCTAGAAAAAAAGAACTCTATTTAACTTTGAATATTGCTTAATAGCTGAATGCATGCTGCTCTGTTCTGCCTAATAATGTCAACTTATGACTTTCTTAAGTAAAGGAGACAAAGTTAAAGTAATTTTTAAAAAATTAACAATGAGAAAACATTTTATTTCACATGTCTGACAAATCATACTGTATCCCATAAGTATGTGCAACTATGACATGTTAACCAAAACTTTTTTTTAGAGAGAGATTTTTGCTATTGGGCATGTTCACTTGCCAGAGACACAGAGAGACAGAGAGAAAGAGTGAAAAAATCACCCTTAGTGGGGGATGACCACCCCCAAATCCCTTATCTCCATTCTCTTCTCCCCATTTTGAGCATGCATGCACACATGCCCGGAGTGAATTTCAAGCTCCTGGATTTAGGACTTGAACCACAGTTGGCTTTGTGGAAGTCCAGTGTCTTAACCATTACACCACCTGCTGGCTCCCAAAAACTACGTTTTTTTGAGTTTTTTTACCATAGGGCACATGCACTCTCTGGAGAGAGACAGAGAGAGACAGTGAGAGGAAAAGTGAGAAATCGTCCCCCAGAGTGAATGGCCACACCACAATACTTTCTCCTCCCAGGATTTTGGGCACACATGCACACATATGCACTTGGCCTGAGTTTCAAGTCTCTGGGTCCAGAACTCGCACCATGGTGGGCCATGTGGGAGTCCAGTCTTAATCACTCAGTTACCTGCTGGCCCCTAAAAACTATTTTCAAAGGTGTGTATATACACACACAAATTTATATAAAAACAATGAAGTGAACTACACTAATACCTGGAAATAATTCATCTCTAGTTGATGAGATTATGAATTTTTAAAAAATATTTATAATTAAAAAATATTTTTTACAAAGGCTGTATTACTTCTTTTATTTTTTTATTTTATTTTATTTTATTTTTTTGAGAGGTTTTTGCTATAGGGCGCATGTACTCGCCAGACAGAGAGAGACATAGAGACAGAAAGTGAGAAATCACCCCCCCAGGGGGGATGGTCACGCCGCAATCCCTTCTCCTCCATTCTCCTCTCGGGATCTTGTGCACGCATGCACACGCGCCCGGCGTGAGTTCTAAGCCACCGGGTCCGGGACTCGAACTGCGGTCAACTACGTGGGAGTCCAGCGACATAGCCATTACGCTAAATGCTGGTTCCCTGTATTACTTCTTTTAAAGCTTATTTATTTATTTCTCTCAGGAGAGACTGGGAGAGAGACAGAGTGAGGGAAACAGGTACCTTTGACAAGGTCTCACCACGTTATGACACTGCCCTAGCCTCCCAGCGAGCCAGGATCCCAGGAATGCCTGTGTATGCCTGGTATGTTCAGGTCAAGTGGGATCCACATCCAGGCCTCCTGTGTAGCTCCAGTGTTGCACAGAGTCATCCCACCATCCATACCACTGTACCACTATGGCAGGGTCTACTTGTTTTAATCAATACAAATATTTAAATTTTAAAAATTACTTCAATCTTTCCATTACAAAACATCTTGACTAAGGTCTCTTAATCTCCCCTCACAACCAGATGCTTACACTTTTCCTACTGCCTTCCAGCTTCTTAATAGAAATTGAATATTACTTCATATTCTGAAAAAATGAAAGTCTTCACTTAACTTTGAATATTGTTAGTAGCTAAATGAATGCTATTCTGTTTTGCCCAGTGATGTCTCTGAGTCCTTTCTGCTACTAAGATTTTATTTGATCTTGAAACTTTAGAATCCCTTGATGATCATAATCCTGAGAGGAGAATGCTCAGTTTACCCAGGGTCGGTACCACCTCCAGACCTTGTTCTCTCTGGCTTCTCTGTCCCCATTGGCCCACGTGACTAAACGTTTTATTGGATCATAAAATTGAGTTCAGCCAATTCCACTACCATTTCCTGCTAAAAAATAGGGGGGAGGGGAGGAGTAATCTCAGTAAAGTGATTTTTATTGGGTATTTTTTTAGTTTTACATAATTCACTATAAACATGTACATACCTTTACTTTTAGACCTGGGTTGATTAATAAAATTATTCCTGAATCGAGTGTCATCACAACGAAACTAATTCTTAAGTCAGACACCAGGTAAGTTCTTTGTTTTTTCAAAATGATGTCTATTATACAGAACTTTACAAATTAGGTGTTTGTAAAGATGCAAAAAATAAGAACAGCAATCATAACAAATAAAAAGATAAAGCAGGGAGCATTTTTTTTTTCAGAACTTTTGTTCTTGATCTACAAATAATGCAATAAGTATACTGTCTCAAAGGACACACTCTTACACAACAGAATTCTTTCAGTGCAACATTGAACATGTCTCAGTACTGGTCCTCCAAACCTCAGAAAAGCTTTCACTAAGATGCTGAGTGAGTACGAGGGTGTGAGTGCACACTCACATCTGCTGACTGATCTGTTAACTCCCCAGAGCTGCCATTTGCTCCCTAAAACTAAGTTTTCTGAGCAGCTCAAAAAACATCAGTTTGAATCATAGAAGCACTTTCTTGTTTTTCCTAGTGATTACCCATCTTGTTTCACCCCCAGAAAACCTGGATCCCAGGATTCTGGCTCTCTTGGTATGATCATTTAGATAAATTTTGCCAAAATTGGCCATATTTAACAAAAGAAACTGGAATCTCATTCTACTTATAGATCCCACTATTTTATGTCTCTCTTTTCCTCAATTTAATTCTCCTAACTTAGATTGAACATTTGAAATGTAAGGATTCTTTGAGCTCATAAATGGAAGTAAGACCATAGAGGAAAAAAGTATATGTGGGAATGATAGCACAAAAAAACAAAAACAGATAGGACCAGCAGTTAGCGTAATGGCTATGTCACTGGACTCCCATGTGGCTGACCGTGGTTCAAGTCCCGGACCCAGAGGCTTAAACTCTTACTGGGCGCGTGTGCATGCATGCCCAAGATCCTGAGAGGAGAATTTATATTTGGTTCTAGTCTGAGTCCTAGACCCAGTGACGTGAAATACCCTGGGCATGAGTATGTGTGTGCTCAAAATCCTGAGAGGAGAATGGAGGAGAAGAAACTGTGGTGTGGTCATCTATCCTGGGTGGTGATTTCTGTCTCTCTGTCTCTCCAGCCAGTGTACACACCCTAGAGCAAAAATCTCTCCCTGAAATAAAAAAAAAGAGTATATTTTAGATTGAGCATACCAGATTTGAAATTCTGAAAATCAAAATGCTGTAAAATCCAAAACTTTATAAGCACTGATATAATTCCCAAAAATGGAAAATTCTACATTTTACCTGATATAATCAGGTTGTAATCAAAATACTGCAATAAAAACATAGTGTATAAAATTACCTTCATGCTACATGTATGAACTGAATATTAAAATAGATGTTTAGACTTGGGTCTAATCCTTAAGATCTCTCATCACGGGGCCAACAGGTAGTGTGGTGGTTAAGGTGTTGAACTCCCACACAACCAACTGTAGTACAAGCCCCAGACCTGGTGGCTTGCTTTCTTACTTTCTCTCTCTCTCTCTCTAGTCATTTTTATTTCTCTTCAATATCTCTTACCTGGCTCACCCCATAGTGGCTATATCAGAGAGCTATTTCCTTTTTCTGGGCTTTTATATCATGTTTTAGGAGTGTTCAGGAAGTCTACAACTAATTTCATGTTGGAAACTCTCTCTCTCTCTTTTTTGGAGAGGTTGTTGCTATAGGGCGTGTGTGCTCGCCAGAAAGACAGAGAGAGACAGAGAGACAGAAAGCAAGAAATCCCCCCCCCCCCCCCAGGAGGGATGGCCAAATCACAATCCCTTCTCCTCCATTCTCTTCTCAGGATCATGGGCACGCATGCACATGGGCCTGGCGTGAGTTTAAGCCACCGGGTCCAGGACTCGAACCGCAGTCAACCACATGGGAGTCCAGTGACACAGCCATTATGCCAACCGCTGGTCCTGGAAATTCTCTTTTTATTAATGATATTTCTAGAAAATTTTTTTCCAGAGCAGCCTCTGTGAAATATGTCACTCCATATAGGATATATATTTTTTTTTCCTTCTGCACATTCAGAGTTTCTTTCACTTGATGTTTCCTTAAAGATTTTTAAGAAAAGTTTTTAGAATGACAGCACAATTGCCTAGAAAAAGATATGTCCTGTGCATTATAAGAATTTTATATAATGGTGGGGCCAGCAGATGGTGTAGTGGTTACTTCACTAGACTTCTACATGGCCAACCGCAGCTCGGTTCCCAGAACTAGTGGCTTGAAAAACACCAGGTCCATGTGCATATATGCCCAAGATCCCAGGAGAAGAATGGAGGAGAGGGGATTTCAGTGTGGACATCCCCCTGGGGGGGGGGGTGATTTCTCATCTTCCCTCTCACTGTCTCTCCCTCTCTCTCTGGCAAGAGCACACTCTAAGACAAAAACATCTACCAAATAAATAAATAAATAATTTAAATAATCCTAATTATATTAAACTATAGTATTGTGGTGCTACTTAATCATGTAGCTTTAATATTTTTTGTAATACTATAAATGTAGTGGTTACTTCTGCAAATAGACAATTCTGTACATCACACAATGACCACTTCCAACAAATGTTGTATTTCCTTTTCTTCTCTCTCACTTCTAAGTTCTTTATTTCTACCAGAAAAGCAAGGAAAAAATAAACACTGTTTATTATTCAGAATATGGGCAGTGCCTTAGGAGTGTCCCATGTACTCTGGGACCTATAATTGTAATAGAGAAAATTGGTTGTAGTCTAACACTGTGAATCAAGCTAATTACTGTTTTCAATGTGGGCACTACAGCACTAATAAGACAAGTGAAATAATCACTTAGTCATTCAGCATGTGTCTACTGACCAGTGACCAGCTTAGAATCAAAGTTAGAATTAGAGGAAATAGAGATTTGTAATGGAGTAGATCCTCACTAAATCAAATAATGAGAATTTTATGAAAACTGAAATTCAGAATGATCATAATGTCAAGTAATTTTTTGCATAAAATATTTAGGCGATGATTTTATAAATTTAAAATTTGAAAGTAAAAAGACATCAGATATTTGAATGCAAACTAAGCTTTTATCTTCTATGTCTACCTCATAATCTATTATTCAAATTTCAATCTTCTTATTTTTGTCTTAAAGCAAACTATAGTTGTTTGTTTATTTATTTATTTATTTATTTATTTACTTATTTATTTTGCAGGGGAAATGCTTCCACAACCAGCAGGATGCAAAAGATGCTTATGAAGAGTTTGCTGAATACTAAAACATGGATTTTTACCCTATAGGAATAAACAAATTTATTTCGCATTGGCAAAAATATGGTGGTTGTGAAGGTTCTAATTTGAGTTCAATAGGAGTAATAAAGCAGCAAATCTTATTTTGATTAATAAAGGTGTGTTTGGGGACCAGCAGATGGAGTAATGACAATGTCACTGGACTCCCATGTAGTTGAGAGTGGTTTGAGTCTAGACCTGGTGACTTAAACTCATTCTGGGTGCATGTGAGTGCATGCCCAAAGATCCCGAGAGGACAATGGAGGAGAAGGGCTTGTGGCATAGCCATCCCCTAGGGAGTGGTTTCTCACTTTCTGTATCTCTGTCTCTCTGGTGAGCACCCTATAGCAAAAATCTCTCTCAAAAAAAAATAAATAAATAAATAAATAAAGGGACCAGCAGTTAGCGTAATGGCTATGTCGCTGGACTCCCACATAGTTGACCACGGTTCGAGTCCCGGACCCGGTGGCTTAAACTCACACCGGGCACATGTGCATGCGTGCCCAAGATCCCGGGAGGAGAATGGAGGAGAAAGGATTGTGGCATGGCCATCCCCCCTGGGGGGTGATTTCTCGCTTTCTACCTCTCTGTCTCTCTCTGTCTGTCTGGCGAGTGCACGCGCCCTATAGCAAAAACCTCTCCAAAAAAAGAAAACAAACAAACAAACAAACAAAAACACGTGTTTGAGCCTATTTATAATGATTTAAATTAAAATTCATAGTTCAGAACTTCAATTTCTTTTGCTCCAACCTAATAGTAGTTTATAATATTGCAGATTATCTTATGAACATAACTGGGCACACAAAACCAGTGGGCCCTAGAATAACTACTTAAATATCTTTAGAAAAAAATGTCTTTGCATAAGAATGGAGGATGGGAAGTATAGTAGTTAGAAACCTAACAGGTTCGTGCTCTAATTCTATATCTGCTCTTCTGGGATGTTTTACTGCTCCGACCTTATTCCAATATATAATAATGTAAATAATACTCTCTGACTGATAAAAGTACAATATCGGAGTGGAGAAAGCAATAGATTCAATAAAAAGACATAGAATTCAATTGTTAAGTGTTCTCATATCTAAAAATTGAGCATGATCCCTGCACTGGGGCATGGGTTGGGTAAGAAGCCAATGGCTGTCCTCCACTCTAATCCTTGACATCACAAGGAAAGGAGAAAGAAGCAGGTGGCATAAAGGAACTGGAGTACCAAGAAAAGTCAGACTGCGTGAAGGCTCAGGACCCCTTCTTCTACCGGTAAGAAGAGAAACTACTCCATTGGAAATGCGTGAGTGAGAGCAGGACAGAGAGGAAACACGTTTTCCTCATTACTGGCAAAACTGTTCCAAGTCCTGTTTTATTGACTGAGGCAAGAGTATGTGTCCAGGGAAGACAAATTTTCTCTTTCAGTTTTCTGATTTTGTTTTCATATCTCATTGGGCAGCTTGTAAGCTGGTGGCTGCCCTGCTTCAGGGAAGAGATAGTAATAACAAGAGAAATACTATTTCCTTCTTTTCAATACTCTTTCCAATATATCAACCACTGGTCCTTTGTATCCCATCTTGAAAAAGAAATGAGTGAAAGGTTCACCTTTTGCTATATAAGTCTCTGAAATTCAACTGAAAAACAAACAAACAGTAATTCACTCTGGGATACTCCACCCTAAGCCAAAAATTTATTCTCTATTTTCCTTTTCTTATGAAATATACCTTATCAAACTTTCATAGCCAGTTACACAGAGGGTAGTATTCATGGAGGTTAAGAGTAACTATATGGTCTGACACCCTCCATAGGTTTCCTCTGGCAAGGGTCGGGTGGAAAACCAGAATCCTGCATATTCTTTGAAGGACATGGACTGCACCATCCTTCCTGCTCATGCTCGCAGTCCCACTCTCACTGTATGCACTGAGACCAGAAGGCTAACCCACCATGTCCCTTCTTAGGTATGTTGGTCACAATAAGATACAGTAGTTTTCCAGGTGGCTTCTCATTCCAGACTCTTAACCTCAGACATTATTTATGTCAGATATCATAATGTCCCCTAATATACTCCTTATCATTTTCAGAAAGTACTCCAATTTGTCCTCTGGAATGCATGTTTACTCATCAGTAAATATTGAGATGTCGAGAAAGTCATGAAGCATTTTGCATAGAAAAACATGTCATGACTTTGCCAACGACTTAATATGCACCCAACTATAACTATTCTCAATCTTTTTAATGTTCCCTTTACATGAACTGTAATCTGGTTCTTTTTTTAGTTCTCTGTATTCCTTTTAATAATTCTTTTTTTCTCTTCCATCCTTCAGAATGACTAGACTTAAAGTTGGAGTATGATCCCTGCCTTGCTTTCCACTGATGCTTTTAGGTGAATCTCCCTTCCTCGCTGTGAGAACACTGGCTCTGAGGGCCGGCTCTGTGGCACAGCAGAGAGGCACTGCTCAGGAGAGGCAGGTCTGCATGGCATCCATGGATTCAGGTCCTGGGCCAGTGCCTGAGTGTCCAGGGTCAGATGAGTTGGAGGATTGGAGAAAGGGGACTGCGGTATGGACAGGTCCCATGGAGAGTGTTCATCTCTCTCTCTTTCTCTCTCTCAAGCATATTCTCTATCACAAATAAAAAAACAACACCAACCAACAAGCAAATGAAAAACATTGGCTGTGAACATCATGGCATCAAGTGCTACCATCTCCCACCCTCCCTGGCTATAGCCATTTTTCACACCTTGGGGTGCTCTCTCTCATTCCATAAAGATTTTAGTACCAAGATCATGGTCAGGAACATTGCTCCTGACTGTTTTAATAGATTTCAATATTTATACGAATGATCTGTCCTCTGGATTCTGTGACTAAACCTCCTTCAAGGATCTTGTCCTTTGTCTTTCCTCAGCTTCTCACTCCCAAATAAGGAAATAATTTGCATAATTTGCATACACACTCCAATGTATACTTTTGACTTCATAGTGCTAGGCAGAGCTAGCAAATAGAAACCACTCAATACTTATTTACTGAGTGAATAAATGGTTAAAAAGACATCAACACATATTGACTAAATGAGTCAATGCTTTCTGTCTCACCAGGAAGCTAGTGGCTTTGAACTAGTTTTCCAGAATCCACAACCTACACATTTTAACTTAATTGGGAGAAATCTCTGAATAAGTTTACTGTGACACTACCACTTCCATACTTCAGGAGAGGCAATGAGGTGAGAATCCCTATCACGCTGCCCTTTCTGAAACTGTCCAAGACAGATACTGCTGGAAAAATAAAATAAAATAGATACGTAACTAGATCATTGTACTTACACTCTCACTACAGTGCTTTCTAGAAGCTTTCTTCTTTAAGAATCCATCCCACTTTTAATTCACATTGCTCTTGAGCATTTTCTTTTTATTTAATTATTATTTTTTTTTTTGAGAGACTTTTGCTATAGGGCATATGTGCTTGCTATAGAGACAGAGAGAGGGAAAACAAGAAATCATTCCCTGGAGGATGGCCATGCCACAATCCCTTCTCCTCCATTCTCTTGAACATGCATGCACACACACCTGGCATGAGTTACAAGCTACCAGGTCTGGAACTCGAACTGTGGTTGGCAACATGGGAGTCCAGCAATGAACTATGGTAGGCCATGTGGGAGGGCAACAAGGTAACTGCTTAGTTATCTACTGACCCCAAGCATTTTCATTTTAAATGGTAATAAAATAATGATTTTCTGTCAATAGTCAACCCTCAATCAAAACAGGCACTTCTTGATGTTCTTGCAGCCTTACTGAGTTATGATTGACAAGTAAACACTGTATATATTTAAGTTGTACAAAGTGATGTTTTGATACATGGATACATTGTGAAATGGTTTCGCTAGCAAATCTAATTAGCATATTTATAATCTCACTTTGCATTGGGTTATGTGTGCAGGTGTGGGTGTGTGTGGTGAGAATACTTGATATGTACAAAATAATAAATTTCCAGTGCAATACGGTATTATTAACTTAGAAGTATATACAATCATTTTTTAAAAAAAGAATCATTTAACTTTATTTATTTACTCATTTTTTCATTTATTATTTATTTATTTTTGTTTGACAGAAAGGGACAGAGTAAGAGAACGAGAAAGAGAGTGAAAGTGGGAAAGCAAGCCGCTGGGTCTAGGACTCGAACCGCAGTCAGCCACGTGGGAGTTGAGCACCTTTACCACCATGCCACCTGCTGGCCCCTGCTGGCCCCTCAATATGCCATCTTTTAAAATTCTCTGTCTATATTTACCCTTTCTTTTTTTCATGCTTAGCCTTTTTTTATGCTAACATATTTTATTCTATCATATTCAATAATTTTTCTCTATAAAATTTTATTTACTATTATTATTAATTGCTTTAGGACACATGTGCTCACCAGAGAGAGACAGAGAGAGAGAGAGAGAGAGAGAGAGACACACACACACACACACACACACACACATATATATATATATACACACACACACACACATAGTTTTGTTTTTGTTTTTTGTTGTTTTGTTTTGCTTTTTTTGTTTTTTTGCTAAATGGTGCTTGCACTAGCCAGAGAGAGACAGTAAGGGAGAGAAAGATAAAGTGAGAAAGCACCCCCCCTGGGGGATGGTCACACTGCAATCCTTTCTCTTCCACTTTTCCCTCCTTTTAGGATTTTGGGCATGCATGCACATGTGCTCACCATGTTTCTCACTGGGTCCGGGACCAGAACCCTTCAGTCAACTATGTGGGATCCGGCTGCCTTAATCACAGATCATGGGCTGGCCCATATATCTTTTAACTTTTAAGACAAACACTGAATGCCAGCCCTGTGGCCTAGCAGCTGAAGAAACCAGGTACCAAATGGCCAACCATAATTCAAATCTTGGCCCTTGCCACTTTAAAAACACACCAGGTGTATGTACGTGCATGTCTGAAATCCCAAGAGATGGAGAAATGGCAGAAAGAGACTCGGCCTGACCAATACCCACTGGGGAGTCCTTTCTCCTTTCTCCAGTCTCCCTCCACTCTCAGTGGCAAGTGCATGTACCCTCTGACAATGAAAACAAACAAAATACTCAAACCGTTAACTTTGCTGTCTCTAAGTGATGAAGAATCATCAAGCGTACTAGGGGCTCTAGGTAAAAGTGATATCACTTATGTTAGGTGACTAACATTTCAAAGACTACTCATTTTATTTTAGTAAAAATCACATTTTTAAAAGCAAGATCAATTATCTCAAGGAAGTTCTGTCCACTGTAATATAACTACTATGCTAGGCCTGTTACAAGAGTGCTTGATAAACATTTAAAATTGACTTTGTTTTGATGTCCTGAGACTGAGTAAGAGAAACTAAATTATTTAATTTATTACCCACTATCACTAGAGTAATATCCTTAAGACAGATTTAAAGCTTTCTGGTGGCAGAGTCTGGAACTGATGTGCAGAAATGGCACCTCACAAGGGACAGGAAGAGAAAGAACAGGTCATCAGCCTTGGAGCTCAGGTGGCCGAAGGGGAAAATGTGTTTGGTGTCTGCCACATCTTTGCATCTCTCAATGATAGCTTTGCCTATGTCACTGACCTTTCTGGCAAGGAAACCATCTGCCGTGTGACCAGTGAGATGAAAGTGAAGGCTGACCAAGATGAATCCTCGTCACACGCTGCCATGCGGGCTGCCCAGGAGTGGCGCAGAGGCCGTGGGCCAGAGGATGTGGCCCACAGGACATGGCAAGGATCTGAGCTTCACTGCCCTACACACACTGCCCTACACACACTGCCCTACACACTAAACTCCCAGCCTTGGGGGGAACAGGACAAGAACCCTTGCCCTGGGGCCCAGTCACCCGTTCAGGTAGGAAGTTTGGGCGGATTGAGGATGTCACCTCCATCCCATCTGACAGCACCCACAGGAAAGGGAGTCACTGTCTGTGAACAGGAATCCTCAAATTACTGTTTTGTTAATAAATGGCCTTTGCGTTAAAAAAAAATAGAAAAAGAATAAAAAGAAAAGATGTATGAGAAGCTGGTCATGTCGCTCTAGGAGTACACAGCAGCTGGGGCGCAGAGGCTCACGGTAAGGATAAAAGCAGAATAACATCAGAGAAGCCATGGTTCGTCTTCTTGGGAGCACTGACTGCTAGGTGCTAAGTTTCAGCTCTGAAGTGTTTTATTCTGAAGCAGATGCTCTCGTGAACCATGTGTGTGCCAAGTTTTGCATAATGTCTTGTGTTATCAGTACAACAGTATCAAATATTTAATAGGAACTTACCACTGTAGCCAATATGAAAGTTTAAATAGCCCCTCAGTCTCTTCTCAAGAAGAGAACATAATATTCAGAAAGAATGAAAAGAACCTATCAGAGATCCAATATGGATTCAGATCAAAATATTCTTTGTTTTCTCTATCATGAGGTTTTTTCCTGCGTTACTTTTAAGCAGAATGAAATGATAAGAAATTTAATAAATTTTTATGATGATAAAATATTTTTATTCACTTGAAAAATGGAAAACTACATTACAAAACTTAGCAAAAAGCAAATTAGGTTGAAAATAGGAAACACATATTAAAAGCTAGTACTTATTGATAAAAGAGTAGTTTTGAGAAAATGTATCTTGTGGTTTTAGAATTTAAAAGATTACATTTAAACATTAAATCACAAACCTACAGAATTCAAGAAAAATTAAAGAACCTAAAAATATGTTGACCTAATAGTTTTGTAAAAATTGCATCGATAGATGTCAATCACTTCATTAGAGAAGAGCTGATATTACAGATCTCAGCCTCAATTTTTTCTTCCTTTTAGCATACCACTGCCTATACAGGGCAATGACAAAACGTGTCGGAAAGCAAGTGATCGTCTGGACAATGATTTGTGAGGAGTCCTGCGGGTTAGCAAGAGCAGTCACCTCCCCTAGCTAAGCAATGGGTCAGATTCTTTGATACTGTTCCTGGTCGGCAGGCATTGTGAATGTCTCCTAATCGTCCTACAGTCTACTATGTAAGACAAGTTGCAGTATACCCTGAATTACATTCACATAATTACTTCTTATTTATTTATTTTAGGTTTTTTGTCGTAGAGTGCATGCACTTGCCAGAGACAGAGACGGTGAAAGGGAAAGTGAGAAATCATCCCCCAAGGGGGATGACCATGCTATAATCCCTTCTCCTCCGGTCTCCTCCCAGGATTGTGGACACACACTCACACATGTCCAACGTGATTTTCAATCCAGTGGGTCAAGAATTCAAACCATGGCCCGATGATGTGGGAGCCCAGTGCTTTAACTACCATGCCACCTGCTGGCCCTTTCAGGATTACTTTATTTTAGTTAACGTCACCACATCATACCCAGCCACTTTCTAGTCTCTTTGCTTTTCTTTTTCTTATTTATTTATTCATTTATTTATTTGATGAGAGAATCTGAAAAAGAGAAAGAGAGAGAAAGAGAGAGATGGCACCCCTGACAGGGTTCCAACACCATGGTCCACCTTTAGCCCCTGATTATGAACACAGGTCTGCCTGGCTCACTCAGGGAGGTCTCTGAGCTTCAACCAGGAACCCTCCCATGTGGGATTGCCAGGAGACCCTAGAGTTTAGCTGTCACACTATCTGGCCTCCCTTGCCTCTTTTTTTAAAGCAGCATCGCAACCACAGCTACTACCAACAAACTTGCTCAAGCATTGGTCATTACATGTAGCTACTTCTCTTCCGGGCCTGACTCCATCCAGCTCATTTACCTTATCTCTGCCATAGCTAAGGATTATGTGGCTTTAAATTATTTAAAGCCTCCTTGGAGGTTCTCATTCCCTTCTGTGAGAACTAAGAAAAAAAAAAAAAAAAAAGAACTAAGTAAAACCTTTGTGCATGTCTCCAGGTTTTTTCCATATAAAGCATCCTTATCCCAGAAAATATATTTCAGGAGAAAAGTGTGAATCCATGTTGACTCATGACTCTCGCATTTGTTTCCTCACTAAAATGAGAAAGCCAGACAGGTCATTGTGTGAATAGTAACATGTGCTGGATAGGTCAGGCAGTGTTGTAAAGGCTTAAAGAGGGCTCAATTAAGAAAGAAAAAAAAAAAGCTGTATGAATAAATGAAAGAATTAGAAACCTAGGCTTAGAAAGTAGATGCATGACACATCTTTAGAGGGGTGGTCATCAAATGTGTAAAGAGATGTGTTAAGCATGGCTAAACAATGAGAAATCATGTAAAGAAATTTGAATTTCTCCGAATAATAAGATGGTTGCCAGGGCCAGCAGGAGAGGCATGGTGATTAAGGCACTGGACTATCACATGGCTGACTAAGGTTTTGAGTTACAGACCTGGCAGCTTAGAAATCATGTTGGGAGGGGCCCCAGATGGCATAATGGTTAAGTCACTGGATTCCCATATAGTCAAGTGCAGTTTGAGTCTTGGATCCAGCAGCTTAAAATTCACGCCTGGCACATGAGTGTATGTGCCCAAAATCCCAAGAGGGGAATGGAGGAGAAGGGATTGCAGCATGGCCATCCCCGTTGGGGGGGGGGGGGGGCGTGTGATTTCTCACTTTCCACTTCTCTGTCTCTCTCTACCTCTCTGGCATATGCATGCTCCCTGTAGCAAAAACCTCACTCAAAAAAAAAAAAAAAAAAAAAAAAGGAAAGAAAAGAAACCATGTCTGGAGACTGTGTGCACACGCCCAAGATCTCAGGAGAAGAATGAGGGAGAAGGGATTGTGGTGTGGCCATTCCCACTGACAGGTGATCAGGTGATTCTTACTTTCCCTCTCATTGTGTCTCTGTTTCTCTCTGGTGAGCACATGTACCCCTATGGCAAAACCTAAAAAACAAAAACAAAAGTAAAAATAAGAAAAGATGGTTGCTTCCTGGACAGTCATAGATATAACTGGATTCTTTTAAACAGAACGTAGATGATAATACATTGCAGGAGGAGGAACTGCATGAGATGGGATGTTAGAACAGCCAACGTTTGATTCTACACTTCATCCCATCTCTGATTCAGAAGTGCCTATCCAGTATGTTCCTTAGGGAAAAGGTCACATCTGTTTTATGTTAGAAACTATTTCTAGCCTTTGATTATAAATAACTTGTTAGAAAGGGAGATAGATTGTTAACTATTATCTTTTGTTTGCACATATCATATTGTTCTGAATATATTAGATTCAATAAATATTTTATGGACTAATTGGCACATGACATTTTGAAACAAATGTTCTTAAAAGTGTAGCCAATTGGACTTCACAGCATACTCAACGTTGTCTCAACAGATGTTTGGTCTTGAAGTGATGCGGTCTGTCTATTCTGGCACCTTGGCACACAAAGGCATTTTCTACTCCAGGTGGCAATGCCTTGAAATAATTACAAATGACTGTTTCCCAGCAACCAAGGGGGAAAAGCCTCCTGCTACACAGTCATTTCCTAAGTTCTTCCTAACAACAATAAAAAAGAAAAATCAATGGAGATTAACCCTAATTGTTGAGTTTATCATTTTCGTTCCTTGGCCTTCCTGATAATGTATCATCAATTAAGAATCTAAGGAAGGAAATTTATTTCAATAAGAACATTGTCAAACACATATATGTCATAAAAATATGCATGAATATATATTACAGTAATTGTGAACAACAGCAGAATCTCATGTCAAAGTAGACGATAGTAAAAGAGATTATCCAATATCAGATTCATATTCTAATATGCAATTTTATGTGCACTAATTTTTATTGCCAGGGGGTGTGTGCACTTGGCAGGAAAAGATGGAAAGAGAGGAAGAAATTATCCCCTAATGAGGCACAATCATGTCACAACCCCTTCTTCTCCATTTCTTCATCCTGTCAGGATTTGGGGCATGTATGCACATGCACCTGGCACATTCCTGAAACCACCAGGGCCAAGATGCAAACTGTGGTTGGCCACATGGGATCCAGCTTTGTGTTCACAGCACTTAACCACCATGCTAAGAGACATGCTCTGTGCACACTTATACCTACCATAGCCTTTTAATTACTGGTTTATTAATATTTGACTTTCTAAATAAAGCTACCTCCTAATAATTGGTCAGTATATAAAATTTCAGTCTATACTTAACTATTGGGTCATAAGAAAAATTGTGACTTTTTAAAATATGTTTCTATGCAAAAATGTGTTGGGATTTTTTGATGATCTAATATATACAATTAAAGATAGAGCAGATTCTAATTTTCAGAATTCTCTGCTCTGTGTAGGCAAGGTAGAGAATTGCCATTCGCAAGTCAGTAAAACAGACAGGTTTACGATTATTCAGTCTGGAGGAATCGCATAGAGAGGGCCTCCCCAATATGGCTGAACGATAAGGAGGGTGAACTCCTCAACTGAGTGGCGTAATTCAAAGCACAGGCCCTACAGCCAGACCAACTGGGTCTGCATCTCAAGTGTTGGTTACCTGTGTGACTTTGGATGAGTAAATCAGCAAGTCTGGAGATAAGCTTCCTCATCTGTAAATGACAGCGGTAAGCACTGATTATAGCACCACATTCTAAGGTTTCCATTAACAAATAAATAGGTATGAATTGCTTAAAATGAGATGTGGTGAAAAGCAAGTTTAGGTGACTCCATGTCCTCCAACTTGTACAGACTATTTACATTTACATTGATAAAGTAACAGTTCCTTCAATGAAACATCACACTCAGGAGAAACCTGGAAGATCTCTTGTCATTAAAGTTGTAGCCCCAGCCATCACTTTCTTTCCTGTATTCCATTTGACAGTTAATAAACAACTGATATTGAAAACATACATGGCTATTTCCATGTTATTTTACCTTGTGATTGATAATAATAACTCAGTCAAATGCAGCAGAAAAAATATCATTACACTACATGGGGTGCAGGTCCAATCTAGGATATTCAGGTAATTTGTGTTGTACATCTATTAAAGCAAACAGCTCTCTCAAGAATAACTTTTTTTAAAAAGGATGTAGTGGAAATAGAGGATGCATAGCTTACAGTACATAGAAACCAAAAGATATCTTGCTTTTGACTTGACCAACTAATGATGAATCAATGAAGTGAAAATAAAAAGAATTTATCACCTGAGGGAATTATTGTCCTCTGCATTTGTTGAACAGAAACATAGGGCTGATATCCATTCAGCCTCCTCAGTGCTCTCTGTTTCTTCACATCACAGAGTTCTGGGAATAGACCGTGCCTATAGAAAAAGGAAGGTTTTCTTTCTTTCAGTTAGTGTGCTGAGTGTACCGAAAACTTCAGAAATGAACACTCCCTACTAGATAATATACACAGCCTTTTCCTCTGGTTGAGAAAGAGCACACAGGGCAGAAAGCAAAACATTGCACATGTTGTACAGGGCTCAGTGAAGCTTTCCCTTCTAAAGGAATCTGAACAGGAGGGCGATCCTACAAAGAATGCAACAGAAATGTTTGCATTGTTTAATGGCCTTTGTCACCTACTCTATGTGGTTTCAAAAGTCCTTGGAGGTAATAATGTAGCAACTACAGGTAAAGAGTTTCCAAACGCATGCAATGGGGCCTGTGTAGCTGCCAGTTAGAAAGTAAATTGGTGAATATTGGGACCAGCAGTTAGCGTAATGGCTATGTCGCTGGACTCCAACGTAGTCGACCGCGGTTCAAGTCCCGGACCCGGTGGCTTAAACTCACGCTGGGTGTGTGTACGCGTGTGTCCAAGATCCCAAGAGGAGAACGGAGAAGGGATTGCGGCGTGACCACCCCCCGGGGTTGATTTCTCACTTTCTGTCTCTCTATCTCTCTCATCTCTCTCTGTCTGTCTGGCGAGCGCATGTGTCCTATAGCAAAAACCTCTCAAAAAAAAAAAAAAAAAAGAAAGTAAATTGGTGAATCTTAGTCTCTCTCACTTCTCCTCACTTCTCCTATTCTATTCTTGAAAACATCATAGGTCAGAGACAGTTATTAACTATAAAAATGTATCATACATCTATAAGCTAGTAAGAAGATTACATCCATGTATGTTAAGGCATTTTGCTCATCCCTCTCAGGGTGTTACACCAAACTGTTCATGACCGATAGAAAATAGTGAATATGCTATTTCTCAAATTGTTTTGAAATGGGGAAACAAGGAGGGAGAGAATCACAGAGCTTGTAAAGTAAAATAAATAAATAAATAAATAAAATAAAAAATAAAATAAAAAAACTATACAATTACAATGTCAGAAAAGTGAGAACTGTGCCTTATGAAGAACACTACTTTTTTCCCTGAGTACTGAGAGTAGAGTATGTATTTGGCATGAAACGGAAATACATTTAACTTAACAAAGTCATTGATTCTGTCTTACGTTACTTGGACTTTTACACGAATGCACATATGCCCAGTGTGATTTTCCAGTGACCAAATCTGGGACTTGAACCATGGTCAGCCATGTGGGAGTCCAGTGACTTGCATGAGACCATACCATCTGCGGGCCCCATGACTATTAATTTTTAACATGTTGCTGACATCTTTGATGATTGACCCTTTCTCAGTTCCTCTTCCTACTTTATCCAAAGTTCCCCCCTGACATTTGCCACTAGTTACATACATGCAAAATTATTCTTTTTAAAATAAGAATTTTAAAATTAATATTTTTTAAAATAAAAACACAAAAACTCATTAGGAAAAGATCCTCTTTTACCTTTCTACCTCTTGCCCTTTCTTATTTCTTTTCTTTCTGCTTCAGCTTGCATCTATCATAGCTGTTTATATCTTCACAAGCATGAAGATCAAGGCCTCTGTTCAAGTAGAAAGAAAATATCCTGATGGCATTGTCAACTTCACATATTACTACCTACACTCTGTCATATCGTTCTGAAAGATAAGCCTACACAACTTAAAAAACACTCTAGTATTGGAACCAGCAGGTGGCGTAGTAGTTAAGGTGTTACAATTCCACGTGGTTGACCACAGTTCGAGTCCTGGACCGGGTGGTTTGAAACATACCAGGTACATGCATGTACATGTCCAAAATTCCAAGGGGAGAGAGGAGAAGAAGAGATTGTGACCTGGCTATCCCCCTGAGGGGTGATTTCTAGCTTTCTGTCTCTCTCTCTCTATGTGCCCTATGGCAACAGTCTTTCAAAACAGAAAAAAACAAAAACAACCATAAACAAAAATGCACTAGTAGAATTTTTGTAATTTGAAGCCTACTAACTCTGAAAATGTATAATATTTAACTTAGTGTGAATTATTTCATGAGAAAAAAATCCAAGTGAGTGACATTACCTCCCTCTTTAAGGCCTTTCACCAAATAAATGGAAAAATCTTTGGTAACTTTTATAATATTTAGAATATTTTAAGTGTATAAATAGCATGAGGACTGGATTTCTAGGGCCTAACTATTTTATTTTACAAACAAATTTTTGTTATCTATTTGTGGTGAAAAATGAGATTTTTTTTCTATTAAGAAAGTATTCAAATCATAGTTCAGTTTCCAGAAAGATAAACTGTCAACATTATAATGTCTAAAAAATGCACTAACAATAGCAATGCCCTGTGCATAGTGCTAATGAGCTTTTGTGTAAATCACTTTATTTGATCTTCTTAGTAAAGCTGTGAGGTGCCTGCTATTCTGACAATCCCTGTTTCATACACACAAACTGAGATTAGTAAACCTAAGTGGTTTCTTAAAGTTTATATAGCTGGTGCATAATAGAGACAAGCCTTCTAACTTCAAAATTGATGTTCTTATCAACACATTTTGACACAATTCTGCTAAAAGTGTGAACACTAGCATGAAGAAAACAAGTTTCTTTGATACTTGAGGATATTATGGGAACCTAAAAATACCCTTATCTGAGACAGCACTTGAGAGCAAGTCACGACATGAATGAGTTTTCTGACACTTGAATAGTAAATATTTAGTATTAAAAGACATATCATATTATAGGGGATTATGTAGTTAGTATTTTGTAATCAACTTTCTACATGCAAAAATACATAATGTAATTAGGTATTAGATGTTCAATTAACCAGTACTCTTCACTCAAACAGAAAGATTCATCTAATAGCTAACAGGTATTACCTGGGTATATGTTATGTGCCCCAAAGTGGAATTACAAATAATACTGATGATCAACAGGTAATATTCTGTGGGTTAGAAAGACAACAAAAAAGTACAGAAGTGAGTACCATCTCAAACAGTACGTAATACGATGGTGGCTCATATGCCTCACTCTACTGGTTTGCAGAGAAAATGTTATTTATTTGTTTGTGTAAATAAACATTTTTGGCACTTGCCCCAATTCTCAATAGTCTATAGTGGGTCAGAGTATACCTCAGCTTCCTGTACTCTTTTCTGCTTGAGAAACGAATCCGCCACGTGACACATGCATTATGCTCTGATTTCCACGTTCCGAGCTTTTACCTTTCCAAGAGAGGGGGGTGATATTTCACCACTACTTTTGTTTTGTTGGTTGAACTATGTCCCTTTGTTAAAGATATGTTGAAATCTGCAGCTCAGAAACTCAGAATATTACTTTATTTTGGAAAAAGGTTTTTTTCTGAGATAACTACGTTAAAATGAGGCCATTAAGGTGGGCCCCAATCCAGCATGACGGTTGTCCTGATCAGGGAACATTTGAGTCCCAAAACAGACACAAACAGGAAAGGCAATGTGAAGACAGACAGGAAGCACACCACGTGAAGACAGAGATTCAGTGATGCATCTCTGTGCTAAGGAATGCCTGGGGATACCAGAAGCTAGGACAGGCATAGATAGAACCCTAAACTCTCAGAGGGAGCATGGCCCTTTCCATGCATTGATTTCAGGTTTCTGACTTCCATGCCAGTGAGACAATAAATTGCCATTGCTTTAAGCCACCGTACTTGTGGTACTTAGTCTCTGTGGTTTTAGCAAATTAATGTAATGAGTAAGTGTCCTGATGAGGAATCCAGGAACAAGAAGGACACTTAACTTTGAATTAAAAGGAAGTTCTCCACTCTACTGTGAGGGAAAGAAAAGCACAATGAATAGCATGTGGTGACCTTTAATCAAATGATAGAAAAACATCATCAGATGGTTGTGCATTATTTTATTCATGTTCAGCGTAGACTGGCTGGAAATCTACTGGGGCTGAAAGACTAGAGTGCCCTTAAAATTAATTTATTCATTTTACTGGCTAAATCTATTTCATAGTTATCGAGAGAGCCCTTCAATTTAGACCAACAAAATAAAATATAGGAGGATAAATTTCAGACTCTTTTTTTTTTTTTTTTAATTTGCATGCGCTCACTAGATAGAGAGAGGAAAAGTTACCCCCACAGGGAAATGGCCACACTGTAATCCCTTCTCCTTCATTCTCCTCCTGGGATTTTGGCATGCACACATGTGCACCTGGCCTGTTTTTTAGGTCTCAAGCCACTTAGTTGGCCATATGGAATCTAGCCACCTGAACCCCCTTGCCATCTGCTGGCCCCAGGACTATTTTTTTTTTTTTAACTTTAATACACAGTATTTTAAAATGTTATTGTAAACTTTATTTCCTTTGGAACTTAAGAATTTGAAGCTTTTATATTTATCTCTGTCGGTGAAGGTGTTTTTAATTTTTTTGTATAGTTTTTAAAAATCAATTATTCTTGTCGTGAGAACATATTAGGTATACTTCCTTAAAGAAATTTTAAGCATAGAATACGTTATTGTTGGGCATAGGCACGATGCTGTGTAAAAGCTCTCTAGAGCTTATTTTTCTTGCTTCACTGAAACTTTCTCTCCATTGATTGGTTGTAACTTCCTATTTTCCACTCCAAACCATTAACCATATGATTTCACTCTTGAATTTGACTATTTTCTTTTTGAGAGATTTTTGCTATAGGGTGCATGCTCTTGTCAGAGAGACAGAGTCAGAGAGGCAGAGAGACAGAAAGTAAGATATCACTCCCCCTCCAGGGATGACCATGCCGCAATCCCTTCTCCTCCATTCTCCTCTTGGGATCTTGGGCATGTGCCCTGCATACGTTTCAAGCCACCACGTCCGGGTCTCAAACCACAGTCAACTACATGGGAGTCTAGCACCTTAACCACTACATCACCTGCTGGCCCCTTGAATTTGACTATTTTAAGGTTCCTCATATAAGGGGAGCCATCTGGTATTTTCTTATTTTTTTCTTTTCTTTTCTTCTTCTTTTTTTTAATGCCTTCAATGATTTTATTATTACTTTCTCCCTTTCTTTTTCTTTTTTTAAATATTTTTTATTTCATTCTCTTTTATATATTCAATCACGTTATTTAGCTTACAAAGTGAATATTTCAACATGTGAGCATTTCTCCTTAGTCCAATTGATAAAACTATAAAATTATCTTCAACAGATAATACCACATCTTTGTCCGATTAATGCTTTGCCTCTCTATTTTTCTTATAAATGCCCTTCCTTAGACTCTACTCTTTCACACATACTGTATCTGGTATTCACATCCATTTACAGTTTTTCTATATCCTTCAGTCAATCAGCTTCAGTCATAGAGTGTGGACACTCGGTATATATTAAGTAGGGACTGATATTTTCTTTTTTTTTTTTTTTTTTTTTTGAGAGGTTTTCGCTATAGGGCGCATGCGCTCGCAAGACAGACAGAAAGAGACAGAGAGGCAGAGAGACAGAAAGCGAGAAATCACCCCCCAGGGGGGATGGCCATGCCACAATCCTTTCTCCTCCATTCTCCTCTCGGGATCTTGGGCACGCACGCACACGCGTCCGGCGTGAGTTTTAAGCCACTGGGTCTGGGTCACAAACCGCGGTTGACTACATGGGAGTCCAGAGACATAGCCATTATGCTAACTGCTGGTCCCGGGACTGATATTTTCTTTAGGTGACTGACTTACCACATTTAGTATAATGTCCTCTAGTTTCCTCTGAGTTTTTGCTCACTACAAAATTTCCTTCTTCTTTAGGCTATTGACTATTGACTATTTCAGTGGGTGCACACACACCCATATGTGTGCATGCATAAACTCACATTGTCTTTATCCAGTCATTTGTCAATAGACAATTAGGTTGCTTTGCATCTTGGCTTTTATACGCAGTGTTGCAATAAACATAAGACTCTCATATCTCTTCAAGACCGTGATTTCGATTCTTTTGAATAAACAGTCTTAAGCAAAATTGCTGAATCATGTGGTAGTTTTTTTTTTTTTTTTTTTTTAACTTTTGAAGAACTTCTATATTGGTTTTCACAGTGGCTACACGATTTTGCATTCTCATTAAGAATATACAAATGTTTGAGTTTCTCCACATTCTAAAAGATCATATTTCTACACACTAACAGTGGACTATATGAAAAGAAAATTAGTAAAATAATCCCATTTACAATATTACCAAAAAGAATAAATTATTTACAAATATACTTAACAGGTGAAAAAGTTATGTACTGAAGACTATAAAACAGTGATAAAGGAAGAAAAACCTGCGCCGGGCCGGGATACAACAGTTAAGGAAACTAGATCCCACCTCTAAAAATATGCTAAGTGCAGTATGTTTTTATTTTGTTTTGTTTTACAGAAATAGAAAAAAATTCAATTCTACAATTTACAATGAAACCATAAAAAAATCTTGATTAGCCAAAGCAGTTTTGGGAAAGAAAGATAAAGTTGGATGCATCATATGTCCTGATTTCAAAATACATTACAACTCTATGCTAACCAAAACTGTAAGGTACTGTCATTAATTTACACACATAGACCAATGAAATAGCACAAAGCTGAGAAATAAATCCAAATATAGTCACCTTTTTTGGTTTGTAATTATTTTTCTTTAAATTTCAAAAAAAATTATTTAAATTTATTCATTTACATTCTTTCACTGTACATCATTACAGCATACAAAATGAGATTTTTTCATCCAGAATACATTGTATATTGGCTCAATCAAGCACATCAATATACATGTTATCGTCAACAAATAATTTGCCATTTCTTTTTTTTTTTTTTTTTTTTTTTGAGAGGTTTTCACTATAGGGCGCGTGTGCTCGCCAGACAGAGAGAAACATAGAGACAGAAAGCAAGAAATCACCCCTCAGGGGGGATGGTCACGCCACAATCCCTTCTCCTCCATTCTCCTCTTGGGATCTTGGGCACGCACACACACACGCCTGGCGTGAGTTTTAAGCCACCGGGTCCGGGACGCGAACCGCGGTTGACTAAGTGGGAGTCCAGCGACATAGCCATTACGCTAACTGCTGGTTCCCAAATAATTTTCCATTTCTTGTTTCCTGTATATTTTGCTTTTTTTCCCATCCTTGATTCCCTACCTCTCACCTTCTGCTATATTTTATTGCTAGAGGCATATGCTCTTCCTGGCTGGGATATACTGCAATCTTTTCTCCTCTGTTTCTTTAGCCTGCCATGATTTTGGGCATGCATGCACATGCAACTGGTGTATTTTTCAAGATACCAGGGCTGGAATTCAAACTGTGGTTGGCCATGTGAGGTCCAGCTTTCAACACATAGAACTTAGCCATTGCACTATAGGTCTGGCTCAGTCAGCTGATCTTTTTCAAAGATGCCAAAGGCACACATTGGGAAAAGAATAGTCTTTACAACAAATGGTGTTGGGAAACCTGTATATCTACATGCAAATGAATGAAATTGGGCCCTTATCTGACATCACACACAAAAAATCAACTCAAATTAAATTAAAGTCAGAACACCTGAAATTTTAAAACTCCTAGAAGGACATGAGAAAAAAAACATATTGGTTTTGGCGATGATTTCATGGGTATGCAACAAAAGCACAAGCAATGACAATAACAATAAAATAAGCAAATAATTTCTTTGCTAGAAAATTAAAAAGCTCCTCCATGGTGAAGGATATACAAAGAAATGCAAAAGAAGACCTATGAAATGGGAAAAATATCTGTAAACCATAAATCTAATAAGGGATTAAACTCCAAAATACTAAGGAACACTTACAACATAATAGCAAAATAAACTAATAATCCAATTAAAAATGAGTAAAGCACTTGAATAAACATTGCTCTAAGAAGACATACAAACAGCTAAAGTGTATGAAAAATGCTTAATGTCACTAATCAAAGGAAAATACAAATCAAAACCATAATGAGATATTATCTCACACTTATCAGGATGGTTATTATAAAAAAAAAAATAAAGACAAGAAGCATTGTGTGTTAAGCTATTTAATCTTGGGGCTTTTACTTTTCCCTAGTAAATGTATATTAGAAAGGGCTTTTATTTAAATTAGGGACATTATATATTGTATTTTATAATTGCCTTTATTATTGTATTTTAAGTCATTGCAAATCACTGATACATTATAGAGGTAACATGACTAGATATAAGTTTGAATGCAACATATAATATACGATACCTTCTATTAACAATCATTCTATTCTGCTAGATGTTCAAAGAGAACTTTAAAAAAAATAAAAAGAGAAAAGAACAAATGTGGTGTAAATATAGAAGTCTCATGAGAGTGGAAGAAGACTTTTCATGTTAGACTGCTGATATTGTCCCTGAGAAGATTAATATCCTAGCTTGACTCTAAGTATTAAGCTTAGAGTATTAAGTGGCATATTATGTAGATATATTTCTTCCACATATCTCATTTTTTAATGAAAGGAAATTTTCTCTTCAAATAATGAAATAAAAACAATACTAGCAAGGAACACAAAATGATTCTGGCCTCTTGCCATTTCTCTTATTTTTCTTCATGAAGGTATTGTATGTAAAATGGGGTTATCATCATAAATTTAAGATTAGAATGCACTTCCTCTCTCAGAGAGAAAGGAAGCAGCAAACACTGTGCTGTGTTCTTTTATACAAGATGTTTTACAGGGATATGTGGAGGTCTGGAAGTCCCATATTACCCATTTCTAAGCTGATAAATCTGTATAATTATGCAGGGCAGTATTAAGAAACACATTTACCAGCATACATCAAACAAGATCTCTCATTTTTAACTTTTACACTTTTTATTTGGAATCTATTCACTTAAGAATTTGGGAGCTTCTCAAACCCCAACAAATATAATGAAGAAAAGGGGGGACAAGGGGAGACTATGACTTTTGTGTAAACATGGGAGTATTTTATAATAGATCGTATGGTCAGAGAATCCCCACTGTTTTTTTCTGTATTGATTAGATGGTTTGCTCTTTTGAGTTTGATTTTTTTTTTTTTCTTTTTCCTTTTAGGTTTTTGTCATAGGGCACATGTGCTCACAGTAAAGAGACAGTAAGAAGGAAAGTGAGAAATCACCTCCCTGGGGGATGATCACACTTCAGTCCCTTCTCCATTCTCTTCTCAGGATTTGGGACATGCATACATACACACCTGGTGTGATTTTCAGAGCCACAGTCAACCATGTGGGAGTCCTACCCCTTAACCACCAGGCCACCTGCTGACCCTGGTTGTTTGGTTTTCTAAATGCCTAGTTCATCTTTAATTCTGCAAGGAACTCTCAAAAAAATCCGTAGTTTCCTTTAGTGTGACCAAACATTACCTTGTAAGCAAATATTAACTTATTTGTACTTGTTGCACAATCACTATCCTATGATCTGACCAATCTAAATTCTTTTTTTTTTTTTTTTTTGAGAGGTTTTTGCTATAGGGCATGTGCGCTCGCCAGACAGACAGAGAGAGACAGAGAGACTGAAAGTGAGAAATCACCCCACAAGGGGGATGGCCACGCCACAATCCCTTCTCCTCCACTCTCCTCTCGGGATCTTGGGCATGCACGCACACGCTCCCTGTGTGAGTTTTAAGCCACAGGGTCCGGGACATAAACCATGGTCGACTACATGGGAGTCCAGCGACATAGCCATTACACTAACTGCTGGTCCCCTAAATTCCTTCTTAGTTGTATCCTCTGATTTGGGGATCCTATGCTTCCTTTCTTATTAGTTCCTTCTGATGTTGAAGCATGTTCTATGGTAGCTTTCTGAGAAAGGATCCATGGTAGGTAAATATATAAGATCTTGCTTATCTGAAATTGTGTGTGTGTGTGTGTGTGTGTGTGTGTTTTAAGAGCAATTTTGCTATAGGGTGCATGCGCTCACCAGAGAGACAGAGAGAGCTAGAGAAACAGAAAGTGAGAAATCACCCTCCAGGGGAGATGGCCAAACTCCAATCCCTTCTCCTCCATTCTCCTCTTGGAATCTTGGGTATGCACATACTCACACCCAGCTTGAGTTTTTAAGCCCCCAGGTCCAGAACTCGAACCATGATCGACAATGTGGGAGTCCAGCAACTTAACTGTTATGCCCTCTTGTGTTCCCTGAAATTGTATTTTTAATACATTCATACTATACTGATACTTTGGCTACGTTTACCAATCACAGCATTTAAAAATTTTTTTGAAAAATTTCTCCTGTACAATTTTTATTTACTGTTTTATTTGAGTGATCATATAATTGCTTTGTTCTTTGTGCTTTGTCATAAACTTTTCCTAAGGCTGTATGAAATCTGATTGAAAGCTCAGCTTCAGTCACCTTATGTGACTCAATCATTTAACTAAGGGACAAAAAGGTCTATACTTGATACTGTACTGGTTTCACTCACAGATTTTTTTTTAGAGTATTTGATCAATTTTCTGCTTCGTGCGATATAAACGTAGCTATATCAGTTCTGGAAGCTGAGTATAGAAACAGGGAAGCATCCGTACCTTTGAAAATGCTAATTTTTATTTTCCCCTTATATTTCTCTTCTTCACATTCTCCCTCCCAGACTACTCCTCTTATTCACAAGTGAAAAGCTCTTTTGTCTAATTTTCTAGAGAAATGGATATGGTGGAATAGATATAATCAACTTTTGTGTAAGTGCAAAAGGAAATTTGAGGATGTAAATTATCTTTTTATACACTTCTTATAATACACACTCCAAGGACCAACAGGTGGCATGGTGGTTAAGGTGCTGGACTCCCACATGGCCAACCACGGTTTGAGTCTCAGACCTGGAGGCTTACTCTATGATTTTCTCTCTGTCACTCTCTCTCTTTCCCCTTCTCTCATCAAATTAAAAAAAAAATGACAATAATAAATACTTTTAAAAATTTTTTTATTTACTCATTCATTTATTTCAATTTGACCAGAGAGACACACACACAGAGAGAAAGAAAGAGCGAGAGAGAGTGAGAGAGCAAGCCACCAGGTCCGGGACTTGAACCATAGTCGCCCATGTGGGAGTGTCCAGCGCCTTAACCACCATGCCACCTGCTGATCCCAATAAATAAATATTTTTAAAAATAATACATACTCCGGATTATTTTACCCTCTCATTCATTCTACTCTTTACAGTCACATTATACTTTGTGCGTCAGATTTCTAGTTTTCTGATATAAATACGTGACTGCAATTTTTGTTCTTCTCTGATAGAATTAGGTTTTAGTGTTTATTTTATTTTATTTTTTTTTAGGTTTTTCCCATATGGCACATGTGGTCACTAGATAAAGACAAAGAGAGTGACAGAGAGAGGGAAAGTGAAAAACCCCTTCCCTCAAGGGGAATGGCCACACCACAATCCTTTCTCCTCTTGTGATTTTGGGCACACACACACATATGCCTGGCACGATTTTTCAAGGTGCTGGATCCAGAACTTGAACATCAGTTGGCCATGTGGAAATCCAGAGCCTTAACCATTATGCCATCTGCTGGTCCTGAAATTAAGTTTTAGTTTAGTTTCTTCTCACTTTGTTCATTTTTTTCTTTGAGTTTACTAAGTCATCATTATCCATTTTTTGGCTTTCCAAATTATGAAATATTTTGATATATTTCATCTGATCTACTCTTCTCCCTTTGTCTTTAGGGTTCATTTTAAAATATCTTCTATATGTTTTGTTTTGGTTTTTGAAGAATGAAATCCTGTCATTCAAGGCAACATAGATAAACCAAGAAGACACTGTGTTAAGTGAAATAAGCTAGGTGCAGAGAAAGACAGATCACTTGTTCTCACTCATAAATAGAAACTTAAAAAATTGATCTTGTGTAAATAAGGAGCAGAAGAGTGATTATTAGAGATGGGGAAGTATATGGGAGGAAAGAAAATTAAGGAGATGCTGTGAATGTATACGTTAGATATATAGAAGGAACAAATTATTTTTTTTTTTTTAGAGAGGTTTTTGCTATAGGGCGCGTGCGCTCGCCAGACAGACAGAGAGAGACATAGAGACAGAAAGCGAGAAATCACCCCTCGGGGGATGGTCATGCCGCAATCCCTTCTCCTCCATTCTCCTCTCGGGATCTTGGGCACGCATGCACATGTGCCCGGCGTGAATTTTAAGCCACCGGGTTCGGGACGCGAACCGCAGTTGACTACGTGGGAGTCCAGCGACATAGCCATTACACTAACTGCTGGTTCCCTGGAAGGAACAAATTCTAGTGCCATAGTATAGTAGAGTAACTACAGTTAATGATAATTCTTTTATGTCTCAAAATTGCTGAAAGAGAGAATAGTAATTATAAATGTTTTAGATGATAGACTTGCGGATAACACTGACTTGAGCATTATGTATTGTATTCATGTACTCAAAAGACACTTCATACCCCATAAAAATGTAGTGGGACATTTAGAAAGAACAAAGAAAAATAAAACCTGAAATTTTTGGTCTCTTCCTAGTATTCCTTGTTTTCACCATGCAAATGACTATGCAAATTCATAACCTGCTTTCTCATTCAGCGTTATGGCAAATTCAATGGTGTATTTTGGATGTATGTGATTCCATTTCATCATAATGTAGAGACATTCACTTACCTCTCCTATTACTAGCTTTCTATGTTTATAAATCTTAGTAGAAGAGGAAGCAAATAGACTACAACCTAAACAAGAACCACTGTGGTAAACAGAACTGAAAAAGAATAGTTTTAGTGTTTCACAGTTAATTGTGCCTGTTTTCAGAGAAGGATGCCTGAGTGCAAATTTTATCTCCACTCATAAAAAGTTAAGACCTTTTGGGAAAACGATGAATCCTTTTAAAGCATCATTTATCCGTTGATGATAATGTATGTAGTGTCCCCAACTGGACTGGTATGAAATGTATTCATGTTGGAAAATTCACTTTATAAGCTAAGTGATGTATAGTGATTGAATGTATAAAATAAATAAAAATAGAATATATTTAAAAACATCATTTTTCTTAACTCAAAAGGAGAAATACTATTAATATCAACTTTCTTTATTCATAAAGTCATCTTAGCAATAATTATTTATTAAATATACTCTTCTAAAAGCTTGAGCTACATCAGTAAGCAGAGAAAATTGCTATCCTTGTGGAGTTTAGATTCTGAAGTAGAGACAGTAAACAATAATCATAATGAAAAAACAAATTAGATAGTATGTTAGAAGTTGACAGATACTGGGAACCAGCAGTTAGCGTAATGGCTATGTCGCTGGACTCCCATGTAGTTGACCGCAGTTCGCGTCCCGGACCCGGTGGCTTAAAACTCACGCCGGGCATGTGTGCGTGTGTGCCCAAGATCCCGAGAGGAGAATGGAGGAGAAGGGATTGCGGCGTGACCATGCCCCCGGGGGGTGATTTCTCGCTTTCTGTCTCTATGTTTCTCTCTGGCTGTCTGGTGAGTGCACACACCCTATAGCGGGAAAAAAAAAAAAAAGAAGTTGACAGATACTACAGAAAAAGAGAAAACAAATGTTTATTAGAGTGAAAAAAATCAAGAATGGTGAGGAGGCACAACTGTAAACAGGATGATCAGAGCAGACCTAATTAAGAAGAAAATATTTAAGCAAAACCTTGAAATAAGGAGAAATTAGTCATGCTGGTTTCTGGGGGAATAAGTTTTTAGGCAGTGAGAACTGCCATAGTATAGACCCTAAGAAAAGTAAGAACATGAAGGGTCTCACAAAGAGTGAAAGAAGTGGCATAGTGATACCTGAAGTGAACGCATGACGGGAGGTGGGAAAGAGACCAAGGACAGAGTTACCAATGGCAGAAGTGGAGAAGAAGGAGATACTGTAGGATTTTTCTGGCCTTAAAATACACTAGTTTTGCTTTGAATATAACAGTCTTTTTGCTAGATATGATTCAAAGGGGTGAAACCATGTCTTCTGCTTCTTGTTTTTAAGAGTTTTTTTTTTTTTTTTTTTTTTTTTTTTGGAGAGGTTTTCGCTATAGGGCGTGTGCGCTTGCCAGACAGACAGAGAGAGACAGAGAGACAGAGAGACAGAAAGCGAGAAATCACCTCCCAGAGGGGATGGCCACGCCGCAATCCCTTCTCCTCCATTCTCCTCTCGGGATCTTGGGCACGCACGCACACGCGCCCGGCGTGAGTTTAAGCCACCGGGTCCGGGACTCGAACCGTGGACGACTATGTGGGAGTCCAGCGACATAGCCATTACACCAACTGCTGGTCCCTTTTTTTTTTTTTTTTTTTTGAGAGGTTTTTGTTATAGGGGTCATGAGCTTGCCAGAAAGGCAGAGAGAGACAGAGATACAGAAAGTGAGAACCCCACCCCACCCTGCCCAAGGAGGATGGCCATGCTGCAATCCCTTCTCCTCCATTCTCCTCTCGGGATCTTGGGCACGCACGCACACGGGCTCAGTGTGAGTTCAAGCCACCTGGGACTCGAACCGCAATCGACAACATGGGAGTTGCGGTTTTTCTATTTCATGTTATTTTTGCCATAGAGTACATGTGTTTGTCAGAGAGAGACATGAGAAGGAAAGTGAGAAATCACCCCCCTCCCCCCAAGGAGGGATAGCCATGCTGCAATACCATCTCCTCTCTTCTCCCGGGATCTTGGGCACGCATGCACACACACTCAGTGTGATTTCCAAGCCACCAGTTTCAGGACTCAAACCACAGCTGGTCATGTGGAAGTCCAACAACACAAACACTACACCACCTGCTGGCCCCTTGACTTCTGTTTAAACAGCCACCCTCTGCTTCCGCTAGACTACAGGGAGGTCAAGTACCGTTAGGAAGTCCTGTAAGGAGGCTGCAACAGTAATTGGAAGGGAGATGATGAATTCTCAGCCCAGAGTGATGGTGATGGGGCGAGAAAGATGGTTGGATTCTAAACATATCTTGTAGGTTTAGGCAACTTTAAATGGGATACCACATGATGCAGTTTAGTACAGAGCCTGCCATTTAATAAGGTTTAATAAATGTTATTTTTCTTTTTTACATGAAAAAGAAACTCCTCTGAGAAGTAGGTCTCCTAAGTTATTTGAAGCTCAAAGGAATAACTTTTCTGCCAAAGTTTTATAAGCACTTTCTTTAAAATGATGTAGAACTATTCTCTTATTGACTACAGCTATTTGGTCTATTGTGAATATAAATATTGGTTTGATCAAGTGATAGTGATAGGGAGCTTAATTTTGGAGGGCCAAAATGCCAAATACATAGCATCTAAATGTGACTTCAGTTAAGATGACACCTAGGGAGGGCTCAAAAATGGAGGGTGAGGCCCAGTAGCCGTGGTGCAATAGTGGACCAGTGACGGTGCTAAGCTCTGTAGTGCTGGAAGCCATATGGAAAATTAGAGTTCAGTTCCCGGGTGGACTATTACATGCTGAGTGTGTGTGCATCTGCCAGTGATCCTGTCTGGCTGAGAAAGGCCGGAGGGAGATTGTGGCGTGAGACCCTGTTGCAAGTGTATGTCTTTCTGGCTCTCTTTCTTTGTGGGTCTCTCTCAGAAAACAAATTAAAAAAAAAAACTTTAAAAATGCTGTTTGAAGAGACATATTGTGCCACTCAGACAAGTGAGGCCAATCTGAAAACAAAAATCACATGACATTCACTCTTAAAAAATAATGATAATAACCAATGCCCCTGGCATGTTATTTTTTAGAATATAATGCTGTTTTTAAAACTATTAGTAAGGTTGTCCTATATTTTCCTATCATTTTTGTCAGTAGCAATAATATTTTTGTTCAGTGTAGTTTTTATTTTTATTTGAAAATGTTTGGAATTTACATGTATCCACACCTGTAAGTGAATACAAACCAGTTTTATTCAAGCATGAAAAGAGAGACTGAGAAAGCTGGGATATCACAGGTAAAGTTTTGGTGCTCTCCAAATTGAATTCCTCAAACAGGGGCCTTTTATATATGTATTTTTTTTCTATATAGAGCTATTATGAGGTGATAGTCTTCATTGATCTGATTTAATAATGTAAATTTCAAAATTTAATGGCAAACTTTATGAGATCTTAGCTAAGGCTATCAATCTACCGACTGTTATGAAGTCCTGTAATGATTAATAACACTGTAATATCCACTAGATCAAAATATTCAATGGAAAGTAAATTATTTTGGTAATGTGACTCATCCTCCCTCCCCTATTGATTCTTCTCCTCAATAAGACCCTTATAGATGAAAGACAATAAAAGTAAGATAAAGAAAATACTGGAAAGGCAAAATAAGTTTTGGGATTTTTATATACTGGATTTTTATATACTGGATTTTTATATGCTGCATTATGAAGAGTTTAGTAATTCTGAACTGTGAAACTAATAATAGCGTGCATGTCTAATAAAAGAGTTTCCTTCCTTTAATACTTACTATGTACTAGACTTCTGCTTGGAATATTGCCTAGATTATTCTATTTAATTAAAAAAACCTATTTGAGTACCCTTTTCTGATTTCTTTTTCTCCTGTAAAAATGCAGAAAGAAAAATCACCAGAAGATTATTATATATAAATATTAATATCTATATACATAATAGATAATAATTTTAAAGACAAGATTTGAACTCCTTTTATTCTGTTTCTACAGGTTATATTCTCGACAGTAATTTATACTGCCTCTCTATTATGTAAAATCTCAGTGGTTTTGATAGCTGATAATTCTAATTTGAGATATTTCATGAGCTTTATTTCTGTCTAGTACTATGAATTTCTTATCTCCTCACCACCTTAACCTGAAATTTTAAAAGAACTAGAACATTATTAAACCGATAAGTTTTAATTTTGTATAAGATATATATAAATAAACTGAAAACTAATTGCTAACCTAGCACCTCTGGATTTTATCTAATATTTATTTGAATTTTTGAATTAAATGTGGAGTTAAATTTTCTACCCTATTTATTTCCCCCATAGTCATAGAAAAATATTGAATTATTAAGGTTAGACTGTTCCGTCCTTTTTTTAAAAACTGTCAGATGGTATGTGTGACTCTGCAGAGAGGGGTGGAGGAGCATTACCATGCCATGCTTTAGCCTTTTCAAATTCATTTCTCCTTCTCATCAGGATTTAGGGTACACACATACGAACACACATACACATATGCACATTTTCCAAGCCTCTGGGCAGGACTTGAACCACGGCTGGCCATGCGGGATCCGGCTCCCAATTCACAGCACTTAACCACTGTGCTAAAAGCCGGATCAGACTCTTCCACACTTATCCATTCTTTATGTCTCTAGAAATCTCATTCACTCATACCCCTACCCTCCAACTAACAATACTGTATTCATTCAATGTCAAAAATAGTATTTTACCTTAAATTATTGTTTTTGTTATTCATGAATAAAAAAAGGTGAACAATTGTTTTTACTGTTAATATCCAACATACATAACTCTAAGGATAATCTGAATTGTTACACTTTCTAAAATATTATTTCCTTTGTTTATACAATCATCATTCTGCAGCATATGATACTTCCAATACCAATGTTCAAGTTCACACAAAACAATAAACCAATGCTATATTCTTGTGCTTCATATAAATAAATACAATATCCATTTTCTTTCCACCTTAGAATTTAAGATGTTCAAATTTGTGCTTCTCTGAGCATAAGAATGATTAAGAACTTTATCTTTGCATGAGGTAAATTAAGCATGTTAATGTTGTGACTAATATATTATTTTTGGTTATAAATAGAGAGAAACAAACATTTTAACAAAGTAAGAAATTTCAATTATGCTTTGTGAACTATGGCCCTAGATTATTTTCAACCTTAATTTACACCACTCTTCTTTGCTCTATTTTAAACAAGCCTTGTAATTACAAACATGCAGAGAAAATTTAAACCTCAGCTTTGCACTGTTAGATCTATCATTATGATAATAGCATTTATCAAAATTGGAATGCATCTTCAGACAGTATACTAACATTTCACTATAATTAAATTTCATTTCTTTTTTAAAGTGACTTGAAATGTACCTTTCACAGTAGTGAACAATATTGCTGCATTGAACATGTTGGTAACAAGTCAGTTACCTTCATGTTATTATATGTAACTACAGAAAATGCTACAAGGACAAAAATAATATAATTTGGCAACTTTTGCAAACTATTGTTAAATCACTGACTCCATATATTCATGTTTATATTAGCTGGTCACTTAAATGTTTATTTTTATAAAGTATCTAATATTCCATAACTCCCAGATTTTTGTCAAGGTTTTGCCTGAAATGGTAAAAAAAAAAAAAAAAAAAAAAAAAAAAAAAAAAAAAAAAAAAAAATTCATTTCTATTAGCTTACATAGTCAACCATGGTTCAAATCCTTGGGACCAGCAGATTGCTCAATGGTTACTATGGTTACATTCCTGGACTCGCATGTAGTTGACCACAGTTCAAGTCCTGGACCTGGCAGTTTAAAACCCACGCTGGGTTCATATGCATGTGTACCTACCTAAAATCCCAGGAGAAGGATGGAGGAGAAAGGAATGCAGTGTGGCCTTCCCCTCCCCGAGTGGGGGGAAGGCGGTGATTTCTTGCTTTCTGTCTATCTCTCTCTGTCTCTCTGGCAAGTGCACTTGCCTTATAACAAAACATAACTCTGAAAAAAAATAATAATAAGGGAAGAGGAACTGATGAGTTTTATATATATGGGTATATATACCCATATATATATACACATATATATACACGTATATATACACATATATACACACATACATACACACACACATATATATACACATATATACACACATATATATACACACACATATATATACACACATATATACACATATATACATATATATACACACATATACACATATATATATACATACATATATATATATACACACACACACACACATATATATATATATAAAAGAGTCTTTTGAGGGAGCAAGTGGAAGAGGAAAAAGAAAGCTGAAGGTTTGAGGAAAAAGAGAGGCAAAAGGTAACTAGAAAAAAAATGAAGAAAGAATAAAGAAAAGCAGAGTTACACAGTATCTTTAATAAACTAATGAGAGGGAAGTGTTTTCAAACAAATGTCCAAATAAGAACACACCGCTAAGCTGTTTTTTTGTTCATTTGTTTCTTTTAAGGTATTGGCCATAGGTGCATAGGTGCACTCACTGGAGAGACAGTGAGAGGGAAAGTGAGAATGACTGCCACCCCCCCCCCCCCCCCCCTCGGGAAATGGCCACAATACATTCCCTTCTCCTCCATTTTATTCCTGGAATTTTGGGTATGCATGCACATACACTGATATGATTTTCAAGCCACCAGGTCCAGGACTCACTCAAACCATGGTCAGCCTGTGGGAGTTCAGCACCCCAACCACTATGCCATCAGCTAGTGCCTTGGTAAATATTTTGATATGATGTTCAGTAGGTTTACACTGAAAGTAAAATTATGTTCAAGAATATCAGAGGCATTAGTATTATATGGCTTAGGGCAATATTTAATCATTTTAATTAAGAATAATGGACCTATTAGAACCAAGATCTTTTTTTCTTTTATGAAGACTTTTTGGCATTGTGACTATGAAAAGAGTTACCTTATCATTCTAAGGACTGTTTCAAGTGAAAAAGTTAACACAATCACAAAGAGTAAGATGTAAAGTACTTAGAAAATGTTTCCAAGAGGAAAAAAAAATCATTTAATCAGGATCATAATTGCTGTGCAGGAATGTTCTCACAATTTGTTGAGCATATTATCATTTTCAATGGGAATATAAAACTGTAGACTAAATAATCCTTACTTTTTTAAAGCTTACATATTTATTTCTTTTATAAGTGAGAGACAGAAAAAGGGTGAGAGAGACAGCGATGGAGACAACACCCCTAACAGGGTCTCAATGCCGTGATCCACCCCTAGCCTCAACTGTCCCTGGATCACGGACACATACTCAAGGAGGTCTCCATATGGGAACCTAGAACCTTTCTCACAATACGCCACGTTTTAACTCAGCACCGTCATTTCACTGCAATGCTTACTTTTTTAAAAAAAAAATAAAGAATTATTTATTTCCTTTTATTATTATTATGTAATTTGCTATAGGGTTTGTGTGTTCATGAGAGAGAAGAGAAAGAGAAAGTGAGAAAGCAAGTCAACAGGTTCAGGACTCAAACCATGGTCAGACGTGTGGGAGTCCAATGCCTTAACCACCATGTCCCCTCGGACTCAGGCTAATGCTTACTTTTAAAGCTTTTATTTCATATTTGCAAACATTTCAAGTAAAATAGAAATGAATATTTTCTAACCCATTTTTACAAAATGTAACCAACTGCTTAAAGATGGTTTGAGAAAAGGTATGGGGCATTAGACGAGACCATGGCATGGTGGTTAAGGCATGTGGATTCCACATGATTGCACAGTTTTGAGTCCAAACCCAGTGGCTGAGAAAACATGACAGGAGCATATGCATGGATGCACCAAATTCCCAGAGATGGGATTGTGTCGTGACCATTCCCCTGTGAGGTCCGTTCTCAATCGCTCTATCTTTTTCTCTCTCTCTCTCTCTGGCAAGCATGCCTGCTCTCTGGCAAAATTTTAAAAAAGGGAAAAAAATGGCATGACATTTGATATTATCAATCATTTTATAAAGGTAAATTCAATATTTTGATGTTTATTTCCTGTTGGGGATTTAGGCTAAGGATATACAATTTTTAAGAAGATTGGGTAAATATATTTATTTTTAGAGAGACTTTTTGATATAGGGCACACTCAGTGGAGAGCCAAAGAGAGATAGAGAAAGCGAGAACTCACCCCCCCACACACACACCAAGGGGAATGATCATGCACAAATCTTTCTACATTCTCCTCTCAGGATTTTGTCCATGCATGAACATGCACCCAGTGTGAGTTTTAAGCTGCTGGGTGAGGACTTTTTTTTTTGGAGAGGTTTATGCTATAGGTCGCATGTGCTTACCAGAAAGACAGAGATAGAGAGACACAAAGCGAGAAATCATCCCCAGGGGGTATGGCTATGCTGCAATCCCTTCTCCTCCATTGTCCTCTCAGGATCTTGAGCATGCATGCACATGCGCCCAGCATGAATTTAAGCCACGAGGTCTGGGACTCAACCCGTGGTCAACTACATGGGAGTTCAGCGACATAGCCATTACGCTAACTGCAAGTCCCAAGGATTTGAACCATGGTCGACTATGTGAGAGTACAGCGATGTAACCATTACACCATCTGCTGGTCCCATAATTACAAAATATTTATAATTTAATGTAAAAAAGCTTATAAATACAATGATTATTTCCAAAAAGAAACACCTTTGTGTTAACCTCGCTAGATTAAAGAAATCTGAATTATACCATTTTAATGACATCTTCAATCAAATTGAATTAATTTCCATTACTTTAGCCATTATTTTAAACTAATAAAATTATATTTTATGTATACTAGTCCTTTCCCTGGGGCACAGAGTCTAGATAATATGAGAGATTCTTCTTCAACTAGTTATATCTTCATTCAACTTATAATCGGGAGCCTTTATAGTATTGATAATTTTCCTTGTAGAAATGTCAGTTAACTGTCTCTGATAAATCTACTTAGAAGCAGTGAGACAATTTAAATCTCAAACTTCTTAAAGAGTTTGAGATGTGCCCATTAATCATTATCAGCTCATAGGTGTATTAAAATTTATCACTTTTCTAGAGCTCTTCTGTCAATTTGGACCAAGTCCAGGGTGGGCCCTTTTCATATAAAATAGAATAAAACAGACATGCACACAGACCCATTTCAGTTCTGTCTGTCTCACCACAATGACTTGACAAATGTACTTTTTTAGAGCAAGATTTTTTGCTATAGGGCACATGCCAGAGAGAGACACAGAAACAGAAAGTGAGAAATCACCCTCCAGAGAGGATGGCCACACCGCAATCCTTTCTCTTACATTCTCCTCTCAGGATCTTGGGCATGCCCGCACACATGCCCAGTGTGAGTTTTAAGCCACTGGGTTCGGGACTGGAGCCACAGTAGACTAAATGGGAATCCAGCAACATAACCATTGCACCATCTGCTGGTCCTGAAAAATATATTTAATAAATGATATTCACAGATTTATTATCTCCAGATCTCTCCATTATATATATATACACACACACACACACACACGCACACACACACTCACACACACAGACACATAAGAGTTTATATATATATGTAATATATATACATATATATTACATATATATATAAACTGTTGTTTATTTTCCTTATCAATCATTTCCACTTTGCATGAGAGTCTGTAGAAGAGGGACTAGCAGTTGGCGTAATGGCTATGTCGCTGGCCTCCCATGTAGTTGACTGCGGTTCAAGTCCTGGACCCACTGGCTTAAACTCATGCTGGGCACGTGTGCATGTGTGCCCAAGATCCCAAAAGGAAAATGGAGAAGAAGGGATTGTGGTGTGGTCATCCCCCCTGGGAGGTGATTTCTCGCTTTCTGTCTGTCTTTCTGGCGAGCACACGTGCCCTATAACAACAACAACAATGACGACAAAAACCTCTCCAAAAAAATAAAGAGTCTGTGGAAAATCAGACTTAAGACCACTTAGTGCTTCTTCCCACCCATTCAGTGTCCTGAGAAGTGGGGCTGCAGACCAGTCTTGGGCGGCAGGCTGAGCACTCCAGTCTTCAGTAGGGATCTGCTGGACGGGCACAGAGGGCACCTACACGCCTTCAGACCAGTCTGCGACCTCAGGCTGAGTAGCAGTAAACTCAGGAGCTGAAGTAATCCATTCACCCTGAAATTCCTTCTTGGTCACAGCCTTTTCACCTGTGGCCTGCTCCTCCTATTCAATATCTTCAGGATTTCTGTAGAAATAGAGATCAGGCCTGACCTCCCCTGGGTGTTCATGGGAGATGGTGCCACATATGCGCAGGACTTTCCAGGTCAGCATCCACCACATCAGACCAACCGATTGAGCTCCCCTGTTTTTGCATGGGATAGAAATGTTCACATAGTGCAGAGGAGAATTTGTGTTGCTCAGAGCAATGGCAGGTAGGTTAACATAAGATGCTTCTGTGAGAGGCTGGGGGTTGGCCCTGGGATCAGTAACCATCAGAAGACATGGCTCCCAGAAGGCTGCCTGGATCTGGTTAGCGAAGGTTCCAGTAGTGAAATGGCCAGCAATAGGAGTGGCTCTGCTGGCAGCAGTGAACTTCAGCACAGCCCTCTGTCCAGTGTTCCTGGGAGATATGACACTGACGTCAGCAGGGTTTTCAATGGCAATAATGACGCAAGCTGCAGCAGAAGATCCTCCCAGGTTCTTTTCAGATGTATGATGTAGATGCCATCACTTTTTTTTTGTACATGTACTGTTCCATTTAGAAGTCAAGGTTGGTGTCACCTAAGTGGGTTCCTGCTGCAAGGAATTTGAGGACATCCTCCTCCTTCATCTGTAGGATATCAAGGCACCAGACATTGTGAAAGTTTCCCTGTAAGTTATGATGGGAACCCAGAACAATGTCATGTGGACCCTTGGGCGGGTAACAGGGCAAGCCAGATCTCTCCATTCTTGTCCGGAACTAACAGCACTTACTTTGCCAAACCAGTCTTTTCAGATGCTTTCAGTGCTATATCTAAAGAAATATTTATTGATACATTGACAGAAAAGAATAAAAAATTACCAGGACCAGCAGTTGGCATAATGGCTATGTCGGCTGGCTCCCATGTAGTCGACTGCGGTTCGAGTCCCGGACCTGGTGGCTTAAACTCACGCCAGGCGCATGTGCATGTGCCCAAGATCCTGAGAGGAGAATGGAGAAGAAGGGATTGTGGTGTGGCCATCCCCTCTGGGGGGTGATTTCTCACTTTCTGTCTCTCTGTCTGTCTTTATGGTGAGTGCACACACCTTATAGCAAAGAACTCTCCAAAAAAAGATAAAAAAATGGAAAATTACCAAGTGAGCTTGATATACTCATTTGTATTGTTTTGTTTTTAAATGTTGTGATGGCCAACTGTGTTATAGATTGCTCAGGAAATGTAACTAAAAGGTGAATGAAATAAAGAAATCAGCCTAAAAGAGACAGAATAACTGTTTCAGAAGATATATTTTCAATGCTTCATTATTTTATATTCATATAATTGATAGTGTTTTATTCCCTGTTATCTCCAGATCCAGCCTTTCCTTTTCTCAGTTTCTCTGGAAAAGAAATACTGCCTTATTTCTATGTACAGGGAAATTTATAGCTTGTATCAACACATTTCATGTTTCCTCGACCCAATGCAAACCATACCTACACATTCCTTGTCTTCATTGCAAGAAAAGTTTATCTTTCTCTTTTAGTTTCTCTGATAAAAATCCTGAGAGCTACAGTTTTATATTACTGAAAACATCTACCTCTCATATGATAAATGTCAACCTTAGTAAAATTAGTTTTACTTTTTGGGGGGTGGATAGAGGTTTTATGCCTTAGGGCATGTGTGCTCTCCAGAGAGAGAGAGACAGAGACAGTGAGAGGGAAAGTGGGCCATTCCCTAGGGGAATGTCCACACCACAATCCCTTCTCCTTCCTTCTTCTCCTGGGATTTTGGGCATGTATGCATACTTGCCCGGTGTGAGTTTCAGGTCCCTGGGTCTAGGACTTGAAACTCAGTTGGCCACGTGGGAGTCCAGCAATGTAACCACTATGCCATCCTCTGGCCCAGGAAATTAGTTTTATTAATAACAAATAAATTGGGACCAGCAGATGGCATAATGGTTATGTCTTTGGACTTCCACATGCCTGACCACAGTCCGAGTTCTGGACCCTGCAGCTTGAAACTTACACCAGGTGCGTGTGCATGCATGCCCAAGATCCTGAGAGAAGAAAGGAGGAGAAGGGATTGTGGCATGCCCATCCCTCCTGGGGAAGTGATTTCTTGCTTTCTGTCTCTCTGTCTCTCTCTGTTTCTCCAGTAAGCATACATGTCCTATAGCAAGAATCCCTTCATAAAAAGAAAAAGAAAAAAGAAAATAAGAAATAAATTAAAAGTGGATCAGCACATACTTTAGTGGTTAAGGGAGTTGGACCCCATATTGCCTGAAAAACACCCAGGAACATGTACATATGAGTCCCAAACTCCAACAGGATGAAGAAATGAAGGAGAAGGGATTGCAGTGTGACCACGCCCCACTGGGAAGTGCTTTCTCCCTCTGGCTTTCTCTCTCTGTCTCTATGGCAAGTGCTCAAGTCCTCCGGCAGAAACAACAAAAGAATAGAGGCTCTTTCGTACAATCTGTTACTTTTACACTAGTAGTAAGCTAATTGGAAAGCAGTACAATACAGGATTAGTTTTTTTTTCTTAATTCATAATATAAAATTCAAGATTGCATAAGAAGATATAATCAGTACTGGTAATGAAGCTTTATATGAGAATTTTCTCAGAAAATTTCGTTAAACAAATCAAAACTTTGTAACTATCAACATGCAAGATGCACATGCATACATTATGTTGTCGGGAAAATCACGATGTATTTTTCTATGCAAATATGTGTCATGACTTTCCAGACAAACCAGTAGATCAATCTGAGTCAACATGTTTTTAAATTAATTTCTTTGTGATTAAAGAAGTAGTTGGAAGCCCACTTAACTATATACAATGATTATGATACCTCTTGCTATAAGTACTGTTACACTGACAATGGAAACTTACTTTCCTTTTACTGGAATTTTATGTCATTTGAACTCTTTTTCTACATTTGAATAAAATTTGCCCAGAAATACATTTTTATGAGAGATTGAATACTTAACAATTAAGATATCAGGGTTTTTTTGAGGGTTTGTTTTTCCCTGAAGACAGTTTTTCAACTGAAAATTAGTGTTGGGTCCAGTGGTTTGGTGGTTGGCATGGCTGGATCCCACATGACCAACTATGCAGTTTGGGTCCCAGATCTGAAGGCTTGGGAAACACAACTGGCATGTATGTGTGTGTGTGTGTGTGTGTGTGTGTGTGTACCTGGAGTCCTGAAAGGAGAGAGAAATGGGTAAGAGGGGATTGTGGTGTGGCCGTCCCCCATGGGGTTATTTCTAGCACTGTCTTTCTAACACATGCTCTCTGGCAAATAGAAAAGAAAGAAAGGAGGAAAGAAAGGAGGAAAGAAGATAGAAAGGAACAAAAAAAAAAGGAAGGAAAGGAAAGGAAGAAAAAGAACAAAAGGAAATAAGGAAGGGAGGGAGAGAGGCAGGGAAGAAGGGAGGAGAAAGAGAAATTAGTGTTAGTTTTCTGATAGTTGTATACATTTGCTTGCTTTTGCATGTTATTACCTGAGATTACGGATGAGTAATAAGTCAATATTTCAATCTATGGGAAAATGTTTTTGAGCAGGAAACAAAAACAGAAAATATGGATAAGCTAATACAAAAGACAAAAATGGCCAAACTTGGAAAAATCCTTCCAACCTGTCAAATACTAACCTGTGGACATGGCAGTTTGATTACTTGAGGTTTGTGGGATTGTGCTTGGTGATCCCCCCGGGGGTGATTTCTCACTTTCTGTCTCTATGTTTCTTGGGCAAGGACACACACCCTATAGCAAAAATGTCTCTGAAACCAACAAATCAAACACAAAACAAAACAAAGGAAAAAGAAGAATTTGCCACTATTCTAGGAATCTATATAAACCATTCCCTGCATCTGTCCTGACGAAATTCACCATGTCAGGTTGCACTAAGCTCCAACTCTAAAGTTTCAGAGCTTCAGTCTTTTCTCTTAGGTGGAGATTGTTCTACTCATGAGGAAACAAAAGCCTGTCATTTCTACCCTGGGAGCGACGAACATCTCCTATCTCTAGAATCCCACTGTCACAGAGGTAAAAGATAGAAAAAAAGGAAATGATTGCCCTCTCTTTCTCTCATATTCTACAAATATTTTTAAAATTGTAAATAAAAAATCTCAGTTAATTAGCCTGTCAAGACAACAGGCTAGTATTTGGCAGGTTGGGAGGAATCTTCTAAGTCTGTCCATTTTCGTCTTTTGCATTAGCTTATATATTTTATCTGTTTTTGTTTCCTACTCGAAAACATTTTCCCACAGATTATAAGATATTATTTGTCATCTCAGGTAATGACATCTAAAAAGATTACATTGAAATATTATTTGCTTTTTGTTTGTTTGGCCATTCTAAGAACAAAACCCTCCCACAAGTCTGTCCCATCTGCCTGAGATATCACTTTACTACTAAGGTAGAACTAGACGGTAGTGAGGCTAGCCTGCAACGTGGTTGTTGCAGCTGGATCTCCCATGACTGACCATGCACTTCAAGTCCTGGACCTGGCGGCTTGAGAAACATGCCAGGCACATATGAGGTCAAGGCCAAAAATTCTAAAAGGAGAAAAAAGATAGAGGAGAAGGGATTGCAGCCTGCCCATACCTCATGGTTAGTTCCCTCTCTCTCTCTCTCTTTATCTCTATCTCTATCTCTCTTGCTCTCTCCAGAAAGTACATGTGCACATATACCATCTGACTAAATTATAAAAGAAAATAGATACTAGTAGAAGAAAAAAGAAGTATGGGAAACCCAGAGGGTTAAAATATTAACCCACATGAGTGGTAGCTCAGGCTATATTTGTGGCTATAGAGTTGATGAGAAATAGTGAGGCTTTATTTTGGAAATAGATCCTACATCCGGGCGCGTGTGCGTGCGTGCCCAAGATCCTGAGAGGAGAGTGGAGGAGAAGGGATTGTAGCGTGGCCATCCCCCTGGGGGGTGATTTCTCACTTTCTGTCTCTCTGTCTGTTTCTGTCTGTCTGGCGAGCGCGCACGTGCCCTATAGCAAAAACCTCTCCAAAAAAAAGAAAATAGATCCTACAGGATTCAGATGGAGCATGTGAAATAAAATAAATCAAGCATGGCTTCTAGATTTTCAGACTGGGCAACTAGAAGAACATGGCTGCCACTGATTGGGGGGGTTAGTAGACTCTAGGGGAACAGGTTTGGGGACAAGACTAATGGTTCAACTTTGGACATATGGAAATTGTAATACTTGTCAGATGCATACATAAATAAGAATTTGGGAGCGAGTGTGCTGGAGAAATAAAGTTGAGAACAGCACCAAATGAATGACATTGGAAGATGGAAGACCAGATGAGGTCACCAACTACGTGAGTGTGGAAAGACAAATGTGCACACAAGGACTAGTACCAAGTCATGATACTCTTCAACTTTTAAAGGTGCAAAAGGAGAAAGGAGCAGAAGAAACTGGTGAGGAGGTATCAGGGATATATAAAGGCGAAAAAAGAAAGAAAAGAAAATATCGTATCCTGGAAGCCAACTGACGAAAGTGTATCTGAAAGGAAGGAATTAGTGTCAAATGATGCTGATAGATCAATTAAGGTGAGGACTGAGAACTAAATTAAATGGGTTGTTAATATTCCTGCAGATTACACAAGATGTATTTAACATATATTTTCTTTTCTTGTTTAAATTTCATACTTGCTTTTTCTTTAAACATATGTTAAGTAAATCTTTGTAAGATTTTACAAGTTACACAAATGCCAGTGACCTTTATTTATCAGTCTGTCAATAAAATAAAAATCAATCAATGAACCCTACACAAAGACTGTTTTTCATATTAGTCTTAATGTGAACTTTATGTAATTAGTATCTTTTTACAAGGATAGTGTTTCCCTTCTCCTTCAGTTATCTACACATCTGTGCATGGTGCTGGAGTAAAATGTAACAATTTCAGGTTTTTTTCAATTATTCTTGATCTCTTATCAGCAAACAACATGGGTTTTTCTTCTTCTCCACTTCAGTGTCATGGGTAATATATTTTCTCTGGGCTGCTAGGGACACATTGCTTTGAAGGTAACAGATACTTGATTTGTGAAGATAGAATTCATTTTAGAGAACTAATTTGAGTCTTTTTTGATTAATATACTGGTTAATCCAAATTGGTAATATTTTGTATTCAATAAAGTTTAGATGGAAGAGTTAAAGTATTTAATCTCCCAAGATGGCAATTTCTTAGTTATATAGAACAATACTCCTTAATCAATGACAGATTTCCTGTTTTTCTATTACTAGTTGAATTCAATAATCATGCACTAAAGACATATACTAAATTAGATGATTCCTAGATTTTGATTATGAACTCAATTTAAAGAAAGATGTTCTGTAGATATTTGGCTAATTAAAATAGTATTAAAATTTTGAGAAAGTAAGATGCTTTTGAAGACATAAATACTGAGATAAATGATTAGAAATCCTGTATTTGACTAGAAACTACTTAAAATTAATATTCTATAGCATTTTCACTATGTTTAAATGTAGGCTATAGTTTATTTATGTCTTTATACCAAGTCATTCGTTTCAAGTGTCTATATTAAGCATAACAATCATTTTGAGTACTTTTATTATGTTACTTTTTAATTTAGTATTTTGCTTAAATACAGACTAATTAATCACATGAATTGTCACATAAATTCTTTATGTATTTTACTCCAAATGATATTTTAACTTTTAAAATCTATTTTTCAAACTTTGCCATAAGACACATGCACTCAGAAAGACAGAGAAAAAGTAAGACACCTCCCCCCCTGTTCTGCCCCCAGAAATGGTCACATCTCAATCCCTTCTCTAGTTCTCTCTTCCTTTGCACTTTTGGGCACTCATGCACACAAGTCACATATTTTCTCAGTTGCTGGATCTGGGACTCAATCTGTGGGTCAGCCATGTACAATCCAGCTGCCTTAACCACCAAGTCACTGAATGGTCCAGGCACTATAAATAAGGGTTAAAAAACCTAATGACCTATGATTTTCTAGCTTTGTAATTTTGAGTCATCTCTCATCTCTCACATAGGATAAGAAAGCTTATAAATTAATAAATAATGAGATAATCTATTTGTAAGCCATGCTACAAGTATAAACATTAAGAGAATATAATCTATTAGGTTGTCAGGAGAGTCATGACATGTTTTTCTATGCAAAAATACATCATGACATTCCCAATGACTGAATACTTCATAACTGTAAAACTGACAAATTTCTCTGGTCCACATTTTTTTGGTAACTCTGAGGGAGCTAACTCAGTATTTTTACCGATCATCATTTTCCTGCCTCAAGCAGGGTTGTGAGTTTAAAGAACACAGGATAGGGAAATGCAGACTGCAATGTTTCAACTTATCCTACTCATGTTGCTATTTCTATACATTCTATTCATTTCTATTTTCTTTAATTTTGCTAGGTGGCACATGCTCTTTTCAGAGGTCAGAGAGAAAGAAAGAGAGAAGAAAGTACCCCATGGGGGATGGTCATGCTGCAATACCTTCTGTATCCTCTCTCCTTTCAGGATTTTGGGCATGCACACGTGCCAGCATTTCTCAAGACACCTGGTCTTGAACTAAACCCTCACAGTGAGCCATTGGGACTCAGCTGTCTTAACCCCAGACCACCAAATGGTCTCGTCGTTGTTATTTTAAATACCTAAACTACTAAATTTGTAGAATAAGATAGTTGTATATATCACAAAAGGCAACTCAGAAAATCTGACTCATTTTTATCACTATAATAGTGTAGCCACTGTGATGTAAATCTGGGCATGACCAATTCAATAAAAAATGAATAATCCATTGAATCATTCAGATGTTTGTCCTTAACATAAAAGCTTTGGAAGAACTGACTGAATGTTTTACTTTGCATCCAGATGTTTGGTTTTGAGCTGACATAATCAGAGTCATAATTACTTATCACTTCCCAAGATATCCATAGAATTAGTTATTTCTAGATCTTTACTGCTATCAACATATTATTAATATTATCAATCACTTTTTCAATTATGTCTGCAGGGTCTGAATTTATAAAGCTCTTCAATTAAGCCCATTAAGATGCTAATAAACATGTATATTTCAAGTGAGTGTTTTGGTGGTCTCAAGTGATATTTAAAGAATACTTCTTATATCATAAACAACTCTTCCTAAGAGATAAGTTTCTCCCAATTGGTACTACTGTACTCTGCAAACTCCAAAAGTTTATGCATAGAGGTACTAGTATTATTTCCAAATAATATCACATTTCTCTATTTTTCTCTTAACTTTATATATTTAATTTAGCCATAACCTCTGTGTGTATGAGTACAATTTCCAACACAGGGTTATCTTCTCTTTAAAAAAGGTGACTGAGTTTAAACCAGCCAGTGGCATAGTGGAAGGAAGCTGGATCCCACATGACTGACTGCATAGTTTGAGCCACAGGTGTGGTGCCTTGAAACACTCTGGGCATATACATATACATACATATATTCCTAAAATCCCAAGAGAAGAATGGAGGAGATAGGATTTTGATAAGGCATCCCCCTGCATAAGGTATTTTCTCACATTTCTCTCTCTCTCTCCCTCTCTCTCTCCTGCAAGTGCAGGTGCTCTGGCAAAATATAAAAAATAATGACTAAGTTCGGATTAACCAGTGGCCCTGTGGTCAAGGCAGCTAGATCCCACATGGCTGACTGCATGGTCAGAGTCCTATCCAGAAGTTTGAAAAACACTCTGGGTGCGAGGGTGCTCATGTCTACTATTCCCAGAAACCAGAAATGGAAGAGAACCACTCCTGATAGGCGTTCTCTCTCTCTTTCCAGTGAGCGTACACATAATCCAGGAAATAAAAACAAAATGATAGTTTTATCTGATACTTATGTTCTGTAATCTGATCTTAAACCAGTTACCTTACTCACCCCAAAGTAGAGCTCTTTAAAAAAAAATTATTTAGCTATTTATTTATTTATTTTAATTTGACCAGAGAAGGACAGAATGAGAGAGACAGAGAAAGAGTGAAGGCGTAAAAGCAAGCCACCAGGTCTAGGACTCAAACTGCAGTCAGCCCATGTGGGAGTCCAGTGCCCTTAACCACCATGCCACCTGCCAGTCCTGAGGCATTTTTTAATTTTAAAATTAATTGATTTCTGATATAAGACTAAGTAGATGCTACTATAATCTACTTTGTCTTCTAAAAAGAGCACTCAGCAAATTACAGGCTAACTCCTGCCCTGTTTTTGCATACTCTGTGAGCTATGAATAATGTTTACATTTTCAATTGTTTGAAAAAAATCAAAAAAGGAACAGCACTTCATGACATGTAAAAATTACATGAAATTCAAACTTCAGTGATCATGAGGTTTTATTGGAACACAGGCTAGCTATTTACTTAGGCATTGTCTATAGCTGCTCTTACCACTACAACGACAATGTTGAATAGCTGTGATAAAACCATGTAACACAAAGCCTACAATACTTACTATCTGACTCTTTATAAGGAAGTTTGCTGACCACTGTTCTAAAGGTGAGTACTTGCACCTTTGAATGTGACCTCAGACTCATGTGTAGGGCCAATATTCACCTTAGGGTAGATATATTATAAGTTCAATAACCCAACCTTCCAACTCAATATGAGGTCATCTTTATTTCTCATTAGTTTCCAGTCTTGTGCTTCAGTTTTAAGAAACTGCAGCATGAGATTCCTCTAAACAGCAGCCATGAATTAAATCTTTCTATGGCTTTTCCGTGTACTCCAGTCATGGTGAGAAGTCTAGCTTCAAGTCTCAGGAATTTTCTCACTACTTCATAATAATCCAGTTCCCCAAATCATGCTTTATTTTTTCCTAATTCATTCTAGAATTCTCCTATGATAGTGTTTTATGTTCCAAGGAACGTTAGTTTCCCAGGATGCTCAAAAGTGCTATTCTGTGGATCCACATTCCAATAAGTTAGCAAAACTCTTCCCTAAACAAATCCAAACAGCTTCTCTTCTGAATGATTTCATTGTCAACAGCTTTTGTATTCAGAATTCCTCAAATGTATTGGATTGTCAAACACCTTTTTATGTGGAGCATGTCATGGGACTTTACTTTTCTCTAAGGTGTCATAAACATTAAGGAATGCAGAATTAAAAGGTGAATTAATTGAACTCTAATATTAAAATAAAATCCTGTTGCTTTGGTACCTTTAGTCAATCTATAGCTTTCCACCTCTAATTTTCTCTAACAGGGCCATTATTTATTCATTTTTATTCAGTAACTAACCCATAAGTAGCACTTACTTTATGCCAGGCATTCATCTATGGTTTTTATCTATTAACTCATTTAACTTTCATTGCATTCCTATGACTTGGGTGAATTATCGGCCATACTTTCTGGATGAGAAAATGAAGTCTCCAGGTAAGTGAGATGGTTTCCCTAAGGTCATTCAGCTAGAACATGATAGAGCAAGAATACAAATACAGATTGTTTCCAGAATCCATTCTCCTTGTCAATAAACTACACTGCCTCCTGACACAAAGTTGCATCTACATGATATAAAATCATCATAAATGGAGAAAAGTTGAAAGGTTTTCCACGAAAAACTGGTACAAGATAAGGACACCCACTTTCTCCACTCTTTTTCAATATAGTACTCAAAATCCTCACCAATGCAATCAGAAAATAGAGGAAAAAAAAAAAGGCATTCAAATAGGAAAAGAAGAGGTGAAACTCTATTTGCAGATGACATGATTGTATACATAGAAGACCCAATGGTACCCATGAAACAATTCCTGGAATTAATACATGAATACAGTAAATTTGCAGGATACAAAATCACCATACAGAAATACATAGCATTTCTATATATGAACAGCAGGCAGATTGAAATAGAACTGAGAAAAGTAATTCCATTTACCATAGCCACAAGACATATAAGATACCTAGGAACAAATCTAACGAAAGAAGTTAAAGACCTCCACAAGGAAAACTGTGAGAAGCTAAAAAACTAAATTGAAAATGACACAAAAAAGTGGAAGGACATCCCATGTTCCTGGATTAGAATAATTATTATAATCAAAATGGCAATTCTACCCAAATTAATCTACATATTTAATGCAATCTCAAGTAAAGTACCAGACACATTCTTCACAGATCTAGAAAAGACAATCATAAAATTTGTCTGGAATCATAAAAGACCTCGTATTGCCAAAGCAATCCTGCACAAGAAAAGTGGAGTGGGCGGCATCTCTTTCCCTGACCCAAAAATAAACTACAAAGCTGTGGTAATCAAAACAGCATAGTACTGCCACAGAAATAGACAGGTGGACCAATGAATAGAATAGAGTCCCTAGAAATAAACTTCCAAACATACAGTCAACTGATTTTTGACAAAGGGTACCAGTCAATCCACTGGAAACAAGAAAACCTCTTCAGCAAATGGTGCTGGAAAAACTGGATGCTCACCTGTAGAAAGATGAATCTGAACCCCTACCTCTCACCATTGACAAAAATAAACTCAAGGTGGATCAATGATCTAAACCTGAGACCTCAAACTATAAAACTGTTTCTGGAGAACACTGGGGGAAACTATGGGAGACATTGGGTAGGCAAAGTCTTCTTAAATAAGACCCTGAAAGCATAGTCCTTAATCCCCAAAATAGACAAATGGGATTACATCAGGCTAAGAAGTTTTGAATGGCAAAAGACACAGTAATTAGTGTGAACCCACACCCTCAGAATGGGAAAATATTTTTGTAAACTATGCATCAGATAAGGGACTGATAACCAGAATACACAAAGAACACAAACAGCTGTTCTGAAAAAAGATGATCAACCCTATTGAAAGATGGGAGAATGAATTGAAAAAAAACGCTCTCTAAGGATGACATACAAATAGCTAAAAGGCATATGAACAAATGCTTAATGTCCCTCATTGTAAGGGAAATGCAGATCAAAACAACATTGAGATACTACCTAACCCCAGTCAGAATGACTAAGATTAAAAAATAAATAAAAAATGATAAGTACTGATGGGGGTGTGGTGAAACGGGAACTCTCTTACACTGGTGGTGGGAATGTAAATTGGTCCAGCCACTGTGGAGAACAATTTTGAGATTCCTCAAAAATCTACAAATAGAACTTCCATATGACCCAACAATCCCACTCCTTGTTATCTACCCAAAGGACAGAAGAATACTTACTCAGAAAAGTATTTGCACATCTATAGTTATTCACAATTCCTAAAACATGGAACCAACCCAAATGCCCATGAACAGATGAATGGATTGAAAAACTGTGGCATATATACTCTATGGAATACTACTCAGTCATAAAAAAAAAAAAACAAAACAAGAAGACCCTGGTTTTTGACAGAAAGTGGATAAATATGGAAGATTTACTGCTGAATGAAGCAAGCCAGGCTATGAAGGAGAGACATTGTATGTCCCCACTTAATATATACTGAGTTTCCGCACTCTGTAACTGAAACTGAATGATTAAAGGATATAGAAACACAGTAAATGGTTGTGAATACCAGTTATAGTGTGGGAAGTGTGTGCGTGAAGGAATAGAGTCTGAGGAAGGATATTAAGGAGAAAAATGGAGAAGCAAAGCATTAATGGGACAAAGAAATGGTGTATTATCTGATGAAGATAACTTTATAGTATTATCAACTGGACTGGGGAGAAATGTAAACATGTTGGAATACTCTACAGACTAAATGATGTGATTGAATGTATAAAATAACTTGAAATAAAATAAGATTAAAAAATAACATACTATTGTTCACATTTTTCTGCATAATTTATGGAACTCTTTCATTTATGGTTATCATCGAGGAGGCCCAGTAACAGCTTCTGAGGGAGCCAGTGGAAGTCAGTATTCAGGGGAGGTAGGAGGGACTAAGCAGCATTAGGAGTCCTGTGATGCAACCAGCAGGCAATACAGGAAATTATGGTGTGGTGGTTAAGGCAGCTGGATTCCCACATAGCTGACTGGGGTTTGAGTCTTGGACCTGGCAGCTTGAAAATCATGTCAGGTACATGTGCATGCATGTACAAAATCCCAAGAAGAGAATGAAAAATAAGAGATTGTAGCAGAGCCATCCTCCCGAGGGGAGAGAGATGATTTCTCACTTTCTCTTTCTGTCTGTTTCTCTCTCTTTCTCTCTCTCTCTCTCTCTGGCAAGTGCACATGCCCTATGGCAAATCCTCCCCCACAAAAAATAAAAGTAAATACAGAAAATTAGGGTACTCAGAGAAAAGAATATTACAGATTCCAAAGAACCATATACCACTATGAATAACAACATTGCTAGCTTTTTCTTATAATGGGAGGCCTGAAATTACCCAGGAATAGTGTATTTTTAATAAAGAATAGGATGTTTATAAGAAAACTTATGTTAAGGGTGGCCACAGTGTTAGGGTTCTCCCAGAATTTGAGAAGGAAACTGGAGTTATAGTATTTACGATTAAGAGAAAGAAAAATTATAAAAGTTTAGAAGATTTAACTACATTTGGTTTATATTAATATCCCTCCTTCATCCTTTTTACCTAAGTTTACCTGAATGAGTTTCTATTCTTTGCAACCAATTAATATCTGACAAATCAAACATTATATCACAGTCACAAAACTAGTTAGCAGGAAATACAGCTCTTAAAACTCAAGGATTCTTTTTTTTTTTTTTTTTTTTTTTTTTTTAATTTGCCAGAGGGTATGTTCACTTGCTGAAAAGAGACAAATACTGAGACAGAGAGAAAAAAAAATTCCCCCAAGGTGATGTGGTCACACTGCAATCCTTTCTTTTCCTATCTTCATGCTATCAGGATCTTGTGCACACATGTACATGGGCCCGAGTAAAACTCAGCTATATAGATTGTTATTTCTTTGCTCATTACACCAAAATAAGTGATGTCTTATTGGGAAGTTAAACTTTGTCTACAGCAACAAATAATGTTACAAGTTCTACTTATTTTTTTCTAATCCTCACCATAGATCAGGTGGCCACAAGGTTATCTAACTTGTGCAATTCAACAAGATAGAGAGATACTTTGAAAAGGGTAATAAAGATAAACTCTTCACCCAGGGCTCACATGCCCTGTGCTTTCTAGGCTGTTTATAGGATTATTAGCTTCTCAATTTTGACAGACCTCAGTGAGATTCAAAGATCCTTTACCTAATACACTGCTGTAAAATATAATAGCAGCCTTTCCTACATCAGCATTGCATTAAATAAGGACACAACGGTATCGAATAGCAGCTTTTCTGCCTTCGCAATAATCATTAAAATACCAGACCCAGAAGCCTTTGTCTAGATTTCTGAATCATTTGAGTTCTAATCCCAGATTCTCTACTTTGTAGTGAAACCTTTACTTAACTCCTTTAATACAGATGTCACTGGATTAATCAATAAATGCAAACAAAATGTATAATGAATATGCCCTAGGCTATGTGGGGTCCCAAGAATCTCAGGCTGGTGTGAATTTCAGGCTGCCAAGTCAGGGACTTGAACTGTGGTCAACTACCTGGGAATCCAGTGATGTAACCATTATGCCATCTGCTGGTCCCCATATCTCCATTTTAAAGTACCATTTCCTTGATATGCATACAGAAAAGAATACAGTTGCAAATTTAATGCTTTATTAATTTGGGTATAGCTTTTTAAAATAGAAATTATTTCACAATATAGAAAAGGTAGAAAGAACTCGGGTTTGGGCTAGCCTGTGGCATGGTGATTAAGGCAACTGGATCTCATAGGGCTGACTGTGCAGTTTGAGTCTAAACACAGTAACTTGAAAAACAAGCTGGACCCATATGCGTGTATGTCCAAAATCCCAAAAAGAGAATGGAGGAGATGGGATTGCAGCAAAGCAACCCTCCTAGTGGGTGCTTTCTCACTTTCTCTCTCTCTCTATCTCTGTTTCTCTCTGGCAAGGACACATACCCTCTAGCAAATAATAAAAAAAAAGAATTAGGGTTTCATAAAGAAAACTCTGTAAGAATACAGAATTATTAAAAAAAAAAAAAAGCAATAGGCTAAGCAATACTTAGCAGGTCATCACAGTGACAATAATAGAGTTAAGAGTCTACTAAAAACTGGAGCAACAGGGACCAATAGGCATAATGGTTACATTGTTGGACTCCCATGTAGTCAAATGTGGTTCAAATCACTGACCCAGTAAAACTCACGCCAGGCACGTGTACATGCATACCCAAAATCCTGAGAAGAGAATGGAAGAGAATGGATTGATGGACTGTGGTGTGGCCATCCCCCCGGGGGGGTGATTTCTCACTTTCTGCCTCTAGGTCTCTCTCTATTTCTTCAGCTAATACACATGTCCTATAGCAAACGTCTCTCTAAAAACAAACAAACAAAAACAAACAAACAAAAGGAACAACAAAAATAAATGATTCAAGTGGATATACAAGTTGCTAATCAAATCAAATGGAGAACTGGAATATTTTAGCTTCTCTGTGAGAAGAGAAAAAGTAGATGACTGTTCTCTTATGCAGAAAATAATTCATCTACCTGCAATTCAGAAATGCTTAAATCCTTATTGCTGTTTTAAGGTTTTACTCTGAAATTTAGTACTTAATAAATATGTCACCAAATTAATCACTGTAGTATTTTATATCTCTAACTACATATAATATAATTTAGGCTTTTTAGTAAAACATTTTGAAATATTTATATAAATATAAGACACATCCTTTAGGTTCATGTTATCCCAGATGGTTATTTGTAGTCATTCATATGAATCTTTTTTCTTGTCAGCTGCTAACATAAGAATGAGCATGCAATCTAGACCCAGGAGGCGTAAATTAAGATACATAAAGTAACCAATAAGATTTTTCTCCTTCCTAATAGAAAACACAGGAAGGTATGGTATCTTGATCATTGGGAAACTGGTTGCTTTTGTCAGAATGTGACCTTGAAATCAATAGATAATTTGGAGACCCTGAGGGAAAACAGTTTAGAAAGAATGAACCTGATAATTGAAAGGCTAGATAGAATAGGAAGATGAAAATAGTCTAATAGTCTTGGTATTTGAAGATATTATCATTGCATTGCTTATCCAATTATGTTTGGGGAATCTATACCATATTCAAAATCTTTAGACAAGGAAATACATTTTCTTGGTATTTCAGTTCTTTTGAAGTAGGGCTTATTTATTTATTTATTTATTATTTATTTATTTTAGTTTTAGCTATAGGGCATATGTGGTCACCAGAAAGAGAGAGGAAGAGAAAGAGAGAAAGCATACCCCAAGAGAAATGGCCATGCCAAAATCCTTTTTCCTCCAGTCTCCTTGGGATTTGGGGCATGTATGCATACACACATCATGTGGGGTCCAGGACTTGAACTGTGCAATGGCCATGTGGGATCCAGTGCCTTAACCTTAATGCCATCTGATAGCCCTGAAGTATGTTTTTTTGATTATTATAGTTTTCTACCAATCAGTGTTCTCCAGAGAGATATAACCTAGTAAACTAAAAGAAGATTTAGCATAAGGAGTTGGCTTCTACAATTTTAGAGGCTGAGAAATCCATGATCTATAAGCTGAAGCCCAAGGAAAGCTCCTGATAGAAATTTGAGTCTGAGTCCAAAGCCTGAGAGCAAAGAGCATCTGTGGTACAAATCACAGTCCAAGGGAAGCAGAAGACCCATGTCTCATCCCAAGCACTCACATATAGAAATTTAAACCTTTTTCTGCCTTTTTTTAGTTCTATTTGGGCCCTCAGCTGGTAGTTGGCTGGAAAATGGCCAACTATACTGGGGAGAGCCATCTGCTTTACTCGGTCCACCAATATGAATGCTAGTCTCATCTAGAAACATCCTTACAAATACATTCAGCAATAATATTTAAAAGACATATGGGGACCAGCAAATGGCATGATTATTATGCCACTGGACTCCCATGTAGTTGACCCCAGTTTGAGTCTCTGACCCAGCAACTTAAAACTCACACCAGGCGCATGTGCATGCATGCCAAAGATCCTGAGAGGAGACTATAGGAGAAGGGATTGCAGCATAGCCATCCTCCCTGAGGGGGGTGATTTCTCACCTTCTGTTTCTCTCTGTCTCTCCAGTGAGTGCACACACACACAATAGCAAAAAACTCTCTCAAATAAATAAATAACAGATAGCAAGACATCCTATAGCCCAGTCAAGTTGACATGCAAAATTAACTCTCAGAATTTAAATAACTGTGATATATAAAAGCACATTTCAAACATAACAGTCTGCCAATTAATCCTTTACTTACAAAGACAATTGGGAAAAATTACTCAAATTAAAAAAAAATAGATACACCACAATTGCTTTAATTTAATCATCATCTAAAACATTTTTCTTTCTGAAAAGTATTTCTCACATCAAATCTTAGCAAAGATGATCGACTTAAAACTGCCTCTTCTCCTTGAATGTCCTTTGCTATCTGACCTGCCAGATTTTTTCTTTTTTTTAAAATGGCATGTGAGCTTGCCTGTTTTTTAATCCTTTTATTGACAATGTCTATCTCCACACTTGAGACTATTTTCCATCCATTTCAATAGATCTTTGCTCTCTCTACTCAACACTGTGTTTGCAGATCAATCAGCTCTGTGTAAGAGAATAAAAGCTTTTCTCAAATCCAGATAGATTATCATTACTATATTGTCCATTTTACTACTTCATTAATGGGGGGAAAATCCATAATAAATATATTCAACTGAGTTTTCCTTGATTATATTTTAGTAGTTAAATATGAAAGCATTGTTCACAATTACGGGAGAACATGCTTCTTTAATTTAATCAATTTTAGGGAATTGATGACCTGTCTGAATATGGGAGGAGGGGTGTCTATCACAAGGGCACATTTTTTCCAGGAGGTCTTACAATGATTTTGTGAAGCTGAGCACATTACTCCATTATTTACTTTTTTCATTTCCTTATGGTACATAATAAGGACATTGTTCAGGGAGATGTAAAACAAGAGAAAATACTTTGAAAGATTTCTGTTGTTCTAGGATAATGGCCCTATAACTTTAGATAGGCATGTATTTATACCTAAGCAATTAGATTAAAGGGGACTATTAGTGTCTTTGATATTTCATACTAGACTTTTATATCACTTTTCTTTTAATATATCACCTTTAATAAATTATTTGTAGTTGGGAAAACAAAGTAGTCCTTTTCCTTTATGTAAAACAGTATACACACTAACAGAACCTCTAATTTTAAGAAGTTGTTTCAAGGTAGGACATTTATTGTATTGCTCAGAGAATATAGAAAATATGGTTTGGACAGAATAATCCATCTCAAATACTTATTTAGAACAGACTTGAATAGAGTAGGGTATTCAATAACAAAGAATGAAAAATGAAACCATTTAAAAATAATTTCTTTAGAATGAATGTAATTAAGACCGACATTAAAAAAATACTTTCAAGAAAAACTTGAACACAAAACCTTTGGTTAAGTGTACTTTAATCTATTGGGTTGTTGGCAAAGTCATGGTGCATTTTTGCATAGAAAAACTACGTCATGACTTTTCCAAAAACCTAATAGGTCATATGTAACATAATGACACTATTTCAAGGTGTGTACCTTCTTTCCACTATCACTGATTACTTAAACTTATTTTAATAAGATATTGTAATATCTCCTCTTTTTGAGAATCATTTTATTGTAGTAAAATATACATTGCACAAAAGTTATCCTTTTAATCACTTTAAAGGGTACAATTCAGTGGCATCAACCACATTCCTGCATCTGTCACCATCACGTATCTCCAGAAATGTTTTATCTTCCCCCAACTATACTTATTTAAAAATAATCCCCCATTTCTTCCTTTTTTTATATCCTGACAACCACCATTCTATTTCCTGTCTCTGAATTTGACCACTCCAGATAATTTCTATCAGTAGAATCGTACAATGTTTGTCCTTTTGTGCCTAGTTTATTTCATTTAGTGTAATGTCTTCAAGTTCATTCATACTATAGCATGCATAAAGGCTGAATAATTTTAAAGGCTGAATAGTATTCCATAGTATGAAATATGTATTTTCTGTAAATACCCCCTTCTCTAAATTTTGCTTAAATGCTATGGCAGTACAAAAGTCTCTTGTGATGCTGAGTCTATAATGAATGTGTTTATGCTCTCAAAGTAACACAAATCAAAGACAGAAATGTATTACTGACTAAGCTGACTAAGCTAAATGTATTACTGATAAAGCTATTCTAATCTAAACCAATACCAAAACATAAAACAAGACAAAATTATTTACTCCAAAGCACAAATAAAATCACTGAGCATCAACAAGTTAAAAAATGCTTATAATACATAAATATGTGTGTTCATATATGTGTACATACACCATTTATGGACTAGGTCAAATAGTTGGTTGAAAAATAATCATTCAACTTATTAACCAAACTGTTTTAGAGAAGAAGTTATTTGCTTTCTGTTTTTTTTTTTTAATCTTTGAGAGATTTTTGCTATAGCACGTGTGCACTCTCTAGAGAGACAGAAAGAAAGAGAAAAGTGAGAAAAAGTGAGAAAGTGAGAAAAAGTGAGAAAATGAGAAATCATCCCCTGGAGGGATGGCCATGCTGCAGTTCCTTCTCCTCTATTCTCCCCTCAGGATCTTAGGCACACACATCTGTGCCTGGTGTGAGTTCCAAGTTACTGGATTCAGGACTCAATCCATGGTCAGCCATGTGAGAGTCCTGCACCTTAACCACTATGCCACCTGTTGACTCCTTTGCTTTCTTTTTTAACAAGGCGTGATGGATTGAATTTTATCCCCACAGAAATCGTATGTTGTATCCCTAATGCCAATTGTGAAGTATTTGGAGATAGGGCCTTTAAAGGGGCAATTAAGGTTAAATGAAATCACACAGGTAGGACTTAATCCAGTAGGATTAATGTCCACGCAAGAAGGTTAAGAGACACCAGGAGTGCACACAGAGTGCAGGCCACAGAAGGGTTCTATGAGAAAGCAGCCATCTGCCAGTCCAGGAGAAGGCTGCACGCACCTTAAACAGCCCTGGTGGCATCTTGATCTTGGACTTCTCAGACTCTAGAACTGTGAGAAATAAATTTGTGTTGTTTAAGTCACTCAGTCTGAGGCATTTTGTTACGGGGCCCTTGCAGGCTACTATAAGATATTTTTAAAAATATCCCGCTGATTTTATTATCAATAATCAAAAAATTTTATATTTTACTAGGTATATCTTTATTCACCCACACACACACACAAATGTATTTGACACATAAGATGTATAAATATTGTTTACATCTTCAGATTAATTTAATAGATTCTTATTAGTTTTAAGCCAAGTAAATAGTAGGTTTCGTATTCCTCAGATTTATATTTTGTTTCAGGGTTGCATATTGTATAAATATAGTGCCTAAGAATTAGCAATATGATGCAAATTACAGTCAAGTCTTTTGATGAAATTCAACTTTGGAGAATCTACCTTTTCCGATCTTTCTATGTATATGTGACATACTTTTGTTCAAAGCATTTTGATTCATATTTCATAGATATTTTATGTGCATACTTAAATCAACATTGAAAACATTTTAGAGGCCCAAATTTAAATTCTACATTGAGCACAAACCTAAAGGGTTAAAAACTGATGTGAGCTCATATTTGAAGTAATTAATTTTGTAATTGTCAGGGACAAATAAGTAGAGCATGAGAAAGAATATTCATTATGTGCACAAAGAAAGACTCTGGATTCCTAATTAACATTAAAGCCACATCAGCATAAAATGAGCATTAATATTCTACAGGATAATTGGTAACCTTTGTGGTATGATTTTTTTGTTTATTTTTTTTTCTCCCAGTTTAGCTAGTCTCAAGAAGGTACCATTATTTCTTGCTAACAGAGGGATGTGGTTCATACTATGTCCTAGTCTTATTCCTGTTGACAGTCACAGGCATTTATTGTATACTGAATACAAACCATGCTGAAAACTTTCATTTATCCTCATCCAACACTACAAGAGGTAAGGCATTTTTTGTTCATTTTGTTCATTCACAGAAGGATATATAAGATTTTTGTGTGCTACTTGACAAATACCTATGCCTACATCCTTAATTTCTAGGTAATAAACACTCTTGTAATTTGTACTTCATATTTGTATTACATTTTGTCACTTCCCAAACACCTTTATGTATTAATAAATTGCCTCAATATCAACAAGCTAACCCTACTGATAGTTATCCAGATTTCAGATGGGGAAACTGAGGCTCAGAAAAGTTAATGCACTTGCCCAGAATTGCAAATTTAGGAAGTAGTTGACTACTCAATTAAACACACTTGTCCTCCCACTATTTAATGCTTCAAAAACTGTTTTCATAAAAAGAAGACAGAAAATAAAGCAAACTTTGTGTACTTTAGCAGTTGTTCATAGCCTCATCTATTTTTCTAGCTTCAAGTTACATATTCATAAAATTGAGAATTAAAACAAAAATTTGTATTCTGGTTTATTTTGAAAAATTGGGAAATCTGACAACATGGCAGCAACCTGGTAAGTCTGAAGAACATGTCCTCAGCAAAGCCATGTCCAGTTAGATTCCCTACAACCCCATTAAGTTTATGGGGGCTACTGCACTCACTACCGTTGCATGCCTCTGAGTTTGTAACCCTTATGCAGTTCAGTCGTTGTGTCAGAAGAAACTTTTTCCATACTAAATTATACACATTTGCTTTCTTTTGAAAAAAACAGAAGTCAACCTTTACTTCAAGAGGATGTCTCCAGGTAACTTTAGCATATTGTTATGCCTACTTCCTCCCAACTCCCTGTCAAAGCAAAATTCCATAGGACAATAGGAATCAGGAAAGGGAAAGTTCAATCAAGACTATTGCAACAAGGGATAGTGTTCAGACCACAGTCTGAGCTCAATTCCCCTAGCAAAGAAGAAGGAAGGTTTTTGTTTTGTTTTGTTTTGTTTTATAAATACCAGGGTGAGCTAGTGGGAAAGTACTACAGGATTTAGTGGGGAGGTTGGTCAGTGGGATATGCAGAACACACTGAGTTATTCTTGAGTTTCCGAATGTTTTCTATGTAATTAGACCATCTATGTTTGCTCATTGGTGCCCATCAAAGTTAGACCCCTATCTTTTCACAAAGTTTACATTCAAAGGCATGGCTCCCAGAACTTTGACAGAGACATCCCTGGTTGTACAACTGCCAAGAGAACTTTGAAGAGATTTACATCTCAAAGGGGCAAAGCATTGTAAAATAGAATGTACAATTTCAAGTTTTCTAAAGTAACTGCTCCAAGAAAAGGCACTAGAGTTAGGCTAAAGACTGTCCAAGTTTTGCTACGCTTGGAAAAAGGTCAAAGCCTTGTTGGTCAACCCAGATAATTAATCATGACACAGACTGCCAGTTACTGGCTAATGTCTGTTGTTACTGTTTTTTTTTTTTTGTTTTGTTTTGTTTTGTTTTGTTTTGTTTTTCTGTAGTAATAGAATTCAGTTTGATGTTAGCCACATAGCTGACCAGGTAAAGACAACATATCCTGGTCTCTTCCTCCAATAATCATGTTGTTTGACTTCATTGTGATCAACAAGAAGTGAAAGGACATGAAGCTTGTTACCTATGGGGAAAAGGGAGGCTTCTCTGCCTTCCCTAAGCCCTGTTGGTAGGGAATGGACAGAAAAGTAGGATCAGAAACAGACATCTCACATTATAACATGGAAACTATAAAGATGGCAATTAAAATGAAACAGGGCCCCAGTTGGTGGCATAGTGATTAAGGTTTTACTTCCCACACGGCCGAGTGAGTTTCAAGTCTTGGACCCAGCAGCTTGAAAAACATGTCGGGTGCATGGGTGTGTGTGCCCAAAATTCTAAGAGGAGAATGAAGAGAAGAGAATGTGGCATGGCCTCCCCACTGAGGGGTACTTTTTCACTTTCCCTCTCTCTTATTTTTTTTCTCTCTGGCAAAAACACATGCCCTATAACAAATTTAGATACATGAATAAATAAATGATAGAAAAAACTAGAGTCCTGTTAAAATATTTTTAACTGTAAAATGGTAAAAGCATGATTCTCTTAAAGATACAAAGATTAAGATGTATAGAAGATTTTGCTTTAATTATGAATGAGAAAACTGACCAAATGTTTTAATTAGCTGATTGTTAAATATAAATATATATATATATATATATATATATATATATATATATAGTCTTGAAATATCTTTAAGAAATCTTAGCTCTTTTAAAACATCATGTGAATGCAGATAAAATGTCTTACACCTTTACTCTCATTCCAGTTACTTTTACTTATGGTGATACTCTGCAAATATTTATAGATTAATTGTTTAGATTTAGCCTAAATTGAAAATATTCTAGCAAAAAATTGGATCAGAGATATTTAACTCCACATTCTGTGGATGAAACTTATACAAGAAACATAGCCTCCTACACCATTTAAAAATGGCAGATGTCAGTGTAATTGCTACCCATCTAATGCTAACATTAACTATGCAAGCATTTGGACTTTGGAAATTTCCATTAAAAAAGGAGATTGGAGATGGGGGTATCTCTTCACAGCAAAGCCATTTGGGGACAGGGTTGAAAGATGAGCTACCACTGCTTAACACAAGATTTGAAATACATAATAATATTAAGGTGGTCATGTTTTTCAGAAAACTAATACATTAATTACAAGAACTATTTAGGGTAATTCAAAGCAATGTTCATCTAGATAACTGAACTGTATTGTTTTTATTATTAAATTTAATATATTATTTTACTAAAACTGGTGGTTGTAAAAAAATTGTTTTTTCTCCTTCCATATGGTGTGTACCCTTGCCAGAGAGAGAAAGAGAGAGACAGTGAAAAGAAAAGTGAGACATCACCTCCTGGCAGGGATAGCCATGCCACAATCACTTGTCTATTGTCCTCTTGGGATTTTGGGCATGCACGCACACGTGCCCAACATATTTTCAAGTAAACAGGTCTGGGACTCAAACCACAGTTAGCTCTGTGGGAGTCTAGCACCTTAAACACCACTGCCACCTCCTGGTTCTTGTGGTAGTAAATTTAATTCATTAGAATTGTCCCTCATTTGATCCACATAAGCTATTTCTATGAATAGAGGAAAAGGGAATCGCTCTTGGGGAATGATTCTCATCCACTCACCACCACCCCCCACATCTTTCTCCAGCAAGTGAATGTACCCTATAGCAAAACTCCAAAAAAAAAAAAAAAAAAGAACAAAGAAAAAGAAAAAAAAATGAAAAGATTTATAATTTAATACCTTTTTTCTTTTTTTTAGTGAATAAACAAGAATAAGTTTTGTTATTTTCCATTTTCCAGAAGTAAATCCTAATCTTAGAAATTATCTAACATGTGATGATTACAATGGCAGTTATCATCATAATGCTCCTTATTAATAAAAACTTATTAAGTCTCAGGTATTTTATTAAAATATGTAGTATATAACTCTCACCATAAAATTTCATGTATTTTTTTCATTTACTCAAAAATATTTCCTGCACGCTCAGGGATTATTCTGACCATCAGGAGTACAGAAAGGAAGAAGTTTGAGGGTTTCTGAGCAATGAAGAAAGTTTGGCTTTATGGGCCTGTGACTGTTCTGTGTGTTCAGAACTCTTCTCTTGTTTTAGTGTTCTGTTTTTGGCATCTTGTAATTTTTCATTTTTATCTCTTAACTTGTGCCCTTCTGTAACTGCAGTTGGCCATTTGGGGTCCAGAGATGCAACCATTATGCCATCTGTTGGTCCTTTTACAAAGTATTGATGTTATTCAAATGAACTTGATGTTTCAGAAATGCCATTCAACAGCATATTGCTTTCTAGTGCATGAGTATGGAAATCTTAGACCACTACTGAGAAAGGAGATCACTTCTTTATCTCTTCCTCCAATCCTGGGGTTCTTGAAGCAAGCAATGCATGGACTGTGCAATAACTCAAATTTTTTCACAGGGAGGGGTTAGTCCATATTCTGTGTTTAGTGTCCTATTTCATGAGGTCTCTAGATAGTCTTTAAAAATTAAGCCTCCATCATTCTTCAGATAGAAATTGCCTTCCAAGATTCTTCCTGAAGGCCTTTCGAAATATGTTGCCAAAGTCCCATTTATATACCTCTGTGCACTTTCGTCCAATCATTAGATTCTAGCTATACTGATGTGACCACAATGAATGACAAATCTTTCAAAATTGGGGTAGGAAGGTGGGGTGGTGATTAAGGCACTGGATTCCCACATGGCTGACTGTGGTTTGAGTCCCAAACTCGGTGGCTTGAAAAATCACAACAGATCAATCAATAAAAAATGTTTTTAAAAATCAGAGTGTATTACTTATCTCTCAAATTATTCATATGCTTTCTAGACAATAGTAGTTTTAATAGAGTGTTAATTGTTCCATTTAAATACTACTATCTCTCACATAAAAGAGTTCTGATTATCTCAGATATTTTGATTTCGGGTGGACCATTCATATCATAAATATTAATAAATTGATAAAATTGTATTAAATTTAAATATATAAAAATAAGCTTCACAGTCCTAAAGTGAACACAAGATTCAGCCAGAATAATTCTAAACATTTAAATGTACTCTATTCATGATGATATTTATATAGCTTTTTGTTTATAATAGAAATAGAAAAAACTTTGAAATATAATCTTCTAAACATATCTCAGTCATTAATATTATGAAGTATCTTTACTTCCAGTAGAAAATGGAATGTACCCTTTGAACACAGGAAAAGCAAAAGGTGTCTGTCCACAGAAGCACACAGGCTTGAATCTCACAGATGGCCCCGTTGTGATTGGCAATCCCAAAGGTACAGCTACAGTGGCATTTACCTGTAATTCCAGTGACTCACAAACTTGAGGCTGGCCTGGACACCCATAGCAAGATCATGTTTTAAAGAAACAGAGCCAGCATGGGGTGCACACTTATAGTCCCAGATGAAAAGCTATGAGGTAGGACAATCATGACCGCAGGGCGATGTCTTGAAAAAAGAAAAATGAGAAGATACTTACTTTGAGCAAAGAGTCTGAGAATGATACTAAAAAAGATGCTGGTTTGAAAAAAATGACCATTCAAAAATTTCAGGTATGAAAAACAGAGCTGGTTTCATAAATAAATTGATCAAATCTGAAAAAAATATAGAATTCAATAACAGAAAAGTGAATTTGATTTGGGGAAAGCAAACACTGGAATACTTAACTCACATCCTACTGAAGTTGGTGGAACATATGGAGTCACTCAGGAAGGGTGGTAACAGGAAATGTTATTTGATTAAAGACAAATGAACAAATAAGCACAGGGTATGATTAAAATACTACACATATTTTAAAAATTTAACCTTTCCCTTGACAAGTTGAAATCTGGAGGTAATGACTCCTATGCTGACTCCAGTATCATAAAAATAAAATATTAATATAATGTTAATTGTGTATACAAAATGTTATCTAATTAGCATTTTAAATGAAATCAAGGTAACTCTTAGATCTGTTGTTAAATTAAAATTGCTTCAAATTTGCTTTTGAAGAAAAGCAAAAGGAAGGAAATGAACAAATGAGGCACTATACTAGATTTTTTTAAAACATGGCCTCAATTAATTTTTTCACTAATTCTTTGCAGTGGATATTACCACATATACTGCTTAATAGAAGAGGAGACAGAAGCCAGAGGAACTCGTCTGGACAAACTTAGTTGGTGGAGATGTTTCAAGTTGCAAATGAAAATGTGATATAAAAATTATCTTCTTTGCCCTATAAAATCTTGTAATCAATCAATACATACATAAACAAATGCTATTTTCAGATAACTGGAGGTAGGAAAGATTACCTCATAAGTAATAATATAATAAAAATTAAATGATATACTTCCCTAGACTCCATTATACTGTTTGAATATGATCCTGTCACATCATTTATTTTCTTTAAAATTTTACTTCCAAATTTCTTTTCTTTAAAAAAAATAATTATTTTATTTAACTCTATTTATTTATTTATCTATCTATCTTTAATTTGACCAGAGAGGGACAGACAGAGGGAGAGATAGGGAAAATGAGAAAGCAAGCCATCAGGTCCAGGACTCCAACCATGGTCAGCCATGTGGGAGTCTAGCACCCTTAATCACAACGCCACCTGCCGGCCCCCCACATTTCCGATACAAACTTGTCTGATTTTCTACACGTGGTCCTTTTCTCAGTCCAGTTTGAAACTTATTGTTGCTTCTGGGGTTCTCGGGTGTCCCTACTTGAACAGCTCCAATGGGGGCAACATATCCTGTCACAGATGCGACTTGGATACTGTATGAAGTTCAAGCAGTTTATTCTGGAAATGCTTTTGCAAGATGGGTAGCGTAGGCTGGTGGCATAGTCCACATACAGTCAGGAATCAGTCGAATCCTCTACCCAGGAAGATGTCCATCAAAGACCATTCTCAGAATTTGGGGGATGCTGCTCCCTTTCTGACACCTTATTCCATCTGGGTCAGTTACCAAGTGATTCTTTCATAAAGGGAGATGAAGCTTTTTTTATGAAAGAGTAAACGTTAAATTTAGTTTTTATCTGTGATGTAGTAGCCTTGTTTCCAGAGTCTCATTGTCATAATCTGAATCTTCAGGTTACTGGAGATTCAGTAATCTACAGGCCAGACCTGGAAATGCCCAGGCCAGGTTGCATTGCACTGCTTAGTGACATACGGTATAACCCCACGAGATGTTTGAGTGGGCTATATGACTGTCATTAACCCTACAGCCACAATAGTCTCTTAGAGCATAAAATATTCATTGGTTAAAAAAAATCACAGATATTTATTATAGTTGTTTGACACTATTCTTTGTTGCCAAAGTAGAAAGCAAATAAAGAAAATAAGTTAAATATATTAAAAATGGACAGAAAAACATACTTTGTGGAGATCCAGAATAAACTCCCAAGGCCAGTCTAGTCCAAGGGATGTCAGCAATACCTCTAGAAATCTTTGAAGCAGCTGCCATTCTTCTTGAATGGTTTTATGAGTTACTTCTTTGTTAAACAATGAGGCCCAAAGTGTACTCTCCACTCAATATATACACTCTATGGCAGAAATGGAATGAAGATATAATAGTAGAGAGGACAAGTTACCAGAAATCATATGGAAGGGGGATGGATACTAAAGGGTGAGTGAAAGGAGTTCAGAGGAGATATATGTAATAGACAAAAGAATACGAAGTTTCTCTGTTGAAAATAATGTATATGGCAATATCCTGGATTTGATTGTCATATACTGCATGCATACTTTGAAAAACCACATTGTATGCAATAAATATACATAATGATTAAGCATAAATAAGAAATCATAAAGAAAAAAAAAACTGGGACCAGCAGTTAGCATAATGGCTATGTCGCTGGACTCCCACGTAGTCGACCGCGGTTCGAGTCCTGGACTCGGTGGCTTAAAACTCACGTTGGGCGCGTGTGAGTGCGTGCCCAAGATCCCGAGAGGAGAATGGAGGAGAAGGGATTGTGGTGTGGCCATCCCCCCTGGGAGGTGATTTCTCGCTTTCTATCTCTCTGTCTCTCTCTGTCTGGTGAACGCACGCACCCTATAGCAAAAAAAAAAAAAAAAAAAAAAAAAAAAAACTAGCCAAAGATTGAGAGATCTCAGGTAGATAGAGGTGATTAGTGGTCCCTGGACCATTAACCTCAACATTAAACAAAAGAAGCTGGAAAAATTGATCTAGGTTTTGATAACGATTTCTGGATTTGCATTCCACTAAGATTCCTAAAATCAGAATACTTACAAATGCCCTGTGACCAAACAATCACCCATATGGTCTTATAAATTGTAAAATTATATAGGACATAAAATTAAATATTACTTTTTTACTCATGAGATCTACAAATCAAATTTAATTAGAATATCTACAAAGATGTAGAAAAAACATGGTTTCAATTTTATTTTTATGGAGTTATTCATTTCTAAAATAGATCTTCAAATGCTTCTGACTAGTGGCATCGATTAAAACATTATTCATATTCTCTAGAACTGGGCTCCAAAAGGATTGATGTGACCATAAAATTTATCAATTTTATCCAAATGCTTTAGAGTAAAATGAAGTGCTAATAATAAATAAGACCATAATGTGCAACACAGCCAGTCCTTGGCAGCTGGTATATGAGATCACCCTACCTGTGCACTGAAACTGCCCAGTGGTTCATACTATAATACCACAATGGGTTGATAAACTAGGGAGCTATTGACTCTTCTACTGGGTTGTCAGAAACATGATGCATTTTCTTTTTTGCATAGAAAATCATTTTTTTAAAATGTCACGACTTTTCCGACAATCCAACGCAATTGGGGAGAAAAGAATTAGGAGGCAGTATTGAACTATGTGGTCCAAGAACGTAAACTGTGATCTACAATTGTGAACAAAAATTTAAGAATCCAAGTTCAGGAAACCTCTTTTTCTCTCTTAGATGTCTCTCAATACGTGTAAGAATTTGTTACACAGGGATATTAAAATTTATTGATTTCAGCCACTGTCTCTCATGAAACTACCTCCCAACCCTAAGTGAAGTCTATGTTGTTCCTCATGAAAATCTCCTAATCCCACAATGTCACTTCCCAGCAGAACACACACAAAAGCAGTAAGAGGGGAGCTCTCACCTCTCCCAGTACTAAATTTATTCTATAGAGCCAAATTTGCATTTGGCACTTAGATCCAAGGGCATCTAGAAAATGGAGTGTTTTATGTTTTCCACCTCATCAGTGTCAGAAGGCTCCTTAGAAGGAAACAGCAGTGACATTGGTCGAGTCTACCTACCGCATCAACCTCAGCATTCAGATCACTTTCTTTCTCCTCCCTCGGTCATACTTACCACACATAGCACCAATTCTGGTTAAATCCAACTCTGACTATATCTATGCTACTGAACAAGGAGGAAGAAAAACCATTCCAACTTCTCTCATTCGAAAATCATAACCATGTTCTCCAATGCTGCACCAATTCTACCATATTTTGCTGCTCTACTCACTCCCTCATTCCTCTAGATGAATGATTCATACTTGATTCCTGTTCTCACTCCTCTCTACTTTCTTCTGTGCCCTTTCTCAGTTAATGATCTTATTTTAAATTTCCCTAAGAGATAAAGGCATCATATAGAAGTTCTGCAATGTGTACCACTATTTACCCACTAACGTTCATACACATCTACAGAAGCTGCCTCCCTCCAGTGCTTACATGAATTTCTCACGCTGTCAAGTCTGGCACCTCCCCTTTTGATCAGTCCCATCACTTCTTACATACATAAGCATATTGTACCAGTAGTACCATCTTTTAAACTTTTTTTTTTTGAGAGGTTTTCGCTATAGGGCGCGTGCGCTTGCCAGACAGACAGAGAGAGACAGAGAGACAGAAAGCGAGAAATCACCCCCCAGGGAGGATGGCCACACCACAATCCCTTCTCCTCCATTCTCCTCTCAGGATCTTGGGCATGCACGCACACGCGCCTGGCGTGTTTTAAGCCACCAGGTCTGGGACGCGAACCGCAGTCAACTACGTGGGAGTCCAGCGACATAGCCAGTACGCTAACTGCTGGTACCCTTCAAAACTTTTTTTTACAAAATTATTCTCATCAGCGTGTTAACATTGTATAATTTCTCATTATAGGATCTTCATGATACCATCTTTTTTGTTACATTTCATAGCAAAACTTTTGAAAAGTTTTTCTATACTTTTTGTCTCTGGTTTTTCATTTCTTTTGCTATTTTGAAGCCATCCCAAACAGCCTTTTGTCTCTATCACTTTATTGAAACTACTTTTGTCAAAGTTTCCAATGAGTTTTCTACATTGCTACACATGATAGACAGCTGTGAGACTTTCTTAAGTCACCATCAGTGTTGGATAAAGTTTATTATTTTCTCCTTCTTTGAACACATTCTTCACATGTTGTTTTACAAGAACATGACAATTTCCTTTTATTCTACCCACTGCTCATCTTTTTTCTTTTCATTTTAATGCATGTCTTACTGTGTCCCAATCCTCCTGCATCAGCACCCTGAAATGCTGGGATTATAGGTGTGCACCACACACCTAGACTGTAAATTGAACTGAGATTTGAACCTGAATTTCTCACATGCCTCCCTGAAAAGCAGAATTGTAGCAGCATGAGCCACGGTGGCTGGGCCCTCCTTGTTTTCTTTTCTGGTTCTGAACATGGAATAACATAATCTTCTCTTCTCTATCTGCACTTACTCCCTTGATAATTTATCCTGTCTTTCTTTTAAATAACACATATAATTGATTAAATTCTTATTTATTACTCTACCCTTAAATTCTGAATAATATATCCAAGAATATATTTGTTATCTCTACTTAGAAAATGAGTAGGCATTTAAATATAAGAGGCCTAAAATTAAACTCATTAGGAAATTGAATTCATTAGGAAACGTCAACCCTACTATTGCCAGTTGATTAGATTAAAAGCTTGAAGTCATCCTTACTGCTTTCCCTTCATCCTCATTTCCACCTTCAGTTTTTCAGCAAATATCTTTGTTTTGCCTTTAAAATTATAAATAGAAATAATTCTTAGTAGCTCCACTTCTATTGGCCTCAGTTCTAGATATAATTTTCCCCCAACAATTCTCTACTGTCTTTCCCTATTCCCCATTTCCTCCTACCCTACAGTCTATTCTCAACACAAAAGTTAAAGAGATTTTTCTAAGAGATAATATTATAGTATTCCTTTGCTTAATTATTTTCCTTAGGTTTTCATCTCATTTGGTCTTCAGAGTCCTTATGTTGTCTTGAGGCTACACATAGTCTGTTTTTGTTGATCTTTTAACACACCAGGCATTCTTTGTGACTCAGCTATTGACTCAGAAGCTTTCCCCTTTGCCTAAAGAGGCCCTAACTCTCTTCTTTATGGGTCTACTTAAATATAATGGTCAGGGGGAGAAAGAAGACTTAAAGAAGATGTACCAGAATCACTCCTTTCATGAGCAGGACCAGTGGGTAAAATGAAAGAGAAGTGACTTGGTTTAATCTCTTCTTCAACAGTGTGTAGATTAATGATAATAGGCAATGAGGAAAATTTAACTATATAAAATATCCTTAATAAGATGCCCCCAGCTACAGAGTCATATGTAGTTAGTAAGCTGGAATGTATATATTTATGAGGCATGGCTCCTGAGACATGTCACGTGTTTCATGATTCATGAGGTTTGGAACGGAGATGGCCAGTAACTTCTTTCCTCTTAGTTACCATGACTCATAATCCTCATTAAAGGTCTTCCCAATTTGTCTTAGTAATAAGTACATATCTTATTTATGAAGATAGAACCTAGGTCATCTTCAATGTTCATAATCTACTTCTTACATGCTTCTTCATTGCCTAGAACCTTGAAATTATTATAAAGCTTGATGGTCGATTTGTGTGAATCTGAGTTGACAATTCAATGCTTTGTATGAGTTATATATAATTTACAAAAGTATTTCCTGATCACGTTATTGAAAATTCCATCTTATTTCCATGCTTTTCTCCATTATCTGCCTATGCTTTCCCATAGATTTTCTCATTTTTTTTTCTTTTACAGCACTTATCATCATGTAATTATTTTTCAAAAATTTTTATGTCTCTACTACCCCAATAAAAAGCAAGTTAAAAGGAAAGAATTTTTTTTCTATTTTATTTGAAATTCTCTGTCTGGTTTCTTGAATGGTGTTTTGAGGATAATAGGCACTACTTGTTTTGTTTCCTTTGCTAAATGATTGAATGTAGATATCATGTGCATGTTCAAGTTACCACAAAAATTGCTGGTCTTATTCTAATCATCACATCAATGATTTGGGCTTGAAGAAGAAAAAGAGTAAATGGCAGAAAGGCCTTTGCCCAATGACTGTCCTATTTGAATGCATTTTCCCAAAAATTTCACCAAAAAAGCATCCGCATTCATATCATGAGTCACTCCTACTATCAAACAGCACGGATGGTCCCTATCCTTTAATCTGGACAGGTTTGCAATTACAGGGCAAGTGGTCCATGTAAGTTTCACACTTACTCACAAAAAGCAATGCAATGTCTCTCTAGTTCACTTGGCACATTTGTTTTTATAATCCTGTTACCATGATATGAGGAAGCCCTAGTCACATAAAGAGATCATGTATGGACATTCTGACCACAGCCTTTGCTGATGTCTAAGATGAAAGACAGCATTAAAGACCAGATATGTGAGTAAAACTCCTATAGATGATAACAATCTTCAGTTGTTAAGTCTTCCTCTATGAGGCCCCAGACTACACAGAGCAGAAATATAATGCTTTCACCATATCTTTGAATTAATGACCCTCAAAATTCATGAGCCTTATAAAATGGTTGTTTTATATCACTAAGTTATAGAGTGCTTTATTCTAGAGTCATAGGAAACTGGAACATGTGTAATAGATGAATTTTTTTTGTTTTAAAATATAATCAAAGTTTTTTTTTGTTAATGGTTCAACTAATATTCTGCCACAGTTTCCTTAAGTATATTGCACTTTCTAAAATACAATGTTTTCACTTTTAATACCAAGTATACGAATTGTTAAAGTATTAAGAGCTTCCATATTAGATAAACAATTATCTTCCTGTTTTTTTACTTTGCATAGAATACCTTCTTAAAAATGAGTAATTTTTTGGTACTAGCAGATGGCACAATGGTTATGATGCTGGACTCCCATGTAGTTGATCAGGGATTGAGGCCCAAGTCCAGCAGCTTAAAACTCATGTCAGGTGCGTGTGCATGCATGCCCAAAATCCTGAGATGGGAATAAAGGAGAAGGGATTGTGATGTGGCCATTCCCCCTGATGGGTGATTTCTCACTTTCTGTCTCTGTTTCTCTGGCGAGTGCACACTCCCTATAGCAAAAATTTCCCTAAAAATAAAATAATCACCTCTTTCGGGTATACAGTCCTCTGCTCTATCATAGCCATGATTATTTCCTGCAGCTCAAGAGTCTGATGCTACCAGATTTTCAAAATTTTAATGAGACTTGTTTTTTTTTTTTTAATCCTATGGAAGATATTTTAGAATCATTTCTTTATATTTTCAGTGCTACTAAATGTCATTATGTTTTTGTCTCAGCATGAGAGTTTAATTCATTAAACTGAGCACTCAGAAGACACTTAATCTTGAAAACGTTTTATTTCTGTTCTTTAGAATGATGTACTTTTTTTGGTAATTTCTCTCCTGCCACTTTATTTGTTTTCTCTTTCAGCAATTGCTATTATTGGGCTGCTTAGATTAATCCTCCGGTTTTATTTTCTTTTACATCAACTTGCTAAAATGTATTCTCAATTTTAATTTCCCAGTGTTTTTTTTTCCTCCTGAATTTCAGCTTTTCTTTCTTTCTTCCTTTCCTTTTTTGAAAGTGAGCATACGTTTTTGGTAGTATTTTCTTGATATATATATATATATATATATATATATATATATATATATATATAAAATGTCTCATAGTTTTGATCATATTTTCATAATGAAGGTCAGATCATTAAAGTGAAAGTACCTATTAACACGTTGTAAATGAAGCTACTAGGGCAGATTTTTAATTTTGCTGTGTTTCAAATATACTGTGATGTAATCTGTAATATAATCTCTCACCAAAGACAAACAGATACAGAGAAAAATAACACTATGATATAATTTCTTCTTTCTTTTCTTTTCTTTTCTTTTTATTTTTTTTTTTCTCCATGGGATGTTCCTCCATTATTTTCTCTCACCAAAGAGAGACAGATATATACAAAGAGGAGGGAAGGTGAGAAATCACACCCCCCCCCCGCCCCAGCCAGGTGGCATGGCCATGCCACATTCTGTTCTGTTTCCTTCTCCTCTGAGGATTTTTGGCACATGCACACGTGTCCCATGTATTTTTTTTTTAAAGAATTATTTAACTTTATGTATTTATTTTAATTTGACCAGAGAAGGACAGAATGAGAGAGAGAGAGAGAGAGAGAGAGAGAGAGAGAGAGAGAGAGAGAGGAGAGAGAGAGAGAGAGAGAGAGAGAGAGAAAGCAAAGCGCCAGGTCCGGGATTTGAATCATGGTCAGCCATGTGGGAGTCCGGTGCCTTTAACCACCATGCCATCTCCTGGCCCATGTCCAGTGTATTTTTCAAGCTCCTGGGTCTGGGACCTGAACTGTGGGAATGAGTCATGTGGGATCTAGTGCCTTAACCATGTTTTCACTTTTAATACACACAAAAAAATTGTGTATGTGTTTATGTGGTACAATGTGATATTTTGATATATGTATAAATTAAGAAATGATTAAATCAAGCTAATGAACATATCCAGCCTTTTTAAGATTCTTAGTATGGCATAGAGCTTGTATCTTCCTTCTAATATCTCTAAATTCTCTCATTACTTTAGTTATTACATTTTTAAAAGTTGTATTACATTTTTAAAAGTTGTAATATATTTTTAAAAGTTGTATTATCTGAATAAAGTAAAGGTTATTGTGAGAAAAATTTAATAGTTGCCATTTTTCTGGGTGTGTGGGAACAGAAAAAGACTGAGGAGCTTAAATAGAAATGTTCCTTATTTAGCTGTCCCTCAATTATTTGTGAAGATTTGGCTCCATTCTGTTTTCTCAAGACTATGATTCTGCACATTCTGCATTATAATGCTCTCTATGGTCATTATAGTGACTCTTTTTTCTTTTTCTTTTTTTTTAACGGTTTTTGCCACAGGGCGCGCGTGGTCCCTGGAGAGAGACAGTGAAAGGCAAAGTAAGAAACTACCCCCCCCCCACCCCGGGGAATGGACAAGCCTTAAGTTTCAATTCCATCTTCTCCGTTCTTCTGGGATTTTAGGCATGCATACACATGCACCTGCAGTAATTTTCAAGCTGTCAGGTCCAGTACTCAAACTGCAGTCAACACGTGAGAGTCCAGCACCTCACCCCTGACTCTTTCTTTTACTACTTGCTTTTCCCATGTGTATTCTGTCTTTTTATTTTTTTTTCCTTTTCAGAATATCCATCCATCAAAACAATCTGATATTTTTTTTTCTTTTTCACAAAATCTTAAAAGTTTATTATCTACTAACATCCTAATTTCCTCCACACTCTTATATGGCAAAGGGGTTCACAAATAAAAGAAAGGAAAACATTTGTGATTAATCCTTCCTCCTAGGCCAGGAACTACTGTGGCTGTTATATTTCTTTGTTTATTATAATCTCATTAGGAAGCAGAATTCAATAATAACAAAAAATAAATACTAGCTATAGAAAAGTAGGTATCTATTCCAGTTTTTTTAAATGATTTGACATGGGACATAAATTTTGTTAGCTTATTTATTTATGTTTGGGTAAGGGCATAAGGTATTTATTGAGATACATAAGATTTTTATGTGTTTGCAAGTAGTTTAAAAATGACTATATCCTACCAAAATATCAGTGAAGATGTATACCCTGGTAAAGGAAGTTAAAAATATCAAAAATAGGAGTCACATTTTTTTAAGAATTATTTTATTTAACTTTATCTATTTCTTTTAATTTGATCCAAGAGGGAGAGAGTGAGAACAAAAGAGAGATGGAAAGCGAAAAAGCAAGCCACCAGGTCCAGGACTCAAACTGCAGTTGGCCATGTAGGACTTCAGCATCCTTAATCACCATACCCAACAGAAACCACATTTATAAAACGATTTATAGATAAAATTCTTTGAGATACTAACATCTGAAGGGATTAGACCCATTGGAGGCCAAAATCAAAAGTCATTAATGTAAAAGCAGCATTCGTAAGGGAGGATCAAGGTTGGTATGAGTGGAAAGGAAAGAAAATAGAGTGTAACAGAAAATAGAAGTTAAGATTCATAAACAAGTCAAATAATTGGGAAGTAGAAAGTATTCATAAAGACTCACTGATGGTTAAGTTCAGTTAAAGCAAAAGGTTTATGAAAGGAAATAGAAAAAAAAATTATGGGCTGTGATGGTAACAGAAAGCACGTGCTTTATTCTGAAACCTATAGGCGAGGACTGCGTATGGCAAATACACAGATAACGAAATGACAAAGGAAGGCATGTGTTTCAAGAAGATTATTTTAGTTAGTGTGAGAAACACTGCCTGGAGAGAGGTTTTTTACACAATCTATGAGAGAGGATCTACTGTCAGAATGGAGAGAGGGTATAATTTCAACAGATTTTGAAAAAAATCAAATTGACAGAACATATAACCTCAGTGAATGTAGTCAGGAAAGAGAGGAACAAATCAAGGTTTGAGCTAGGATGTGGTGAATTCATATATATGTATATATATATATATGAAAAAATAGAAAGTCCTATTATATTTATATATACATAAACATTAACTATAGTCCATAGATGTTTCATAATGTGTTTCAATAGCCCAGTGATATTTTCTTAAGTCTAATTCTACATTTTACTTTGTTGCATATCTTGGTATCAATATTATTCTAGATTTTTTTAAAGAATTATTTTATTTAACACTGTCATTTATTGATTTATTTATTTTTAATTTGACCAGAAAGGGAAAGAGTGAGAGAGGGAGAGAGTGAGAGAAAGTGAGAAAGCAAACTGCCAGGTCTGGGACTTGAATCACTGTTGGCCATGTGGGAGCTGAGCTCCCTTAATTACCATGCCACCTCCCAGCCCCTATTCTAGATTCTTACATGATATATATGTGTGTGTGTATATATATATATACACACACACATATATATACACATACATATATGTATATATATATGTACACACACACACACATATATATATATATATATATATATATATATACATACACACACATATATATATAATAGGACTTCTTATTTTCTCTTGTGATAAAGCAAGTTAAGTCCAGGACTTAAACTTCAGTCGGCCATGTGGGAGTCCAGCGCCCTTAACCACCATGCCATCTGCCGGCCCCATAGGAAGTAGTTTCTTATGATGCAAAAGAAAGTCTAGGAGGTAATATTGTCCCAGAAGCCAAGAAAGTTTTAAAAGTCACATCCAAAAAATGATCAATACTGTGAGGGAAACCAACGAAGAGTAAGTCTGAAGAGAAGGTCATTGGATTTGATTACCAAGAGTCAATTAACCTCTGGCATTACGTGAAAAGGACAAGGAGGGCTGAACAAAATTGTTTCATTTAACTATTTAAACATCAAGCCTGTAAACCAGGAACTGCACTATATACTGTGTGTCTCCAGAAAATAACAACAAAAAATACCAGAAGTTACAAAAAAGCAATTTTTGAAAACTATGTTCATATGTTTATAAATCAAGGAAAGCCCCAAAACAGTATCGTGGAGGAGTTGATTTCGAGAAAGGGAGGGTGACTGTACGCTTTGTACAGTGACTCAAAAGTGAGCTGATACTCTATAGTCAGATAAATTCACTGAGTTTTACAACTGAACACTAATTAGAGTGACTGGAGACTATTAACTTCTCCCAAAGCCAGGAGAGGGTCTGGGCCAGACAGACATCCCTGCTTTCTGTTCTCTGGCCTTGTCATCCATTCTCAGATCAGAGGTTTTCGTTCTCAGTATCACTCTCTTCACTTTCATTGTGCTCTTTATACAGCTGCTAATTTTTTTTTTTCCCATCAAAATCATTGTTGTCCTAATCACAGCTTATTTTGTTCTGCTGTTTCATAATGTCTGTCACTTAGGAAATTAACACAGTCATAAAATTAGCATAGTCTGAAAGGCTTGAAAGACATTATACAACTTTCTAAAGTGCTAAAGCTTTCAGTCATCTGGTGGGTTCTTGCTATTTTGCTAGTAAATTTAGGAGTAAAGGGAAAAAATGAAAGTGCAATACTTTTTTAGTATAAACATATTAATTTATTTGCCAGATTTGTATTAATATGTGCAACTCAGACCTTTTCCATAAAGTAACATGTATCTCTAATTCAATCTAGTTTAACTAATAAGAGAATATGTACGTTCGCTTGTAAAATGGGATTTACAGGCAACTGACAGTTTGCCCCTAAATATCACACTTTAACAAGAACCTAAGACAATTATGAAAAATACCACCTGCTTAGGTAAACTAAAATATTACTATAGCCAAAAACATCTCTTCTAATCCTTTATGAATCTCTCCTGTGTCATTTATAAAATGAAAATAATGATATTGCCTGCCATTTACTTCATAAAGCTATAAGAATCAAATGAGATACTTCTTGTGAAAGTATTTTGTAAACCTTAATGTATTATATAGATGTAACTTAAGATGCAAAACTTGTGAATGTATATAACCTTGGAGACACATTCGTCTTTAAAAAATTATCATTATCTGGGCCAGCTATGGCGATGCAGCAGTAATGCAATCCTCTGTGATGCTGAAGCCATAGGAGAAAGGAGAGTCCTGGGTTTGCCTCCTGCACATGATGGAGGTGCACACATGTGTGCCTGCTCATGATCTTAACTACCTGATGCTGGGGGTAGATTGTGGTGGGAGGATTTGTTGAGGTTGACTCTGACTCTTTCTCTCTCTTTCTGAATAAATGAATAAACTTTTTTTTTTTTTAAGTTACCAATATCTTTACTTGAATGTTATTTGTGATTATGGAAATTTTTTCTTTCTTTATTTGGAGAGGTTTTTGATATAGGGCACATATGCTCGCCAGACAGAGAGACAGAGAGACAGAAAGCAAGAAATCACCCCCCAGCGGGGATGGCCACGCCGCAATTCCTTCTCCTCCATTCTCCTCTCAGGATCTTGGGCACGCACGCACACACGCCCGGCATGAGTTTAAGCCACTGGGTCCGGGACTCAAACCGCGGTCGACTACGTGGGAGTCCAGCAACATAGCCATTACTCTAACTGCTGGTTCCTCATGATTACGGAATATTGAGAACACTTGACTTAGAGACCAGAGTTAAGAGGAAGAAGCAAAAGAGATTGTTTCTGGATTCAGGCTGCTGTTCAGGAAGAGAGGTCTAAGACCTCCAAAGATCTGAGTCTATGGGTAACAATACAGCAGGAGTGGAAGAGTGGTCCCCAGGAGGACCTTCACTCTCAAAAGGCATAAATGAGAAAACATATTGGTAATATCAAGGTTTCATTGGTTCTTGTAAATATATATATATATATATATATATATATATATATATATATATTTTTTTTTTTTTTTTTGGAGAGGTTTTCACTATAGGGCACGTGCGCTCGCCAGACAGAGAGAGACATAGAGACAGAAAGTGAGAAATCACCCCCCAGGGGGGATGGTCATGCCACAATTCCTTCTCCTCCATTCTCCTCTCAGGATCTTGGGCACATACGCACACGCGCCCGGCGTGAGTTTTAAGCCACCAGGTCCAGGACATGAACCGCGGTCGACTACGTGGGAGTCCAGCGACATAGACATTACGCTTACTGCTGGTTCCCTACATATATTTCAGAAGGACAATACAGTGTCTAACAAACCTAAGTTTATTTAAAGTAAAAAAAAAAAAAAAAAAAAAAAAAAAAAAAAAGCTTTATTTAAGAATATGCACTTTCTGCTTTTTAGGGTGTTGATATTATCCAGTATATTGTTTTCTAACACTATCAAGTTTTTTGGCCTGTTTATTGCAGTATTATTTAGATTTAGATAGAGTAAATTCACCGATTTTAATTGTACAACTTGGGTCTTTTACAATTTTATACAACAGCGTGTCCCCCCACAATCCTGCCATAAAATATTGCAATATCCAAAATGTTACAATATTTCCGCCATACTTTTATGTAGTTAATCCCCAAATGAATTATCTTAGCATGTTTGTTAAAAATTAACATACGCATCATTTCTGACCTCTGCCTTCTATTCTATTGGTCAACATGTTTATCCTAATGCCAATGTTTACTTGATTGCTATAGTTATATCCTAAGTCTTAGAATCAAGTAGTGTGATTCATCCAGATTTGTTCAAACTTCCATTATCTATTTCATACATTTCATTTCCACATACATTTCAAACACTTTTTCAATTTTTTGATAATCTTATTGGGTTCTGAGTGGAACTGTATTGGGCAGACAGAAAAGTCATGATGTATTTTTTCTGTGTTTTTCTATACAAAAATGCATCATGACCTTTTTGATGACCCAGTAACTGTGGACTAGTTTGATAAGAACTGAGATTTTATTTACATGGTGTCTTATGATCATGAATACAGTATCTCCTCCTTTCTTAAGGTCTTCCTTAGTTTCTCTCCATGATGTTTTGTGGCTTGAAATTCTGTACTTCCATGGCTAAATTTATCACTATTTCTTTTTTTGATCTTTTTATAAATGACATTTAAAAAATTTAATTTTGAATTGTTCACTGCTAGCTTCCAGAATCGCCTTTAACTTTTATATAATGATCCTGTATTCTATGAAGTTACCCCATTCATGTTTTAGTCTCAATAAATATTTTTGTGGATTCCTTAAGATTTTCGACATAAATTATCATGTGGTCTATTTCTTGCTTTCCAATCTGTGGCTATTTTGCTTGCATTATTTACTGATTTCAATACCCTGTACAATAATGAATATCAATATAGAAAGCAGATATTTGTACTTTATTCACCATGTAGTAGGATAGTAGCTATAGGTATTATATTCTCTTCATCAACCTGAGAAAATTTACTTCTATACTTTGTTGAGGAGTTTTGTAATGAATGTGCTATTGAGTTTTGTCACATGCTTTTTATTCTACATATATGGAGATGATCACAAGGTTTTTTTTTTTTTTTTTTTTCTTTTTCTTTTCATCTAGTGAATCCCATTAATTAGTGAATGACAAACTGAACTTATATTTCCTGAAATTAACTTATTTTTGTTGTGAAGTGTGTATCATTTTATTTTGGGATTTGATTTAACATAGTGCTTTACTGCTGGGTTCATTTTAATAAATTTTATTTGGTTATAATGAAATGTTCACTGGTAACTGATAAATGAGTAATAGATAAAGGACAAGGCAGTCAATGTTTTATAAGGCCAAGTTTATCTGATACAAATACCTATTTGTAGATTATGTGTTTTCTGACTTTAAACCTGTACATTTTTCTCTAACATTATATCACTTCCTAGTTTATTAACACATAAAATTCAAAATTTTAGAATCTGTATTTCAGAAACCCATTTTTATTACACTTGGATTATGAGAGGTAAGAACTAACACAACATTTTCCTTCTTTGAAACAAGTTATTCTCTTTCTTTTAAAAATACTTTCTGACTATAAAGCCACAATTTTTTTTTTTTTTTTTTTTGGAGAGGTTTTTTTTGCTATAGGGCGCGTGCGCTCGCCAGACAGACAGAGAGAGACAGAGAGACAGAAAGCAGGAAATCACCCCCCAGGGGGGATGGCCACGCCGCAATCCCTTCTCCTCCATTCTCCTCTTGGGATCTTGGGCACGCACGCACACGCGCCCGGCGTGAGTTTAAGCCACCGGGTCCGGGACTCGAACCGCGGTTGACTACGTGGGAGTCCAGCGACATAGCCATTACGCTAACTGCTGGTCCCTAAAGCCACAATTTTTATATCACATCTGTGGTAGAACCAAAATGACTCCTGGAGTCAAACATTAAAGCTGATCTACAATCTTGACTGACCTGACCCCTGTGGGTACCCTCTGGGTACAGTTGCAGGCTAGAAAGTAGCCAAAGTTGTTAGCGTTAACATGCCTGTTCCTTATTCAGGAGAGTGTTAGGTCCCTGATCAAACTCACCATGGTGTTGGCATTCAAAAATTCCTCTGTACCTGTATGCCCCTTTACAACCCCCTGCTGTATCCAGTATACAAGCATAAATTTATTTTTGAGAGAGAAATTTTTGCTATAGGGTGGATGCAATTGCCAGAGAGACAGAGACAGAGAGAGAGAAAGTGGGAAATGACTCCCCCCCAGGGGATGTCCATGCTGCAATCCCTTCCTCTCATATTCTTTGGAAGTGCAGAATGCAGAGGTATACATGACTTCCAGACACCCAAGAGTTTGTCTCTTTCTGTAAACTCCTTTATTAAACATTTAACTGACAAGATGACTTGTCTGCCTAATTCTTTGATCTCTAGTCATTTAGTCATTTATCTATTCATCGATACTTGTATCATCTATCTAAAAATAGTATTTGGCCTAAAATTAACAGTTAAAATTCACATATGTATGCATTTCCATGGAATTTAATTATCCCACAAATGTTACCAAATATAAAGGGCATTCAATGTTACTGAATAAATCACTATAGAATAGAAATCATAGAATAGAAATAAGGAATATCTATTTTAAGTGTTTAAACTGAAATGAAGTTCAATGCATTGGAAAGGAATCTATTGATTAAAAGCCAATGTTAGTTTTGTAAAAAAGTGTGATATGTACTTTATAAAAAGCCTGTAACATCATCCTTATTAAAGCTGCTCGCCTCTCCCTTGTTCTATATCTGTCTGAAATGTAGCAGTGAGTATGTAAAGATACTAAAAATTTATTTAATGAACAAAATTTGACATTTGTTTTCTATAATTCTTATATAATATGACCTAGATGAAATAGCTTTAAACTTTCAATTTCACACCAAGAAAACATTTCACTGCTACTGATTAGCAATGTAGTTTAATACAAACAACTACAGTTTAGCTTAAATTTAATAGACACGAAATTTAGGAGGTACACAACTATGTTTAAATATACCCTTTTAACTATAGTAAACTCCTGATAAAGTAAACTTTTAGAGCAGCAATCACATTCAAATGTCCTTGGGAATTCCAATTCCATTATTGTGTTTCTTTGGAACAGCCTCAATAGTGAATTATTCCCAAGAGATTTAGACTCTTCTTTAATTTATGAAATAATTTCAAAATGACTAATTAACCCCTAATTTTTATTAGAATTAAATAGGAGAACCTATCTGATAGTCTTTTGAGTTCACTATCTCCAATTCAACTATTATGGAAATAATTAAACGAGTACCAAAATTATTCCTGAAAGAACATGAAAATATTACATTTGAGATGTAGTTTCTGGAACTCAGATTCCAAGACCATTAAACCATACAGAGTTCTCGTACCTGAAGGCTAGATATTTTCCTTCTGTATTGCTATTATTTAAGTGTGTGTGTGTGTGTGTGTGTGTGTGTGTGTGTTTAGCCGCAATGCAGATAAAACTATTACTTTTGGGGAATTTGATCAGGTAATTCCCATTTTCATGATTAATTTTTTGAAATATTACTATATGCCAGTTTTTTCAAGGACAATGTTAAAAGATATACTGGAATGTTTAAGGAAAGTAAGGCAGTCTAAACTTTTCAAAACGGAGAAAATGAAAAAAAGAAAACCTGAGATGATACTGAATGTTTGTAATAATGTCAGTAACTCTCTCTATTAAGTCATACAACAGTGGTGTAGTAACTGCTTTCTCATTTTAGCTTAGTGCCATTAGGCAAGTTGGCCCAATAGTACATAAGAGAATACAATTTCTCTCAAATGCATGAAATTCATTCCCCATCAATTTCTGCATTCTAGACCTTTTTCATTTCCTTCATTGCTCTAGACCAGCATGTAGAGTGGCCATAAACATGTCTAGGTCTGGAAAGAGTTTATCTGAATCCTGGGCAGACAGAATCAGAGGGAAAGCACTGAAGATGGAGTCATACAGTGACTACCCTTCAATTATGGAAAGTTAGTTTCAAAACTCCCTTCTGTTCAAGAACAGTGAGGGGGAGAGAAAGATGTTAATGTGTTTGGATTACATTAAAGTTTTAAGATTAACTGAAAGAAAGGGAGGGAAAAAGTGCTAATGGCAAGAGCACACGGAAGAGGCATTATTATATTACTGCTAATGCACATAAAACATTGCCTATTAAAATAGGGTGGCAGTTTTACATCCTATTAAATATATCAAAGCTGTGCTTCAATTACAAATCCTTTTATATTCATGTTTTAACAAATATGTCTTTGATAATGGAATGTAGCTGCAACTTCTTAAATGCTAGACACGAGCTCTAATATATAGTACAGTGGCAAAGAAAAAAATTACCAGTAGGAGGTAACCATATTTTGAGATCTCTTTCAATATTTTTTTTCTTTTTTATGCCCTATGAATTTTCGATTGAGCAGCTGGGCAGCAACTCAATTTAAAAGCCTGAGCCTCTGGGCGTGTGATGGTTAACAGTGATGTGTTGTGCTATTATTTCACACGGTTATTTGTGGGAATAAATTACGTCCTTGAGAGAGTATATGAACAGAAAGCACTTGATCACGTTTGTCTATGATCTTATTTGTGAAGTAACTGCAACAACTCTATTAAAAACTACATGGTAATGGATTTCCTTAGAAATTAACAAACTTCTCATATTGAATGGCGTAAGTATTAGTTTCATGGGACCTTCAAACATACCAGTGTTGAAATTTAGTCTATAACCTCTGGCTGTATAATTATAATTTTCTTGTAGATTAAAAATTGCTGGACACAAATACAAGTAGTGATATTTTTCATTAATTACATACTAATAGGGAGTTAAATGGCATAGGAATATAACACATGTTCAGAAAATGTTTTTTTAAGTGATTACTTATCATGAATGTGAAAATCTAATATATTGGCCACTAAACCAAGACAGCTTTTCAACAAAATCCAAACTCCCTTTTATACATGATTTAACTTATGAACAAAATTTTTCTTAAAAAATATTATCTATGCATACAAATGTGTTTCCTTTGATTAGAAATTCAAAACAATCTATTACATCTAATTGCTTCAATTTCTCTTTAGTGTCATCAAATTCAGCCAAATTAATTACCCAATTAGCTCGTCTTTTGTGAATTAGTTGGGTTATTTTGTGTTTTCTTTCCTCTTAGTCCTACTTATATTCAATTTGTGATCTTCTAAGGCTGGAGGTTGAAAGAGGTATGGGAAATAAACACTAAAGTTCTTTCTTGGTTTATGCTTTCAGGTGCTGCTTTTGCACTTTCAGTCTTGGAACTTGTTAAAATGTGATGCAATCTCGAAGATTTTTTGTAAATTCTTCTGAGATGACTCCCTCACCACCTCTAAGTAATATGCTTTTTTTTTTTTAGTCCTTAAGACTTGTCTTTTGGTCTCCAGTTCTTGGAGGACAATCTCAAAAGCTCTCTCCTTCATTTTTAGTCACCCATCTGACATATAAGGTAAACATTTTCTCTATGGGAATCTCATTCTTCGTTCTCTGCCCTTGTAACTCTAAGTATGCAGGGGAATTCTACCTAATAATTGAATACTTATTCACTTTCCTTTTTTTTTTTTTTTTCTTTTTTTTGGAGAGGTTTATGCTATAGGGCGCATGCGCTCGCCAGACAGACAGAGAGAGACAGAGAGATAGAAAGCAGGAAATCACCCCCCAGGGGGGATGGCCACGCCGCAATCCCTTCTCCTCCATTCTCCTCTCGGGATCTTGGGCACGCACGCACACGCGCCCGGCGTGAGTTTAAGCCGCCGGGTCCGGGACTCGAACCGCGGTCGACTACGTGGGAGTCCAGCGACATAGCCATTACGCTAACTGCTGGTCCCTCACTTTCCTTTTGAGTCACTAGTCCTTTAGATATTTCCTGAAGGAAAAATGCCAGTCCACTGAGCAGGAATACTTCAAAAGAATGTAAATAAGCCATCCTAGTCGTTACCTCAAATCTCTTCTTCTTCAATTCAAGCTGAAGGAGGAATAAATACCTATCTCTCCTCCTGGTCATGTCCACCAAGTAAGAATTCATTAATTTGTGAATATGAATTATTGGGTTGTCAGAAAAGTCCTGACATATTTTTCTATGTTTCTCGATGCAAAAAATGCATCATGACTTTTCTGATGACCCAATATTTTCAGCAATGAAACTAAAAAAAAAGAAAATATTACTTAGAAAATAGAAAAGATATTTTTTTCCCATAAAGAAAGGTGTGACTGGTTTGACAGGCAGCATAATGGAACAATGACATCTCTTTCCCCTTAAAGATAGAAGGTTTTAAGTCCTAAGAAAAGAGAGTCTTTCAGACATGACTAAGACTGTGAGACTGAGGAAGTATTTTTGCAGTATTCAGGTGGATCCTAAATACAATCACAAGTATCTTTATAAGAGGAAGACAGAGGAAAATGTAAAACACCCAAAGAAATGTGTAGACAAAACTGAGAGTTTTGAAGATCTCAGCCTTGAGGTTTGGGAAACTGCAGTCACAGGCTAAGACACGCTGAAACTACCAGAAGCTAGAAGAACCTGGGTATGGCTTCTCCCCTACAGTCTCAGGAGAGAATGTGGCCCTGCTAAGATCTTGATTATGTCCCAGTAATACTGACACCAGAAGTCTCACCTAAAGAACTGTGAGAGAACACATATTTATTTGTTTTAATCTACCAAATTTGTGGTAATTCACTTCAATAGCCATAGAAAATTGGTATCGCCTATAAAGATATTCTCCTCTCTGCACATATTGTTTTGGTGTTTGATGCTTGGTGACATAACTGGCTTCTTGCTTCAATTAGTCATCATTCAATGCTTTTTTCTCTACCATGGCCCTGAAAGAAATTTTAACACTATGAAAGTTGTCAACATTTTCAAAGCAAATTTGTAAATCATCTTTATTTTATTTTATTTTGGTATATTTTTGCCACAGGGTGTATGTGTGTGCAAGAGAGTGAAAGTGAGAAATCACTCCTGGGGTAATGGTCACGCTGAAATCCCTTCTCCTCCATTCTCCTTTTGGGATTTTGGGCATGCATGCACACATGCCTGGCATAATTTTTTTTAGGTACTGGGTCCAGAAGTAGAACCATGGTCAGCCATGTGTGAGTCCAGTGCCTTAGTCACCATGCCACCTACTGGCCTCAATCATCATGTTTTCTTAAATAATTTTTCAAGAAACAGTAATCAAATATAACATTTTTTTCTTTTAATTTTTTTTTTTGGAGAGGATTTTGCTATAGGGCATGTGTGCTTGCCAGAAAGACAGAAAGAGAGACAGAGAGACAGAAAGCGAGAAATCACTCCCCAGGGGGACGGCCACACTACAATCCCTTCTCCTCCATTCTCCTCTCAGGATCTTGGGCATGCATGCACACATGCCAGGCATGAGTTTAAGCCACTGGGTCCAGGACTCAAACTGCGGTTGACTACATGGTAGTCCAGCCACATAGCCATTGTGCTTACTGCTGTTCCCTCAAATATAATATTTCTTTAAAACACACAGAAAATCGTTGATGTTACAGGAAACAGTCTGGAAGTATTGGTATTGACTAAAAGTAGGCAAAATTTTGCTTTTTATATGGAAGAAAAAGAAAAGCTAATTATAGACATTTTGAAAGAAAAGGATTTTATTTATAGGTTGGCATCCCTGAAATATTTTTTCCTGATCTTAAAAATCAGATAAATGTTTGTGATTAAGGTTCTAGAGAGAACATTGTGGAAGCTTCTGAACAGCTGTAAACTGTATCAGTCAGGACTCTCCAGATGAACAAATCCAATAGATATGTAGAGAGATGTATGGAAAATAGTTGTTTTTTTTTTTTTTTTTTTTATGAGAACTGGCTCATACAATTACAGAATCTGAGGAGTCTCACTGTCTTAGTTTACTTGTGCTATTATAACAAGACATCTGAGTCTGGATAGTTTATAAACCACAGAAATTTATTTTCTCAGACTTCTGGAGACTGGAGTGTCTAATAGTGGGATACTAGAATTTATTCAGAACCTTCCTATTGCATCCTCACAAAGTAGAAGGCAGAAGAACAAAAGGGAAAAATGCTGTGTCCTTACATGGCAGAACACAAGAACAAGCTATCCAAACACTGTATGAAATTTCTTTCATAAAGACCTGCATCACATTCATGAGAAGAGAGTCATCATGGCCACTCATATCTTAAAGAAACCACCTTTTAATACTATTACATATGTTATACCTGTGGATACATTGAAACCATAGCACTCATAACCTCCTGTCTGTATTCTGAAAGCTCAGGAAAGCAAATGATATATATCAGATTGTCAGTAAAGTCATGACACATTTTTCTATGCAAAAATGTGTCATGACTTTCTAGATGACACAATAGTTGTAGTAAAAACCCAAAGGCCTGGGGCCAGCAGGTGGTGTGGTAGTTAAGGTGCTGGATTTTCACAAGGCCAACTATGGTTTGAGTGTCAGATCCAGTGACTTGAAAATCATGCTTCTCATGTTCTCTCTCTCTGTGTCTCTCTCTTTCTCTCATTTGTCTCTCTCCAGAGAGCACATGCACCCTTTGGCAAAAACAAAAATGGCTTTAGAATTATGAGGACCAGTATAGTAAAAACTTAAAGAAAAAATTAAATAAAAAAAATAAAACAAAAAATGAAAAAAATCAAAGGCCTGAGAATTAGGTGGGCCAATGGTGTAAATTCCAGTCCACATCTGGAAGCTCAAGAATCAGAAGCACAAATGTCTGAGAACAGAAGAAAGGGTCCCTTATTCAAGTAGATAGAAAAAATTCATCCTTCCTCCAACTTTTTGTTTTATTCTGGACCTCTAGGGATTGGATGATGCCCATCAGCACTGGCAAAAGAGAATCTTTTTCCTCAGTCTAGATTCAAATTCTAGTCTGTTCCACAAACACCTTCCTAGACACACCCAGATTATGTTTTATGAACTATGTGGGCATCCCTTAGCCAAGACAAGTAGACATAAAATAAACCAAACACATAAGCTTTTACAAACAAATTTGAAGTATAGACACCAGAGTTTGTATAGGAGGAGGCAGGCTTAGGAGAAACAAAATTATCAGACAAAGAATGGAAAATTATTTGTTGTTGAAGATAGATGTGGTAATGTCTTTGACTCAAGTGACATATACTGCATGCCTGGTGGGGGATAAAACAGGCTGCATAATGTAAAGATGTACAATGAGGTGGGAATGTAAACTGGTTCAACCACTGTGGAGAACAATATGGAGGTTCCTCAAAGATCTACAAATAGAACTACCATTTGATCCAGCAATCCCACTTCTGGGTATTTACCCAAAAGATAGGAGAACGCTCAGTCAGAAAAATGCTTGCACAACAATGTTTATTGCAGCATTATTCACAATTGCCAAGACATGGAACCAACCTAAATGTCCACAAACTGATGAATGGATGGGAAAAGTGTGGTATATATACTCTATGGAATACTACTCAGCCGTAAAAATAACAAGACCCTGGAATTTGATAGAAAGTGGTCAGATATGGAGGATCTATTGCTGAGTGAAGAAAGCCAGGCTATGAAAGATATTGTATGTATCCACTTAATATATACCGACTATCCGCACCCTATGGTAGAGAGTGAAATATTGAAGGACATAAAAGCAGTGAAAGTACTTAATGAGAATAAGACAGTGTGGAATGGGGGTGTGAAGAGAAGAGGATAGAGAAAGATAGCAAGAGACCAAATAGAGAGGCAGGATGTTAGTGGCAAACAGATATGGCTTATTACCTGTTGATGATGACATGTATAGTATTCTCAACTGCATTGGTTGAGAAGTATTTCATGATGGGTAAAGTCTTTTTACAAGAAAAATGAGAAATAATGATTGTTTAAAAAGTAATTAGAATAATAATAATAATGATTAGGAAAAACATAGAAAAGATATTGAATGATGAAGTGGGGAGATTAATGTCTCTGTGTTGACTGACATGCATGGCATTCTCTTTTGAAAAAGCAATGTAATACACTGTAAAGTTATATGTAATTCAATGTAATACAAAGAAGACTATGATGATAATAAAAATATACAATAAAAAATATCTTGAGAAACAAAGATGTACAATGATAAATTGTACATTTTTTTAAAAGAAAAGAATAAAAACCATCAATTTTGCAATTTTCAAAGATGAAGCAAATGGAGGGACCAGCAGTTAGCGAAATGGCTATGTTGTTGGACTCCCACGTAGTCGACCGCAGTTCAGGTCCCGGACCTGGTGGCTTAAACTCGTGCCAGGCGTGTGTGCCTGCATGCCCATGATCCCAAGAGGAGAATAGAGGATAAGGGATTGTGGCATGGCCATCCCCCCGGGGAGTGATTTCTGATTTCTCGCTTTCTCTCTCTCCGTCTCTCTTTCTCTCTCTGGTGAGCACACGCGCCCTGTAGCAAAAAGCTCTCCAAAAAAAAAAAAAAAAAAGAAGATGAAGCAAATGCTTTATGAAGGTGGGGATAACATACAAAATTCCTTAATATTTTTTAATTTCCAGAGAGTATATGCACTCACCATGGAGAAACAGAAAGAGAGAGAGAATGAAGCACCCATAATGAGGTATGGTCAATCTTCTCCATTTCTCCATCCTATCATTATTTTGGACATATACAAACATGTATCTGGCATACATAGCAAACTACAGAGCCTGGAATTTGAACCATGGTTAGGCATGTGGGATCCAGTTTCCTTAACTAGGCTATGGGGTCACCCCAAAATTCTCTATTTTTTTAAATAAAAATATGCACCATTCTCTTTTGAAGGATAATCTTAATGGGTATAATATTCTTGGCTGAAATTTATTTTTTTCATGAGAATTTTTACTGTGTCTTCCTATTCCTTCTGTGTCTCCATTGCTTCTCTTGAGAGCTATTAGAGGAGTCGGATGGAGTATCGTGTAAGTAACTTGATTATTTTTCTCTTAAGTTTTTTAGAATATTGTCTTTGTCTTTAAATATTGAGTTTGGCTATGCTGTAACTTGGAAATGATATTCTTATGTTAATATATTTAGCATTCTTTGTATTTCCTGCATCTGGGTGTCCATATGACTCTACAAATATGGAAAGCTTTCAGGTATTATTTACTTAGAGATATTTTCTAAACCTTTACCCATTTTCTTGGCCTTTTGGAATACCCATTAAACAGTGAGTCAGTTGCTTAATAGTGTCTCAAATTTCCTGTATATTGTCCTCATTGTTAATTATTTCTCTATTCATTTTGGTGGTTGGATTAAATTGGAGGTATTTGTCTTCAAGGTCAGAGATTCTTTCTTCTACATGGTCTAATCTGCTGTTAATATTTTTGAAAGAGATTTTGAATTTGTGTACATTGTGTTCTTCATCTCCAGAAGTTCTGTTTGATTATTTTATAGCGTGCCTATCTCTTACGGAGTTACTCCTTCATGTCATGGAATAATTTTCTCATCTCCTGGAACTGATAGTCCATTTTATCTTGCCATTCTATTTAGTTTTGTTATGAATATCCTGAATTCCTCTCCTGCCATTTCAATGATTTCCTTTTATTTTTTTTTCTATTGTTGGTGAAACATTATAGTTCTCCTTTGAGGAAAAAAATAATTCTTTTTCTTCCCCCATGTTTCTTGCGTCTCCGCATTGACTTTTAGGCATCTGGTGGAGTATCACTTCTTAATTTTTGGAGTAGATTCTGTATTGCCAGGGGAGAAAGAACAGCCCTGGGTCCCAAGTGTGCCCCTGGTAAGGTGGTTCAGGAATAGCCAGGAGTCAACAAATCATGTAGATCAGAGCAGGGCTCGTGTAACCTGTTCATGAGATCTGGAGGCAGAGCACTACTTCAGACCCAAAGGAGCCCTGGAAAGGTATTCCAGGAGGGCCCCTGTATCCAAGCCTATCTGAGACACAGCAAGATATATATAGGTTATGAGTGGCCTGTGTATAATACCCAAGAGCAATGCCTTTCTCAAGGCTTGAAGGCAGCCTTGGGAGGGTAACTGGGGGAAGGAGTAAAAGGGTAGCCTTTAGGTTCTGGACGTTTTTTTTTAGGAACAACCAGGGCCAACTGTGCTTTCAGATGCAAGTCAGGCTTATATGTATCCTGTTTCTATTTTCTGGCAGCAGGCAATCCTCCAGACCTGTATGCAGATGGGGTCAGAAGAAAGTCCTTTTGATACACCAGGAACAGGTCCTGTTGATCCACATGGGACACCCAGAGATAGAGTGACCCTTTGTGCCAAGATGTAGCTCTGAGAAGGTTGTCCATGATGGGTGAGAGGCAAATCTATTTTTGAGGTCATCACCAGACTGAAACCTGTAACACTTGGGGATTTGGGAGTCTGCTCAGATATGAACAGACTCCAGATGTTAGTTGACTAGATTGTGAACTGCAGGATCAAGAGGTAGTCAGCGATGGTGCCCAGTCTTCTCCATTCTGACACAGAGAGGGTATTTCTGGTACCTTCCTATACCTTCCTATCAGGAGTCCCTCCCTTTTCCTTTGACCATACTTTTAGTCCAGGGAAGTCAAGAAGAGCTGTGCATGAGTTGGGGCAGTAGTCATCCTCCTAGATTTGAGTCTGAAGGGAGAGAGAACATAGGCTTGCCTTGCTTACCAAACAGGAGTTAGTGACCAAATTCCTCAGTCTCTGTTGGGATTAGGGTGTTCTCTTTTGCATCCTTTGCTCTCTCTGGGGTGTGGAGTCTTGATCATAAATGGAACTTCACCTGCTGGTCAGCTCCCTGGCTGGTGCAGCTCTCTTGTGGGTATGGGGTGGGGGTGGGGTGGGAGGTCTGATACTTTGTGAAGTAGTATGTACTTCTCTAAGATGTGTTCTAACTCTGTGCCAGATTTATTTTTCTTCTGTGGGTGGAGAGTGTTGGATTCTGCGATGGAGTCTGGGATTCAAAGTTTCAGAGTAGTTTCTCTCATTTTCTCTGCTGGAGGGAAAACAGAGCAGGGAGGCCCACCAGAGCTTCGCAGACTTCAGTGATTGACTCTTCTTTACCTTTCCAAGTGGAAATTATGTGAACAAGAAATTTCTGCTATCTTTTTCTTATACTTTGTTAGTCCTGCCTTACTCCTTTCTCTGCAGGGGCCATGCACAGGTAGCAGACACAGCCCAGGTTCCTGTGGGCTGCAGAGGTGTTGACTGCCAGCTCTTTTCTCAGGCAGTGGACATGTTACTTCTGACTTAGGCCTATTGCTTTGGTCCCACTGCAGCTGGGGATGTGCAGTATGAGGCAGGCAGACATGGCAGTTTGGGCAGTATAGTGGCACAGGGCTCTGAGTTTTGTGTTTTATAAGTATCTCTATCAAAATACTAAACTCATTAAAGATCACACCCAAATCTAATAGTTTATTCAAAAGAAGCAAAAGCAGCCTTCCCTTATTTCTTTCTTCGGAAAGACAGGGGAAAAAAAGAGAGTTATCCCTAACATAGTCGTCGTGGTTTAATTTATCCCATGTCTCAATGAATGCATGAGTGTTTGGCTCATCAGTATTTTTTTTATTATTTTTTTTTTTAGAGAGGTTTTTGCTATAGGGCGCGTGCGCTGGCCAGACAGACAGAGAGAGACAGAGAGACAGAAGGCAAGAAATCACTCCCCCAGGGGGGATGGTCACGCAGCAATCCCTTCTCCTCCATTCTCCTCTCGGGATCTTGGGCACGCACGCACATGCGCCCAGCGTGAGTTTTAAGTCACCGGGTCCGGGACGCGAACCACGGTCGGCTATGTGGGAGTCCAGCGACATAGCCATTACGTTAACTGTTGGTTCCCATCAGTATTTTTATAAAAAATAAAATTTAAACAATTTTTCTATTTGAAATATATTGTAAATGTTACTATTGGGTTGTTGAGAAAGTCATGACTCATTTTTGCATAGAAAAATATGTCATGACTTTCCAAACAATCTAATAGAACACAGTTTTTTAAAAAATGCTAACTGTATTTTAGTATAATAGGTTTACTTTTAACATCTACGTGTTTTACGTTATCACATTTTAAAATTTCTTTTTCAGAGGAATCTATGAGCATCACTAAAATATCAATGCAAAAAGAGGAATAATAACAAAAACAAGAATTCATGATGTAGTTACTATGTTCAGAATAGAATGAAGAAAGGAAGTAAAGGAAAAAGCCAGAATGACAAGATGCTAATTGCAATTCATGTGAAAGATGACATTGTTTGGTCCACAGATGTGGCAGTATAAATGGTGAGAAGTGTTTCTATTATGAACATATTTTGAAGATAGAGCCAGAATTTTCTGACATATCTTATTTGTCATTTGTTTATTTGGATTGTTTTTTCTAAGTACAGCCCTTTTGCCACTGCAGTCTATTCTATTGAGCATTTATGTTTTTTCTGTTTGTATTAATATCTTTATGTTTTGAATATAAATCTTTTGTTCTAAAGATATAGAAAATATATCATTCTAGTATTTTGGTGTCTTCTAACTATATACAGTCTCTATTTGTAAAAAGTTTACTTCTTGTTTGATAAAAGCTCAAATTTATAACATTTTTATTTATACTGTTTTTTATACTGTCGTTATACTGTGTCCATATGAAGTTTAATTTTTATTTGATAAAAGTTCACATTTCTAACATTTTACTCTACTGTTTATATTTCTTATATCTTGTAGAAGATCTTACTCATTTCAGTAAAGCATTATAAAGAAAAATATTTCAAATTTTCTACTATACATTTTCTATTAATTTCTGTGTCAAGAACTAATTACCTGTGGCATTAGTAGTTATATTATTTTAACATGGAAAATCAATTACTTCAGTAACATTAATTTGATTTGTAATGCTGTATAAAGTACTATTTCCATAATAACATGGATCTGTTTCCAAACAATGTTTCCATTGATCAATGTGCTTTGTGTATCATAATTTTATAGCTTTATAATAAATGCTGGTATTTGTAAGTCAGTTTTTCTTTATTTTTAAAATTGAATTCTCTATTATGTGTCTTTGTTCAGCCACATGTAATAAATTTTGTCAGGATTGTTATTGACATGAACAAAATATAGATCTGTTGTGGGAGAACTGATATATTTATGATACTTATTTTCTCATCTATGAACATGGTATTTCTCTTTATTTTGTAAGCTTGTTTTTCAAAAACACTTTTTGTAAATCTACACAACATTAGATTGTGAAGATGAACCATAATTACTCATGTAGTACTTCTGTATGGAAATTTGGGTTATCGCTAGTCTTTAGTTTTAAAAAGTATTATCACAACAGCCTGAGGATATATTATTTCATCATTTTTAAACATTTTTTATATGCAATTGATTCCTAGAAGTTGAGTTTAGTATAAAACAGTGAATATACAATTTTACTAAGTTTTGTTAATTTACCTCCATAGAGGTTATGTCATTTGTATTCCACTACAATGTATGAGAATGCCTGTATCTCCATAGCTTCATTAACAAACGTATTATCCAAACAGTGGATTTTTGCAAGTTGAATAGGTGAGGGATGCTACTTTGGTGTATTTTTAATATGTGGCTCTTTTTCTATAAGAGATTTAAGTACCTAATTATATATTAATGCTACCTTGAATTTTGAACCCTGTTATCTGATTGTTCTTACAAGGAGACTTCAAAACGTTCATGGAAAAATAGACTAAAGCACAAGTTTATTCTGGTGCAAAAAAAAAAAAAAGAGTCAAAATTCATAAATAGTTTTTTCATAATAAGCATTTTCCAAACTTTTTGAAGATGTCTCATATACTTTGTCCATTTTTATATATTTCTTTGGTCACTTCCATCTCAATTCTTCAACAATTTTGGTATTATTGATATTTTCTCATGTAAAATGTGAGGGCTGGCAAATATTCCTCTTATTTTCTTTTGACTTGGTATGTGGCCTTTATATTTTGTTTTCTTTATCTTTGCATTATTAATTATTGCTATGTCACCACATTAAGTACTACTAAATCATTCAAATTTTCACAAATATTTTGAAATGCCACCTTTACTAAATACTAAGTTTTCACAAACATTGGGGTTTTAATTTTTAAATTTATTATTATTCGTGTGTGTGTGTGTGTGTGTGTGTGTGTGCAGAGGTTTTTACCTTAGGGCAGATGAGCTCACCAGAGAGAGAGAGAGAGAGAGAGAGAGAGAGACAGTGAGAGGAAAAGTCAGAAATCACCCGCCAGGGGTATGGCTATCCTGCGACCCCTTTTTCATTTTCTTCTCAGAATCTTGGGCATACACACACACCCAGTGTGAGTTTCAGGCCATTGGGTCTGGGATTTAAACCATTCTCAGCTACATGAGAGTCCCGCGATGTAACCACTATGCCACCTGCTGGCTCTGTGCCCATCTATCCATAAATTACAAATAGTCTTAATACAATGGTCTGTCAAAAATGAATGGAAAATGGGTTTGAGCTGTGAAAATTACATAACTTTTTTCTTTTTATAACATTTAATGCTTTCATGAAAATGCTGTTAGTAACCAATATCAATTTTGTTTTGTAAGCTGTACTAGCAAAAACATAACTTGATTTAATTTCTAAGTAAATAACTAACATTACAATTTCTACAATAATACACTTATTTTTTTAACTTAAGTCATCTATATCTTTAACACATATACCAGAGCCGATTTCAAGATTGTAAATTTCACTGCACTGAACTATTTGTGTATTCATTTGTCATTATCATTTGTTTTCAAGTATATATTGGGTCATCAGAAGAGTCATGATGCATTTTTACACAGAAAACACATCATGACTTTTCCCATGACCCAATAGCTTTGTAATGTTTGATTAGATGGAGCAAACTTCCTCTTTGTTCTTATTGTTCTTCCTATTTTTGAACACTATCTTGGACATTTTTGCTCATATACCGTTAGCTTTGAGGTCATTTGTCAAGTCCCTACACAATCTCAGGGATTTTTTTTTTTTAATAATTATTGTATTTAACACTATTTATTTATTTATAATTTAACCAGAGAGGGACAGAATGAAAGTGAGAGAGAGAGAGAGAGAGAGAGAGAGAGAGTGAGAGAGAGAGAAAATGAGGAAGCAAGCCATCAGGCCCAGAATTTGAACCGCAGCCAGCCATGTGGGAGTCCAGCGCCCACAACCACCATATTACCTGCCAGCCCCAAACGCATGGATTTTTAAAATTGAGATTTTATTGATTAATATAGGTAGATTAAATACTCTAAACAATGCAATTTTGTTCTCCATGAACATGACTCATTTTTCCATTTATTCAGAATTTTTTTTGTAAACTTCAGTGAATTTCTAATCATTTTCCCCAAAAAAATGCCTTCCATGATTTAGCTGCATATATTGCCAACTTCCTTGCAAATGTCCCTGCTCTCTACTCTTCACTCACCAAATATCCTAATTGCCATACCTTTTTTATCACCCTATTCCAAGGGCCTAAAAGCTCTCTCATCTTATTTTCACATTTCTAGCTCCTTTTTGTCACTGTGGTTCAGATTATATATTACCTTTAAGAACGGTTTCCCATAGAACACTTGCTAATTAATGTAGCCTTCTAGTCAGTATAAAGCTACTTATCTCATTTTCTGAAGAGAACTTATGAGTAATCCAATATTACACTTATTTTTTAGTTTTAATTTTTAAAAAAGTTTATTTGTTGAGGAAGAAAAAGAGAGTCCTCACTGAGTCCTCACTTTCACTTGATCCACTCCCAGTCTCAAGTTAGCCACAATCACCCTCACATACTTGCATACCTAGCATATGCAGGGGAACCTCAGAATGCAAACCCAGGACATGGCCATATGGCTTCAGCATTGTAGAGCATTACACTAATGCTGTGCCACCACAGCTGCCTAATTTTTTTTAAAAATAATGGTGATAACTAATATGTCTGTTTATTCCACCTGCTTGTAATGGGAAAAAATTTGCAGCCAGAATGTTGTGTATTTATTCACTGCTAATATTTTTTCACCTGAAAAAAATTGCTTAACACAGAATAGGTACTAAAATTTTGTTAGTGAAAAGAATGTTCATTTATGAAAAAACTATATTATAATTTTAGATATAATACCTAAAAATATACCTTTCGATGTCGTAGGAGCTTGGAAAACCCTATGTATGATTTTTACAATAAAATATCTTTTGAAAATACCTCTTTTCATCTTCTCTGTATATTCCATTACCAGAGTTTTCACTTGTAAGTTTCCAGTAGAACTTGTCTATACGTTCCCCCTTTTTAAATGATTTTTTATTTTTATTGTATTTATTATTATTATTACTATTCAACTTGTCCAGAGAGAGAAAAGCGAAGCAAGCACCAAGTCTGGGGCTCCAACCACAAATGACTATGTGGGAGTCCAAAGCCTCAACCACCACGCCCCCTGCCAGCTCCTGTTTATACTCCCTTTATCTTTATGTTCTCAAACATTCTAAAGGACAGAAGAAGTAGGGTAACAGTGTAATTCAAATAACTTTAGAATTATTCCCAAGAAATACTATAATGTCATTACAAATATGTACAGATATTGGGACTGTAAATGAAAACAAACTGGTAAATATTTTTATGACATCTAAAAAAAAAAAAGATATCCTAATAGTATGTGATGGTTGATTGCAATTGTAGGGTATGGAGTCTTATGAGGAAATTTTAATAATATTATATTGTTATTTTTATCTTAATTAATTTATCTCAATTCCCTACCAGGCAGATTATTTTAATGATCATAATCATTTGTTTTGATTATTTTCTGTTAGCTGGCTTTTTGGTGTAATAATAAATGTTTTTCAAAACAGCACGATGTTCATCTATAAATTTTGTTTTATGAAAACAAAACTTAGTGTTAGATAATTTAAAAATGTTTTTTCCAATAATCAAAATGGATTCCTAACATTTGTCAGATATTAGTGAAAGCCAGAGCAGTGTCCATTAGTAAGAAGACCTACATTCAGACAGTAAAAATTTAAAAGATCTAAAATAAGGATAATAAAAATTATGACAAACGATGAATGCATTTAATTTATTTAAAATATTTATTTATTTTAATTTTATTTATCATCATCATCATTATTTTTGTTATTATATAATTTGCTACAGGGCATATGTCCTCACCAGAAAGAGACAGGAATAGAGAGAGAGGGAAAGTGAGAAAGCAAGCTGTCAGGTCCAGGACTCAAACCATGGTCAGCCATGTGGGAGTCCAGTGCCTTAACTACCATGTCACTTGCTGGCCCAAGAAGAATTTACTTAAAGATATAAAATCAAATTTGAAATGTACATGTTAGAAAAATAAGAAAGAAAAAACACCTGAGTGCTGTCAAAAATCAGCACTGTCATCATGTCCATGTAAACATTTATTTTTAGGTCACTTTGATGACATTTTCTAATTATTAAATTACATAATATTCTTTCAATAGTTATATAAGATCTGATTCATTTGTATAAATTTGCAAAGATATGTAGAGGGAGAAAAAAGTGCTTATAAAATAGGTTCGTGCAATACTTTGGCACAGATAGAGACGTGTTTTTGTTTTGTTTTGTTTTTGTTTGTTTTTGCTATAAGGCATCCCCAGAGATGGAAAGATAAAGAGAGAAATCATCTTCCAAGGAACATGGCCATGGTGCAATCCATTTTCCCCCACTCTCCTCTCGAGATTTTGGACATGTACACATATGCACCCAGCTTGATTTTCAAGCAGACTGATCTAGGACTTTCAGCATGTAGTCAGCCATGTGGGATCCAGTGACCTTAACATCCATGCCACATGCTGACTTCAAATAAAGTATTTTATAGCTGACTAAATACCTTCTATATATATGGTTAAAAGAAGCTAATGACAAAAACTTGGAAAGAACTCTAAAATTAGAAGAATATAGTAAGGTTGAGTCTTAATAAAATAATTCCACTTGTAGGTGATATTTTGTCAGAACACAGCTCTCAAACCAACTAGTATGTCAGATAATCTACATGCTTAATTCCAGATGTGTTATTAGATTAGGTTATGAAGAATATGTAATGTCCTTATAAATCCATATGGTTAGCATTTCTATTAATTTTCAGAGGTAACCATAGCTAAGATGACCATTATCAACATATGTCCATACATTACGACACATAATGTAATTTTTTAATATATCAAATTCTTATAATACATGACTTATTTTCTTCTGTAGTGCCTTCCAAATAGCCATAATCCACTTCCCAGAGTCTGATCTCTACCAGTTAGATCCTAGAACAACATGTAAAACATCTATAGAGAAAGCTCTTGGTGATACTACTTTGTCCTACTAATGACCTACCAGGAATCTCCCACAAGCTATATAATGGATAAGACACAGAGGATGGGAAGAGTAATGTCAATTGTCCCATGTCTCTGCTTCCTGTCTAGGAAGCACAAATATGAGCATAAACTACTTGCACAAAGAAAATACAGTTGATTGAATTAGTAGACAAGTTATATTTAATAATTAGAAACTATGTCTAAGACAGTCCTCTTTGGCTGATAATGTGAGTCCTGTTTGCACATTAGTAACAAATACCACTGAAATGCAATGCTTGACCAGCAAATGACATAATGGTTACACCGCTGTCTCCCACGTAGTCCACTGAGGTTAGAGCCCAGGACCTAGCGGCTTAAACTGAGCACACGTGCATGCATGCCCAAAATCCTGAGAGGAGAACGAATGAGAAGACATTGTGGCATGATCATCTCCCCTGGGGGGGGGGGGGGTTATTTCTCACTTTTTGTCTCTCTGTTCTCTCCGGCAATCACACATGCCCTATAGTATAAATCTCTTCAAAAAAATTTAAAAAAGAAAAATGAAAGAAAAAAAATGCAGTGCAAACATCCAAGTGCCAAACGAGCTTTTTTTAATGTACTAAACACATGCCTTTGTTTTTATATCTGTCCTAAACTTGATGTAATAAATTTGTTCTTTGCTTTTGCTAAGTAAAGTTTTGTCTAATTGTGCTTAGTTTATGCTGACATGTGGATTTTTTACTAGTATTGTTATATAACAATGACCATGTAATTTAAATAATCTCCTCTTACAGTAGCTGCATGCATGTGTTCAATGAAGTTTACATGCCCAAATATGGGCAAAATATCTGAACTAGGCCTGTTTACTATTTGAAAATCCCAAATACCAGGTGATTTTCTTCCTTACTTCGAAATAACTTTGTTTAAAATTTTTAGTTTTAATTTCTTCCTTAAGAGGTTCGGTGTCATCAATTCTCAGTTCATTTTCTTAAACTGTAAATTTTCTCAAATTGGGAAAGTGCAACATGGAGGATTTTATAGAGAGAAGTCCTTATTAATATTTACAGATTTGTGTAAAAAAGAGTGACCTTATATTCTTTCAGCTGTGGCTTTCTGGAAAATGACTGTTGTTATTTGAAATATCTATAATTTACATGAAGGACTAACAACTAACGCAGTTAGAAATGTGAGCCAGTCACCCTAGGTGTTCTTTCTGGTGTCAACTTCATTTAACATGCTCTGTGCTCTTCACTGTATGTTCACATTTCTGGAGAATCTCCACTATACAAAACAGAATCAATTACTAATACATTCACAGTTGGAAAAGACTAGAGGTTAAGATTATTCAGATTTCTGAGACCAGCAGATGGAGTACTGGTTATGTCACTGGACTCCCATGTAGTAGACAAAGGTTTGAGTGTCAGACTCGGTGGCATAGAACTCACACTGGGCGTGTGTGCATGCATGCCCAAGGTCCTGAGAGGAGAATGGAGGAGAATGTGCTGTGGAGTGGCTATTACCCCTGGGAGGGTGATTTCTTGCTTTTTGTCTCACTGTCTCCCCAGTGAGCCCATGTGCCCTATAGCTAAAATATGTCTTAAAAGAAAAAAAATCAATTTCTTCAACTTGTAAAGAATTTAAGGTACATAAACTATATTATATTAGACCCAATCCTAGAAGCTACGTCTCTTCATTTCATTCCAGTCTTTTTTGACCACCACACATTTTCTCTTACATAGGAAGGTTTATTTGGATTCTTCTACATATCACTTGGAGTATGTCATTAAACAGCTAGAAAGCAATTTAATTACTTAAGTGAAAATACGGATGAGTTAAATTTTAAAGTCTTTCATAGAAGGTATTGCTACTTCTTAAGTTAAAATTATTTTATTTAACTTCTGTTTCCCATTGCTGAAAATACACTAATGAGAAGAGTAATCTGAACAAATAAACATGACAACTAATAAACAGACTGAAAATGAACAAAAGGTATGAATAAATCTAATTAAAATATTATAAGAAATTTAATCTGTCTTTATCCCTCAATCTGTCAAATGATTTATACAAGTTTTTGTTCTTAAAAAAACAGAACAAGAGGTATTTGTTACGCTCCTTATTTGAATGATGTGCACTTTCTAACATCAAGATTTTATATTTGTTATGTCTCAAACTTGAATCATTCACAACAGATGGCTGCATGAATAGTTGGTATTTCTATAAATAATGAGAATCCTTTCATTCAGTTTCTTTTGTATTTTATCTTCATGAATTTTAGAAGTATGAATATATGAAAACATTACTTCTAATAAATTTTCCATCTAAACAATGTGGTACCAGAAATAACAATCGGCCTTACCATACCTAATTTAAAAAAGAAAAAGAAAACTAGAAAACTAATATTAAAGATTAAAAAAAAATCTCGCTTTAAATTAAGTACATTGAATTATGGGACTGTCTCTTTTTTCTTTGGTCTTTACGTGTAAAGAAAGTTTTTGAACATAGAGTATCTGGCCAGTCACTGGTAATAACAAAGGGATAGTTAAAATGTTATTTTCTCATGACAGTATGATATACTTAGCCCTTTATGCCAAGGAGAGTGAGAGGAAATGTTAGATGATACCTACCATTCTAAGGCTCTAGAGGTAAGTTTTCCCATTGTCAGTGCCTAGATTTTGGAGGAGCTCTATAACACATCTTAGAGGAAATAGCCACTTTTTAAAATAATAGTTTTTGTTTTTATCAAATTTGGTTATTATCCACATGAAAAATTCTTGCATTTATTCTGAATTAAAAGAGAGAACATCATTTTCAAGAAAATACATGAGAAAGCCATCAGAAAATTAAAAATTCCTAAATTTCTAAGAGTTTTTATAATCACATTTAGAAAACATGATTATTATTATTTTTTGAGAGACTTTTGCTATAAGGTGTGTGCATTCACCAGAAAGACAGAAAGTAAGAAATCACATACACACACACACACACACACACACACACACACACACACCCCAGGGAATGACCACCCCCTAATTCCTTCTTCTCCATTCTCCTCTTGGGATTTTGGGCATGTATACACAATACGTCTGACTTGAGTTTCAAGCTACTGGGTTCAGGACTCAAACTATGGTTGACCACGTGGGAGTCCAGCACCTTAATCAGTGCCACCTTCTGATTCTGCAAACTTGATTGTTTTAGAGGAACAAAGAACATCTAAACAATGGGCATGCCTTTTCACTTGAGACTGTAACCCAAGCCTCTATTTCAAAAATATCTGTGCTATAAATGGTTATTAAAGCTTTCCATTGAATATGCCACTGGGCAAAGGAGCATGAACAGGCAAGTTTGCAATTCTCTTGTATAGCAGGCATAATCAGTGTGTAGCAGCAGTTTCGTTTGTTCTTGATAATTGGGATCAAATGATTCAGATTTTGTGATATAGTTACATGTAATCATCTCTAAACCATTCCTAATTTGTTCTTTTCAGGCAGCTTGTTTTAATTTCCTCAAGTGATTTTATATTTGGGTGAAATGAGAAATGGCAAATACAGAATGAACAGAGGCTCAGGAGACTGAGGGAGTTTTTCCATGCTTTTATACTTGCGCCTTTAAAAGAAGCTCATTCCTATTTTAAAGGTTCATTCTTCATATTGAATTTCACTTGATGGGGTACTACAGCACATGCTCAAACTTATGGCTGGGTGGGTCATATAATATCCTGTTCATAATGGGCAGCTTATATTACAAGAAAACCTAGTGGACCATGTTCAAATGCTCAGTTTTCATTAGAGACCATTAACAAGTCAGAAACCATTCTACAATGGAGAATAACTCTGTGAAACAGATGACACGTTTTGTTCCATAATACTAGGGATCTGTTCTGTCATTCTTCAGTAGCATGTCATGAGATTGTCATACAAAATCTTTATTTGCAACAAATAAGGATCTGGTGGTTCATAAAGCAAGAATGTTAGACTAATTTGTACAGTAGCCTAATTCTGTTGCAGAATATATCTTTAAACCTTTAACAAGATGTTAGCAAACAAAATCTACCCAGCAATATATATTTTTAAAAAGTGATATATTTATGATGAAGCAGAACTTATTCCAGGAATGCAAGGTTAGTTTAACTTCTGAAAATTAATGTACTATAGTATACTAATAGAATAAAATAAGATAGAGGAGAATAATATGCAGAAAAACTAAAGACAGATTAAGAGAATTTTCTTCACTAAAATGTATCTATATAAAACCTATAGCTAAGATCATATTACTGAATATTAAACACATCTTTCTTTGATCAAAAAGAAGGTAATGAAGGAATAATGTGCTATCTTATCACTTTGAGTCAACATTTCTCTAGAGGTTCCAACTACTATAATGAGGAAAAAGAGAAAGAGAGAAAGAAGGAACGTAAAGTTTGGAAGAGAGAGTTAAAAGTCATTATTTGAGATTTATTTTATTACATGTAGAAAACTGTAATAAATCTTTTAGTAGAACACTATAATAAATCTTTTAAAAATCTTAAAGCTATTTAGTGAATGAAGAGCTGTCTTATAGTCTAGTGGTTAAGAAAACTGGATCCCACATGGGTGACCACAGTTTGAATCCTGGCTCAGGAAGCTTGAAAAACACAACAGACACATGTGCATGCATGACCAAAATCTTGACAGGATGGAAAAATGGAGAAGGGATTGTGATGTGACTACATTCCACTGATGGGATATTTTCTTCCTTTCTTTCTCTATTTCTGGTAAGTGCATGTGCCCTTTCACAAGTAAAAAAATAAAACAATAAAAACTGATTTAAGAAAGTACAGTACACATATGCTTATATAAAAATACACTTTATGTCTGTGTCTTAGAAATAAAAGTTAGAAAGTGAAATTTACTAATGCAATGCACACTATGATGAAATAACAAAATAATTAGTAATACTGTTTATAAAAATATGCAAGATGTACATAATAAAAACTGTAAAATGCTTCAGGGAGATATTAAAGGGCACTTCAATGAAGAGAATCTATCTTGGTTATGGATTAGAAAATTTAGTATTACTAAAATATCAATTGTCTAAACAATGTTCTGTAGCTTCAATCCATTCTAATCCAAATTTCAGCAGGCATGTGGGTTTTTTTAGTTACTCCAAGCTGATTCTATATTTATGTAGAATTTCAAATGATCTTTAATAGTCAAAACAATTTTAAATATTGGCACATTTGGACTTAATATGTCAGAACTGGCTGCAGAGAATGAACATTCTTCCTTTAGTGTTTTGGGTGACAGACTTATGAATTTAATGAGGTTGAGATCACTTGTAGATAGTTTAGTTCCTAATTCTTATACTATTGTATAGTCAGGATTTCCCAGAGAAACAAAACCAAAAGGATAAATACACAACAATCACAGACACATACAAACACACAAATACTATCTATCTAGCTAGCTATAACAAAACAGAATCCAGGGGACCAGCAGTTATCGTAATGGCTATGTCGCTGGACTCCCACGTAGTCGACCGCGGTTCGAGTCCCGGACCCAGCGGCTTAAACTCATGCCGGGCGCGTGTGCGTGCGTGCCCAAGATCCCGAGAGGAGAATGGAGGAGAAGGGATTGCAGCGTGGCCATCCCCCCTGGGGGGTGATTTCCTGCTTTCTATATCTCTGTCTCTCTCTGTCTGTCTGGCGAGCGCACGTGCCCTATAGCAAAAAAACCTCTCCAAAAAAAAAAAAAAAAAAAAAAAAAAAAAAAAAAAAAAAAAAACAGAATCCAATCACTCCACAAATGTTCAAGGTTTCACGAATGCTCTTTTTTTCCAGCCTATTACTGCTTACTCAGTAAAATTCTGATGTAAGGAAGGGCTGTGCACACCTGAACAAGTAATTTCTTTTATCACTGTGGGCTACTACGCCCATTCCTGTGGTATTTCAGCCAGACCAGAGACTCACCTCTGTATGATGTTATTCTTACTTTATTTTTATTTATTTATTTTTTTGGAGAGTTTTTTTCCTATAGGGCGCGTGCACTCACCAGAAAGAGAGAGAGAGAGACAAAGAGGCAGAAAGTGAGAAATCCCCCCTGGGGCGGGGGGACGGTCATGCCACAATCCCTTCTCCTCCTTTCTCCTCTCAGGTTCTTGGGCATGCATGCACACGCACCCAGTGTGAGTTTAAGCCACCGCGTCTGGGACTCAAACCATGGTCGACTACATGGGAGTCGAGCGACATAGCCATTATGCCAACTGCTGGTCCTGGGTGTTGTTTTGACTACATGCTCAATTCTAAAATACTTCTCTATCTGGATTTCTCTATTAAGGACTTGGTTCCTTAATGTTTTCTTTGTATCCATTGCTCTTGAAATTCTGGCTTTCCTGGTTATGTAACAATCTATATCCAAGTCCTTACGGAGTACCCTATTGTCTTTACCTTCCAAATGTATCTCAACTCTACCATTACTTCTTCCATCCATAGACAAGCAACTACCATATTTTTTGGAACAACTTTGGCAGATAGTTAACAACTGTCCCCTGCACTCAATATTTCCATCCCTCATTTTCTATTTTGTGCAAGTAAATATAGGAGCATCATTCCTTTATCAAAATGCTTCACTAGCTTTCAACACAGTAAGACAAAAATTAAAACACCTGAGGTTTGGACCAGCAGATGGAGTAACGGTTAGGTTGCTGGATTTCCATATGGCTGACCACACTTCAAATCCTAGACCTGGTGCTTTGAAAATTACACTGGGCACATGTGCATGCACACCCAAGATCCAGAAAAAGAACAGAGGAGAAGGGATTGCAGTCTGGTCATCTCCCCTAGATGGTGACTTCTCACTTTCCTTCTCACTGTGTCTGTCTCTCTCTCTGGAGATCTCATGCACCCTAAGGTAAAAAACATCTAAAAAAAAAAAAAAAAAAAAAAGAAGAAGAAGAAAAAAAGAAACATTTGAGGTCATTAACATGGTATCCTTGAACAGTCTCACCCCTAGCCCCCACCTTCTTTTTGTAAATTCACTTCTGTCTCTACGTTTACTGTTTCTTAAAACTAAACAAATGCATACCAAATTGGGGGAGGAGTATTATTTAATTTTTCTTCTCAGGATATCTACATTTGCATTTATTTAGTTCTGCAAAGTCCTTCCCTCACCAAGTCACAAAACTCATCCCTCACTTCATTTATTTAATTTTATCGGAATTGCTCTCTATATAAAACAGCACCACATCATTAGCTAACAATTGATCTATTTTAAAATTTCTTCACCATACCATTTTATTATAGAGTTGACATTTTATTTTCAATCTTTTCTCACTTTTGTTCTTTGACATTTCACACAGTCTTGTAGTACTTTATGTTTTACTTTTCTTTAAATAGAATAACTTGTATACCTGCATATCATTTCATTTCTTTTCTGATTCCCACGGTATTCTTGTTTTTCCTTGATCTCTGACAACAGAAAAGTACCTTTTTCTAGGTAGGTATTCAAAACATATTTCTTTAATTAATTAATACTTTTTAGCCCACTGAAACATAAGAAATACTTTGACAACTGAAGTCCACAGTAACTTTCTAACAGTATTCATTCTATCAGGTTTTTATCACATTCAGTACTAGATTGTGGTTCAGCAGTAAAATACAATGCTCTGTAAGACTGACCCACATGGGAAGATATTCACTTTGCCTCTAGACACTTCCTTGAGTATCCAGGGCTGTGTCCGTGATCAATCTTAGGCTGGCTGGGGGCTGAGAGTGGATTGTGGAGTCAAGACGCTATGGAGGGTGTAGCAATCTGCCTGTCTCTAGGATTTCCATCTTTGTATGTATCTCTGTGTGTGTCTTTCCTCCTCACTCTCTCTCTCAAAAGAAATAAACAAATACAATTTTTTTTTGAGAGAGAGGTTTTTGCTACAGGGCGCATGAGCTCGCCAGAGAGAGAGAGAGACATAGAGACAGAAAGCAAGAAATCACCCCCCAGGGGGGATGGCCACGCCACAATCCCTTCTTCTCCATTCTCCTCTCGGGATCTTGGGCACGCACGCACACGTACCCGGCGTGAGTTTTTTAAGCCACCGGGTCCGGGACGCGAACCGCGGTCGACCACATGGGAGTCCAGCGACATAGCCATTACGCTAACTGCTGGTTCCCAAAAATACAATTTTTAAAACACATTTTCATCACATTATATGGTTTTGCAAGATAGTTCTATTGTTTTTTAGTAATCCAGACACAAGTGGCTACTGAAGACTTGAGGTATATCTTCCTTTAAGACATTCAGTAAGTATAAAATACACACTGGATTTTGAAAGCTTGGTAATAACACAGTCATGTAAAACAGTCTTTTTCCACAGCATTTCAAACAACCTAAAGTATATAACAGGCTACTATTTGTGATTATTATCTGTATTATTTTGGATTTTCTGACATGTCTTTGACTATTTGAAAATTTTTTATTAAGAATTTTTTTTTTAAAAATATTTGTTTATTTTTATTTGTTATTAGTATTCATTTTTTAATTTGACCAGGGAAATACAGAAAAAGAGACAGGGGGATGGAAAGAGAGAAAGGGAAAGTGAGATAGCAAGTCGCAAGGTCCTAGACTCTGATTGTAGTCGACCATGTGCTAGTTCAACACCTTAACCTCCATGCCACCTGCCATCCACCAGTAGAAATATAGCTGAATTCTAGCAAACACTTTGTTGAGAAAACTATATTTCTTGCAATAAAGACATCAAATGTGAACCGTTAACAAACAAGCAAATCTAGATTGACAAGTGCTGAAATTAAAAAATTATTTAGCAGCGTAAATAATTACTATGTAACCTGAGGCATTATTTTTAGTCAGAATAAAAGATTAATGTGATGGCATTTTCAACAATAAATAATTATGCATGAGATGCAAAATTTTATAGTGATTAGATATATAGAGAAATATTAGATAAGTTATTATCGAAGACTATATTTTATGAAGAACTATCAAGTTGAGAGTTCACATAAAACACAATGAAAGATGGTACTGCTTTTTTGATAACATCTATCAAAGATGCAAATTAAGTTATAGATACCAGGTCCAAACAAAAGCTTAAGAAAGCTATAAGACCTGGATGTGACCATGTTATTGCCTAAGTACTACTAACACATGGTCTCTTTTCAAGCCTGCACAGAAGAATGTATGATTGTCGGGACCACCAGATGGTGCAATGGCTACATCGGTGGACTCTCATGTAGTCAACTGTGGTTCAAGTCCTGGACCTGGTGTCTTAAACTCACGCCGGGCATGTATGCATGCGTGCCCAAGCTCCAAGAGGAGAATAGAGGAGTGGAAGAGAAGGGATTGCGGCATGGCCATTCTCCCTGGGGGTGATTTCTCGCTTTCTGTCTCTCTGTCTCTCTGTCTTTCTGGCAAGTGCATGCACTCTGTAGCAAAAACCTCTCAATCAAACAAACAAAAAAGAATGTATGATTGTCATTAATATTTAATGTACAGGATAGAATAGCTTCTTGCATGGTTTTATATACTGTGTTTTTGGAAAAGTCATGATATACTTTTCCATGCAAAATTTCATCATGACTTTTCAGAAAACCTAATAGAAACAATCAACTTGATGTAATTACAAAAGGATTTAGAAAAGGCTAAAAATTCTGGTCCTCATTGCTTATAATATCCAATTAATTCTAGAAATCTTCTTAATTTACAGCTGTAGAAAAATTGTGGTTAACTTTTTTTCCTAAGATATTTTTTGCCATAGAGCAAGTATGCTTGCCCAAACAGACAGAGAGGAGAGGGAAAGTGAGACATCACCTGCTGGGGGATGGCCACGCTGCAATCCCTTCTCCTCCATTCCCCTCTCAGGATTTTGGGCTCACGGACTCATGGCCAGTGTGATTATCCAGTCACTGGGTCTGGGACTTGAACTATAGTCAACCATGTGGGAGTCTCCAGAGCCTTAATCGCCAAACCAACTGCTGGTCTTGTGGTTAGCTTTCTTCTTTCATTATTAAAAAAAACTTTAAACTTTTCCTAATAAATTATGTCCTAGGTAACGTATTGATCTTTGGCAAAATGAGCTTTCCCATAGGATCTTGAAAATAAGGGCTTAAACTATCTGACCTGAGAAACGTTCTCCTGTTTTACTGGAAGGACATCTTTGCCCTAGTGGAGAAGATATAAGACAAGTTATCTACTTCAATTTCCTTGTCAACTGGACCTTGGCATCATTAAATTAGTATTTTCTGAAGAGGAGACTTTATCTCTAAAATGTCTTCAGCATACAGGTCTGTCCCTACCTAAGAATTTTCTTCTAGTAAATAGAACCTTATAAAGACTGGCTGCTTGAAAAACATCACATAAGGTATAAAATTCATTGATATATTAAATGAAAATGTTTCACCATTTAAATGCTCATGTTCTACAAAGTACCATAGAAACCTAACTCAAAGATCTCATTTATTTGGGGTTAGGAGGTTCGTGTTGACATGAAAAGAAAGAACCTGGAAAGTTCTCTCAGTTCCAAAAACCTTTTCTTGCTTCTTCTGAACCTTTTGATTGACTATATTTTTGAAATAATTGTTAAAGCATGAGCCCGAGTAAGATGCATAATTAATATGAATCTGACTGACAACCTACTTCTTTGCGTTAGATCACATTTGTATGAAACTGGCTAAGTATCAAAATAAACATTGTTAATACTACGAATTATTTTTGCTCAGAGGAAAGAAAGAAAGTTCATATGTACATCCTATCAAAATGCATCCATGTGTGAATTCTATGAAAAGTCTGGTATGCCTTGGTTGACTAAAATATCTATGTCGACAGTGTCTCAGTAAATCTCGGAAACATCACAGTCTAAATGTACAAATGTACTACTGACTTGACCAAAAAAAACGTGAACAGTTATTGCCTAACCACCCCCCCCCAAAAAAAAAAAAGAAAAAATAAAGATTAGCAGAGCTCTATAATAGCATAAAATTTCCTATAAGGGAATAATATAGTGGACAAGATCGTATTTGTAATAGGTACTACAGAAAAGTTTATATCCAACTTTAAAAGTTCTTAAGTCTCATTCAAATTGATATTTTGCATCATCGGAAAAGTCATGATGCATTTTGCATAGAAAAATACATGAAATTTTCCAACAACCAAATACTATACTTTTGGCCTTTTCTCTTTTCTTTTTTTTTTAAAAAAAAAAAAAAAAAAAAAAAAAAAAAAAAAAAAAAAAAAAAAAAAAAAAAAGAACTAGAATAAGGATGTTGTAAGGGATGGCAGAAGAAGGAGTTCTAAGTCTCTTTAATAGTCTTAACTTGTAGTTCTAATATGTTTTGCAGGCTATCAAGTAAAGAAAGGTTTCGGGGCTGGCAAGGGCATGGTGGATAATGCCACTGGACTCCCACATGGCTGACTGTGGTTCAAATCCCAAACCTAGTGGTTTGCTTTCTCACTTTCTCTCTCTCTCTCCCTCTCCCTATAAATAAATAAATAAAATAAAGCTAAATTAAAAAAAAATACTTTAAGAAAAGAGAAGGATTTCAATTTGAACTTCAAATAGACTTATCCTCATTGGTTGTTCTATAATACATTAAAGTATTTGATCTGGAGAGTATTAGAGATTTCTAACATCTTAGACCTTTTTTTCCTTTAAGGATATGAACAACTGGACAGTTTTGTTGAGACCAGCTTAATTCAGTTGTGCATGGGAAGCCAATAAATACTTGCAAAAGTAATATATTTTCTGAACATTTAGGCAGTACTTTTTATATAAGTTTCTCCAATTACATTCTGAAGTGGTATTATGTGAAAAGAATGTTTTTCAGTAAGGAGCCCAAAGTGAAATAAATTGATAGAGAATGATAGGTTTTGTTAGTTCATACAACTATATTGGTGATTTTGCATACTTTAATGAATAGGAGTTATAAAGTTGCAGGACTCGACTGTGACCCCTACATCACCTGGCATTTATATGTATGTCCTCCTCTGACTGTTTTCACCTCCCCTGTGCTGGCCCAAAAGTAAAATGGGGAACAGAAGGGGTCCCCCTAGAATTCCTTAAAACCTAATCATTGTGTCTTATGTGTAGTGTCTTTAGCTTAAAATCATTTTTCTAGATCTTGGCTTAATTTTCTTTCCAATATCCTTTCTTTTTCCATTACCTGCAGATATCTTTCAATCTATTGGCTTTATGAAAGATAATCGGTTGGACTTTTGTAATTTAGTTCTTGGGATTGTGGACCTATTTGGCTTTTAGGGTGAAAAAAAAAATCCTTTGGGGTTGGGTTGGTTTATTTATTACAGCTTTATGGATATAAAGGTTTTCTAAGTCAAATCACCTTTTTCATGTTTGACCAATCATGACTAGAGCTGAGAGTGCTTCTTCACTTTTGCAGCTGAGTTGGCAAGTAAGTATTAGCCAAAAGTTTGATGAGGTCTGGTTTTGAAATTGTCTCGTAACTTAATTCATGATTTTCTTATCATGCTCTTATGGTTTCGAATTTTTGTCCAAAATCCCATTAAGGAAAGACAGGCTTAAATAGGAGTCTCTCTTATCTTTTGGCCACTACCAGACCCCTTTTTACTAGTCATAAAAATCTCTTTGTGACTTTCTGCTGGACTTCAGTGGCAGCTTTTGTCTACCTGATGGTCTTTATCTGACAACCTTTGTCTATTTGTTTTTGCTGACTACTCAAGAAAAAATATCAGTTATCAGAGGTCTGATAAACTCTGGGCATTCATATTTAATATAATTTTAAACTCTTGCCTAAATATCTATTTTTAAAGAATTACTTATTTAATTGTACTTATTATTTTATTTGCTACAGGGCATGTGTGCTCACCAGAGAGAGAGACAGAGACAGAAACAGAGATTGAAAGCCTCCAGGTCTGGCACTCAAACAGTGTTTGGCCAGGTGGGAATCTAGCACTTTAACCACCAACCCAATGTCTTTATATTTTCTTCAATTTTCCAAAATCCTTAAATATAACTCTCTAATAAACCAGAGGTTAGATTTTACTGTAAATTAAGCAGCTCTATTTTCAAGCAGCATGCAGCATGAATTAAGGACTCTAAAGTATAATCTTAAAGAAATAGTCACAGGGAAAATTCCCAGTTAAATCTGTGGATGAGTTATATGGTATGAATACAGTACTGAAAGAACAGTAAGTGGTGATGGATAAAGTACTATTCAGAGAGATAATTCAGAGATTTTTTTCTTCTATTTTTTTCTGCTTTAGTCAATAACTCTTTCATGAAGTCCAATTATGTTCAAAGTATGCTCAAACTTAATTTGGAGGCTTCAACACTCCAATCAAGATAGACTGACCACTAGATACTTAAAATAATTCTTTCCTTTTAAAGGTCTCTCTACCAACTTAGTCAAAGTAGAAGCTCCTTGGAAAACATTGCAATGCAAAGTTTTGCAAAGTTATTTCATTTAGAAAGATAAGCACAGGAATTAGATTTATAATGAGAAAACATGTACAAGGCAAAAGTGTTCCTGGGAAGAATGAGAGGCTTAGAAGTAGACAAAACTAAAAGAGCGATTTGACAGCTGCTTGCAGAGGATGTGCAGTGTGTATGGGCTTTCTTCTCATCGGGAGGTGGATCTGCTCTACAGTCCCAACAGCCATTTACCCCAGTGTAGATCCATACACAGTGATTATCATAAACATAAAAGGAGTTTCTTGGGATTACAACACATGATACATACAAAAACCATACATAATGTCAGGTAGTGTTTAATAAGGGGTTTTTATTCAGGAATTTAGTAAAAACACTCAATCACATTAATTAAAGATTGTAAGGAGGCTGTTTGCAAAAAGTAAGGCATATGACTTGTTAACCCTAAGGTGTGACTTGGACTAGAATTTATGTAGCTTGACAAGAGAGTATTCTATGAGGAAAACTCAACACCATAGACAGCAAGTAATAAAAGACAAGAGGAAAGTATGAACATTATGGAGCAGTTTTGGGTTTGATGGGCCTCTGTGATTTAATGTGTGTGTAAACTAAGGAGAAGACAGAGGCCATCTTTGCCTAGTCAAAAGTGAAAAGACAGAGGCACGCTAGCAAAGTCATGCAGTGAAAAACTTCAAATGAATAAAAACTGTTCAAGAAGAATCTCAGACCACTCAAATAGCTACTTAAAACTAAATGTATCAGCTTGGGTAGGGAGAGAGTATCACATCATTCAAGAACAAGTACAGTGAATTCTTCCAGTAAAAATAATGGAGAGAATAAATATAAAGGCAAAATGGGAAAAACTTAAAGACATCCTTTTATTGGTCAAAACAGATTTAGGAGCCAGCAGTTTGCACAGTGGGTTAAGGTGCTGGACTCCAACATGGTCAACTACAGTTTCAGTCCTGGACCCAGAGGCTTGAAACTCATGCAGAGTGCATATGTGTGTGTGTGTGCTCAAAATCCGGAGAGGAAAATGGAGGAGAAGGGATTGTGGCATGGTCATCTTGCCCGGGGGATGAATTTTTTGCCTTCACTTTGTCTCTCTGGTAAGCACATGCACCCAATAGCAAAAATCTCTCTTTCTGGGACCAGCAGTTGGCGTAATAGCTATGTCACTGGACTCCCATGTAGTTGACCGCAGTTCAAGTCCCGGACCCTGTGGCTTAAACTCATGTCGGGAGCATGTGCATGCATGCCCAAGATCCTGAGAGGAGAATAGAAGAGAAGGGATTGCAGTATGGCCATACCCCCTGGGGGGGTGATTTCTTGCTTTCTGTCTTTCTGTCTCTCTTTGTCTTTCTGGCAAGCGCATGCACTGGTATTCATACCATATAACTAAAACAAAACAAAACAAACAAACAAACAAACAAACAAAAACTCTCTTTCTTAAAAGAAAAAAGATTTAATAGTCTCTTTCAGGCCTGGTAGCTACCCCATGTGTGGCCACTGGGCAGTCTTAAGAAGTACAGATAGGGTTTTCAATAAGGTCTGACTGGAGCCGTGACGAGTTTTGTTGTTGTTTTTTATGCAGCTTTACTGAGGTACAATTTACATATCATATAATTCATTGACTTAAATATAATCTTTAGTATATTTGCACAAAGTTCTTTCACTCATTCCTCCTATTTACCTAGCTATCTAGCCTTAATATTAGCAGGATTATGGATATGGTCAGAAAATACATATGCATATCCCTAAAGTTCAGAAGTAATTCCTCCATCAAATTTTAATGAGAATTCTTCCATCAGCAGATATTGATATTCAGCACTTATTTGTTGGACACCTACTATGTATAGAAATATATACATATATAAGAATATATGTATTTTAATTACCAGAGGGCACATGTACTCTCTGGATACAGAGAAAGAGAAGGAGGGAAACGTACCTCTAATGGGGCATGGTCATGCCACAATCCTTTTTCTTTTATTTCTCCATCTTGTTGGGATTTGGGGCATGCATGCACACATACCTACTGTGTTTTTCAAAATGCTAAGGCTGGGATTCAAACTGTGGTTGACTCCCTTAATCACTAAGCTACAAGGCCAGGCCAAGTACAGTCTGTATTTTCAGTACACATACTATAAAATGCTCTCCTGGTCTTCAAACGTATGCCTCCACATTATGAAGTGTACGTAAAAAACATCATGCCTTAAGTACTTTTGACAATTTCCCCTTTCACCTTGAAGAAAACCCAGAATTTCCTTTAATGAGTTTCTAAAACTTTCTTTTAAATTTGGAAACCTAGTTCAAATGCAGTGGTACTTATTCAGGTCCTCTGGACATCAAGCATGGATAGACATAGATTTCAGAAGGCTTTTAGGAGTCACTTAAGCTTTTGTAGTAATATTTAAAAAAATTTTATCAGAAGGTGTGAGCATATCAAAGAGAGATAGGAAGGAAGAGAAAGAGGGAGAGAAAGAAAGCGTCCTCCTTCCAATGAGACATAGTCACGTGATAATCCCTGCTCTATCTTTTAATCCTGTTGGAATTTTGAGCACACATGTGCAGATTCCCATGTGTTTTTCAAACTGCCAGGTAATTTAAACTATGTGGTTAGCCATGTGGGATTGGCACCCATAACCACCGGGCCATTGAGCTGCTTTGGGAATAACTGAACGGGGTCGTGCTTGCACCCTTGAAGTCTATGTGGTATAGTATTCTATCTCCGCTTGAAGTCCCAGTCTTACATGGAGTGCTGCAGCTGTACTGGCATTAGGCAAAGTGCATATTTTTACTTAGCAGCATTTTTGTGAGTCAGGGTAAAGGGAAACATTCATCTCTTACAAAATTTTCCACAGATGCTCATCTCTCCGGGCTTTCTGAGTCTGTTTCTAGCTCGTATGGCAGAGACAGAGCTCATTACTGCTTGCTATGTTATTGTTTTAATGGATGAGTTCAATATCTCATACTAACTGCCAGAATATTTATTTTATTACATTAAAACAAGGTACCAATAGCATGATTCTGGGGGGAAATAAATCCTTAAACTAACTCTTATTTACTAAGAAAGTCTTTAATGGGAGTGATAGATAGCTGAAATATGATGGAGTAGATTGCCATTTTTGAGGAAACAGAGGAAAAGATTACAACGAACCTTGAATTAAATTCATCCCTGACACTTAAGCCGCTGCCTTGATCTTTTTTCTCTCTTTTTCTTTTTCTTCCTAAATAAGTGAAAGGGCTTTTCAAAGATCCTGCAAGCGTACAGAGACACATAAGGCACTGGAATGCTGAGATCAAAATGGTGATGAAAACAAAAGCTCTGGCCATCCTCTGAGTAAAGACACAAAAACACTTATTTCGCCTCTACGCTTGATACTATAGTAGAAAGAACAAAAATGTGCAAAGACTAGAAACTACTGACAATGATCTTTAGCATTATTTATAAGAATGGAGTGATCATTATATTAGGGAATCTCTGCTGTCAATCTCTGGATGGTCCACCTAGTAACTTCAGATTTAAATAGATAGGACAAGACAAACAGTTACAGGTATTTCCTGTTGCCCAGTAAGCAGAGATTACTGTGATCACTCACTACTTCCCTCCAGAATATCCCAAAGGACAGATGTGATGCTTCGTGAGAGGCAACATGACAATGGTTAAAAAAAAAGGAGACAATACTGCTATCATCTCCCTGTATCTGTTCCATGAACTAAAACTGGTGTTTACAAACCAAAAAAAGCTGCTATCCATGGATTTAGGACAGACCCCCATAGCATTAGTGTTTTCTAATTTAACATCATTTCTATCTTTGCATACTCAAATAATAATAATTTAATTTATAGCCAGAAACACCTTTATTTTTTCTGATGATTCCTGACATTTCCCCCCTTCCCCATGAGTGCTATAATACATAATTTTATGTGCTGCACTGGCCTATTTGTTTGCAATCATACACAATAAGAAACTTTACATTTGTTTTATTCCAAATGTATCTTGAATCAAATGTCTACTAATCTGTTTTGAGGCTGTCCATATTCCCTTTCCCTGAAACACCACTCTTGGCAAAGGAAAAAAAAATCATAATAAAGGAAATAAGCTCAACAAAACGAAGTAGTCTAAGCATAAAATCCACGAATGTGTAAGTATGGTTTTGTGTCTCCTTTGAATATAAGTATCTGAAGGAATGGGTCTTTGTTAGCAAGATCCTTATCACACTATTCCCACACTGCCTTCTGAATGCCAAACTTTCTGTGCATTAAATAAACATGAAATGACAACATGCTTGTAGAATTTAAATTTTTGTTTGGCTTCTATGCAAAGCAAAGCGATTGTCACTCTTGGCTTCAAGCCAGCTTTTAATCTGGCAAGCAGAGAAATGCAGAAAGACCACCAGCAGTCTCCACTCTCACTGCCCTCCCCAAGAAAGGTGAAAGGAGGGGAGCCAAGTGGGGACCTGACCTTTCTATGAGCTCTTTGGCACATAAAATACACATGGAATTACTGTCTCAGTTTTATAGATTCAACTAATGAGGGAAATGAGCCCTGGGGAATCCATCAGATCAGAAAAAAAGAGTTCCCTGAAAACATTTACTATAAGGTTACCCAGAAAGCCCACACTGGAAGCACAGTTACTATCTATTGCAGAGAAGAGTCACTCCCTTTTAATAGGAAAAAAAAAAAAAAAAATGAGCCTTTCCACTAAATTCCTTCCTACTTCCTTCCCAGGTCAAGAGATCTAAACAGGTCTATGTAGTTTTCTGCAGCTTTGCTTTACAAAAACAGAAGGATCTCCCCCAAGATGAGGCCCTTTTTGTTTATTTTTTCAAGCTCAGAATATAGTGATAATATATTATGTGACTGGTTCTTGTTTAACCTTGACCATCTCATAATTGCTTCTTTTTATTTACTCTGGATCTATTTATAATGTATTGGATGTCTTTGAACATTGCTTCTGGTTTTTGTATTTTTTTTAACTACTTAGTTTTATTTACTTGCCTTAGAAATGGTCACAGGTTAAGGAAAGAAAAGAGAAAATAGGAGGTGGGAAGGAGATTAAAAAAAAAAAGAAACATTTTGTTCCAAACAAGAGACCCAGAGGTTTTATTTTTTTGTTTTGTTACATGTAGTTTTGTTTGTTTTTAGATTCATTTAATTTTATTTATTTTATAATTATCATTATTATTTTTAATTTGTTATGGTACACACACGTGCACCAGAGAGAGACAGAAAAAGAGAGAGAGAGAGAGAGAGAAAGCGAGAAAGCAAGCTATCAGGTCCAGGCCTCAAACCACGCACGGTCGGCCACATGGGAGTCAGAGCCTTTAACCACCACATCACCGTGTAATCTTAATATATATTAAATTAAGGGTGAATGGCTTATCTTGAACCACTGAATACTTTTGATTTTTTCTGTTAGAAAATGGAACAAGGTAGAAATTAGAGCTATGAACTGAGATTGTTTATAGAATAACTGATGTCCAGGTCTATATTAAACATCTCTCAATTCTCCAAGATTTAACATCCTCCCTATTCAACCTGATGGCCTACTACTTGCAAAGACCCCAGGTGGAGCTAAACATGCTGCGTGTGTCCACACGCGTCCCTGATACTGGCAGACTGGGAGACTGGTCACAACAAAGCAAGGCTCTGTAAGGGTAACACCTCATGAAGTAAATAAATAACAATTTTTGAAAGGTGACAAAAAATATATAAATGGTAACCAGATTAGAATTTTACCTAGAATGAGTTAAAGAAACAGAGCAAGTTAAGTGGCTATTATTCCCATCAATCACTCAGAAATGGAGGCTCATTCATAATGTAGCTGCCATTTCTGGTGACATAATCTGTCAATCATAGCACTAGACATCTACATTCATTACCTTACATATCTATAGATCAACATAGAATGCAACTATCTTTTGTCCTTATTCCATAGATATACAAGGAAACTGAAACTCAAAGAAAGATAAGGGACAGGCAAAATCTCACAAAGCTAGTTTGTAGTATAGACATGTTTCACTCTCAGGTTTTCCAACCTTGAAGTCTGTGCTCTCCACCTTCCAACTGTATCTGGGGCCATTTCTAAAAATGAAATGCTGGGTTGTTGGGAGAGTCATGATGCATTTTCACATATAAAAACATAGAAAAATACATCATGACTTTCCTAACTACCTAATAGATGGAAAAAATAAAAAATAAATGCTGATATTTTTAGCATATTCCCTATAAGTTAACAGCTGCTAGGACTGAGAACATATACTTTTTAGCAGTGATAAAGACCCTAAGTTTTGGCTGCAAAGGTCTAAACTTCTCCACTTTCTATTATATGATTTTAGATAGCCTTCTTACCAAGGGCAATGAAATGATAAAATGAGAATAATGATATTGCCTACCTCATTGGCTATTTGCAAACTTTGAAAAAAAATATATATAAAATGTAATGTGCCTGATACGACATAATGAAATATTAATAAATTCCAGTTACTTTTTTAATAATTATTTTATTTATTACTATTATGTTTTAAGTTGATGAGAGAGAGAGAGAGAAAAACCAAGAAAGCAAGCCACCAGATCCAGGACTCAAACCATGATCTGCCATATGGGAGTCCAGCATCTTAACCACCATGCCAACTACCGGCCCTGAATTAGTGTTATAGATTACTGCAATTGTTACATTTCTTACAGATGACGTAAATTGTGTGGAAGTGGGAAAGGAATGGGGGGTAATTTTAGTCTTTGCCCTAGATTGGTGGGAAATGGTGTGTTGTTTCTGTCTAGTCCCCCTCTGGCAATTTTAGGGGTTTGGTATTTGTCATTCCATTTATCACGATCAACTGCTTGGGTTTTCTAGTCTATCTTTAATTTAGGAATTTTGAATGTCTTAAGCCTTTAAATTTGAAATTCTTCCTCAGGAAGGAGTTCCATAGGGTCTCAGACTGAGCAAGTGTATTTTTTTCCTGCTGCCCTTATTTTCTAATCTGAGGTCCCCCTGCTTTCTCCCTTCTTCCCATTCAAAATACTGAATTACTTTTAAATCTATGGATTGGAGTGGAAAGAATGGTATAGAACTGGATTACTGTTCTTCCAAATGTCACCTCTTGCGCTCTAGTTCTGAGTCTTTCAAATCTTTAAAGATGGCTTAGAAATAATATTGATAAAGGTCAACCCAGACACTCTTATTTAGGTCATGTTATAAAAGCTGCTTAGAAAAATCAGTGAAAAAGACTGGTGATTCCATGCTCAGGAAGGAGAGAAAGAGAAAGAGAGATGGCAGGAATAGTATTTTACTAAATTCCCCAAATCGGAATGGAGTGACTGAGGGGCAGTGGTGCAGGCAGTGGGATGCCACTGTGCAATGCTGGAGCCACAGGGAAGACTGCAGTTTCAATCCGGGGTCAACCTGAAACACTCTGGTACACCTGGAAGGCTTGGGGGTGGGATTGTGGCGTGAGACTCTGTTGAGGGTGCCGACTTTTCACTCTCTTTCTATCTCAAAAAAATACAAAAAAGAAAAAAATGGGAATGGGAAGTAAAATCATTTGGGAAGAGAGAGGTTAAAATATGAGGAGTATTATTATAAATAGAAAAATAAAAAATTAATATTAGATTGCACTATTTATGTATTCACTAAGACTTGTAGTTTTTAGCATAGTTTGCAGGCTTAAAATAATCAATGCTATACTGAATATATATGTATATTATATATATATATATATATATATATATATATATATAAACATATCGATTTTTTTCTTTCTTCTGTTATTTATTTCTAAGGTAGTTGTGTTGAAATTAACAACATGGCATAGCTTGTATTTTAATACTTGTGTCTAACAGAATCAATCTCATTAAAACAAAACCTTACATTAGAAATTCTAATAATTGGTATTCTTTGGCTACCTAACACCATTAGAATACATTTCATAATCACATGGATTTTTAGAGTGACCAGCTGACTCAGGAATTGCAAGAATCTCTATATATCCCTTATCTCTTCTGAAACATGGAGAAATTCAGAACACAGCTTGTACTGGAAAGCTTTCTTGGTGCATTATTTTTCATCAAAGATCAGTGAAACTGTGTGCCACTCACATACACACACACACACACACACACACACACTCACACATAATAAGCCCATAAAACATCACCAAATCAAAAGAAGCAAAATGAAGTGACATTTAGGCTGTGAAGTCTTAATTTAGGCACCACAATGATTAGAGTGTTTTAATATCATAATAACTGATAAATAGACTACGTGTCAGACATTTCATTCCTTTTTAATCAAAACTCCTAGTCTGCTAAATTAATCACCCCCTTGGGGTACAGTAGCAGATTTCCAATTTAGTCATAGAACATTAATAATGAAAAGTTCTGGGGGTGCATTCCTTTATTTATGTTCTTCGTCTTTTTATTTAATTATCAAGGAGGTTTAAAGAGACAAGGCAGGAAGGAAGATGTTACCTTGACAGTCGCAAGCATACAGATAAATGCACAGTGGTTCAAATCATAGACTTTAAACACTGAAGGGACACTGAGGAATCAGCCACTTAAATCATCTCGCAAATTAGAAACCCCTTCAGTAATGTCTTTTTTGTATGTTCAGCCAGGTCTGCCTGGACACTACCAATTTAATTCTGTGAATATTTACTAAACTTCAGTTATATTGTAGGAGGTGGAGAAGCCTGGGAAAGGCATAAAGAGGTGGCAGAAAATTCAGTGGCAGGGTTCATGACAAAATGGACGTAAAATAAGAAAGGAATCTGGAATGACTGGGTGGACTGCCTCCCACCACACTGCTACATTTTCAAGGTCATTAAGCAGCAGAAACATGGACTTAAATGCTGGAGCAGTTTCTGGGATGAAGGACAAACAATGCAGACAACAAGGGACATGGGACGACCACAGACCCTGTCCAATGTCTCTACCTCACTTTTACCATTTGAAATGGAAAACCCCATCCTCAATTAGGCAGATGGGAAATATACATATAATTTGAAATGCAAAAGCACAAATTACCAAATATTTAGAGAAACAAAACCAGAATGAGCAAGCAATCAAAATGAATAAGCAGCACCGAATTCTTCATGAGAAAATCCAACATGGTAGGAAAAGACAGAACCGCATTAGGAGAAAAGAATTTAAAGTAGGCATAATTAACAGATCCAGAAAAAACCTGAGAATGCTGTACCCATAAATAGAAAAGAGGCTTCTATTAGAAAAGAACAACAATTTGAGTTATTGAAAACTGAATACATAATTAAAATAAATGTTATTTTATGTTTTTTAGTGCCAGAGGGCACGTGATCTTACCAGAGAGGGATGGTGAGATGGCGTGTGTGGGAGAGGACGCACCCTGTACGGGGTGTGATCACATTGCTATTCTCTCTTTGTTTTGCCATCCCTTCAGGATTTGGGGCAGTCATGCACAAGTACATGGCATATTTCTCAAGCCTCCAGGACCAGGACTTGAACCAATGCTAGCAATAAGTGATCTGGCTTTTTATGCACAGCACTTAACTGCTATTTTATAGGGCCAGATATAAACAAGTATTCTTTTTTATTTTAGAGAGATTTTTACTATAGGGCATGTGTGCTCACTGGAGAGACAGAGAGACAGAAAGCAAAAAATCACCACCTTGAGGGGATGGTCACACCACAATCCCTTTTCCTCCATTCCCCTTTCAGGATTTTGGGCACACACACACACACACACACACACACACACACGTACCCAGTATGAGTTTCAAGCTGCTGGGTCTGGGACTTGACTGCAGTTGATAATGTGGGAGTCCAACACCTTAACCACTATGCTAGCTGCTTACCCCCAGTAAGTATTCTTAACAGCAGAATTGGAAGACCAAAAGAAAAAACTTTTTAAACCTATATTCTTCCTGAATATAATACATAAAAAGAAATAGGATATAAAAAAGGACTAAAAATATAGGAGAAACAAATCTAGAAGAGCTACATGAAATTTATCTAAATATAATTATTATATTTGGGACAAAAACAGTTATATTTGGTGATCTGCAACATAATAAGTATATTCAAATATGATTGATTATATGTCAAATATAATATTTGATATATAATTGACATGTATGTCCAAATATAAACATAACTATATACATATATATGCAAATTATTACATATATCTGCTTATATACATATAGATATAGATGTCTTGCCCTCACATAATTTGAAAACTGGTTAGTCCATTGGAATAATCTATGTAAATCTGTTTCTGTTACCTATGATGCCAGAGTTTAGAGGAAATAAAGCAGGTAGTCAGGAAAGAAAGATGAAGGTTAACTGAGAAAACATAGATATTAATCAAAACCTGTAAGGCTGGACTGGAACCCACGTTGGTCTCTTATGTTTTTGAGAATCCAACATCTATGTGTAAGAGATTTGAAAAAGACAATGGAGACTTCCAGCACAGAACTAAGCATACAAGTCCCCAGGAGCTGGAGAAGTTGACAAAAGAGATCTGGCTGCAGTTGGAAGAGCCACAAGCCTGGCTGCTGCTCCACAGGTAAGTGACAATGTCCATGACTGAATCAGAACCTGATGGCCTGCAATGACCTCTAAGCACATCAAGATTATGGTTCCTTCTTCTCTTTTGTCTCTCATGTAAAATGCCCCACCTGACCCATATTACCTGGAACAAAATAAGAAGGGAAAAGGTGCAGTAATTTGAAGATTAGGAAGGTACAACTGAGCTGTAAGAGTAATCATTTGGGTAAAGCAGAGAAATTTATGTTGCTGATGCCTATTTTTTTTTTTTTTTTTTTTGAGAGATTTTTGCTCGTTGGAGAGAGACAGATGGAAAGCAAGAAATCAGACCCGGGGGTATGTGTGACCATGCCACAATTTGTTCTCCTCCCGGTGGTTTAAACTCATGCCGAGCGCGTGTGTGTGCATGTCTAAGATTCCAGGAGGAGAATGGAAGAAAAGGGATTGCAGCATGGCCATCACCCCAGGGGGGTGATTTCTCGCTTTCCGTCTCTCTGTCACTCTCTGTCTTTCTGGCGAGTGCACGTACCTATAGCAAAAACCTCTCCAAAAAAACCTGTCACCTATTGATTTATATTTCCTGAAGCTCATCTCTGCCCCCTTTCTGAGTTATTTGCTTGTCCTCATCTAAAGACAACTTTTTATCTTTTAGTCACTTTCCTTGTTTCTTTCTCTAATACTCGTAATTATTTCAGGCCTAGAGACAAAATCATTTAGTGTATAAAGATCATCTGTCTGTTCTTTCCAAAGAATAACAACAAATTGATGCCCTAATAAACTGGCTTCACTATTGAATCACAGACATCTAGTCAAAAATACCTGAGAATGCAGAATTCAGAAAACTTTAAGCAGGTTTATTTGATAAATATGCTCAAAGATACTGTTACAGAAGACTGTTTTTTAAGTTAACAATTCTGCAACGTAAAGAATCAAGGAAGGAAGAAATATTACATGAACTTAGGTGTCAGAAAAAAAATTAAGTTGTTTGCAACATGAAAATCAAAAGTACAGACCTTGATGTTAGGGAGCATAGGTTCCTAACCCTGATTCCAGTGCTTGTTAATTGTGTGATCTAGGGTAATTTACATCACCTCTGCAATCCTTGATTTTTCCCATATATAGAAGATGCTAGTAATGTCTATATTATAAATGGTTTATGTATTAAATGAGGTAGCTACTTAAAAGTATGACCTAATATCTTGCTGTAATTAATATTAATTATGTATATTATATATCAATATTATTGATACATACATATCAATATTATACCAATATTATTGATACATATATATCAATATTTTATCAATATTATTGATATATAACATATAATATAGAAACTATATTATTGATATATAACATATCATTTATGCTATATATTTCATTATAATATTGATATATATTATATGTATATAAATATATATATTATATATTTCATTCGATTATTCTCTTCCTCAAACCAGGGTCAGATACTTGAAGGGGTTCAATGTATGCATTGAATACAATGATAGCTGGCTCCCAATATGACTAAAGCAATTAAAGACTGTGTGTTATTTAATCTAGCCACTTGTATTAATCGATTTGAAACCTACACTAAAAAATTAAAATACTCATTGAGAGTACAAAAAATAAATAAAAGCAATTTTTTAAATAAGAGAATTATCCATTTCTGATGGCCCACTTCCCCATATATTTTTCCCAGTGCGGGCTAAAGGTCTGCTTAGGATCTTAGCATTCTCACACTTGGGATGGAAGCAGCTAAGATATTTCCATGACTATGACCCTATTTACCTGTGATTTCACTGCTTTGGATCTCTGCCACCGTTACTATTAAAAGTATATGTAACCAGATGGTGTAATGGTGACGTCACTGACTCTCTCCCACATAGCTGAATGTGGTTCAAGACCTTGACCCAGCGGCTTAAAACTAATGCTGGGCGTGTGTGTGCCCAAGATCCTGAGAGGAGAACGGAGGGGAAGGGATTGTGGCATGGCCATTCCCCCAGGGGAGTAATTTCTTGCGTTTTATCTCTCTGTCTCTCTTTGTCTCACCAGTGAGCACATGCATTCTATTGCAAAAATCTCCCTTAAAAAAAAGTATATATAAGGGTTTTTATTCTGCTTACAGTTGGACGAAATCTGGCTAATGACGGCCTAGTTATATTATTTCAGAACCTGGAGGTGGTTATACTTCCGCTAGAAGACCCCAGCCGCCAACTTGGTAATTCCATGATTTTCTTATCTTTCAATTCAGGGGTCTGAAATGGCTGTAGCAGCTTTTAACAAGATGCTACAGAAACATGAAGTCCTAAGCAGTAAAGAAAAGTTCAGGGGTTCTAAAGAGCTTTCTTTTTACCTGTTTTTATCAGGAAGAAGATCTTTCCCAGGAACATCAAACATGTGTCACAGAGACAGTTTGGACTTAAGGTTATCATCTACAAGGGAGGATGTGTCAACATCAGCAGATTCATTTCTGTACTGTCCCAGCCTTTTTATTGTGATCCTTCCCCTGTTTCCTTCTATTAGAATAAAAACTATTGCCCTCTGCTCTGTGTTGTCCATGGCTTTTCTTTTTCTTTTTTTTTTCTTTTGGAGAGGTTTTTGCTATAGGGCGCATGTGCTCGCCCGAAAGACAGAAGGAGGGACAGAGACAGAAAGCGAGAAATCACCCCCCAACCCCAGAGGGGGATGGCCACGCTGCAATCCCTTCTCCTCCATTCTCTTCTCAGCATTTTGTGCACACGTACACGCACGCACACACACACACACACACACACATGCCCAGAGTGATTTTCAAACTGCCAGGTCTAAGACTTGAACTATGATTATGTGGTAGCCAACACTTTAACCACCAAGTCACCTGCTGGTCCCACATTTTTCATTTCTTAAAAATATAGGTATTTGTTAATAATGTGATTATAAGTTTATATTAGGATCACTGGTAGACTGAGTTTTTCCTGTTCCCTGTGATAGATTATTATGGGTATTTTTGCTAATGAATTAGGAAAAGAAGAAAATAGAGCAGAATTTTTTTAATTGTATTCAGATAATATAATTATGTACCTATAAAATAAAATGTATTAAATAAAATCTATTAGAACTATTGATATATACTTTGGTTGGGACCAGCAGTTGGCTTAATGGTTATGTTGCTGGACTCCCATGCAGTCGACCATAGTTAGAGTCCCAGACCTGGTGGCTTAAACTCATGCCGGGCATGTGTGCGTGCTTGCCCAAGATCCGGAGAGGAGAATGGAGGAGAAGGGATTTCAGTGTGGCCATCCCCCTTGAGGGGGGTGGAGTGATTTCTCACTTTCTGTCTCTCTCTCTGTCTCTGCCTTTCTGGCGAGTGTATGCGTCCTATAGAAAAAACCTCTCCAGAAACAAAAGATATGCTTTGGTTAAATAGCTCTATAGAAAGAAAATATATATGGTCATTGGAAAAGTCAAGACATGTTTTTCCATGCAAAAAGGAGTCATGACTTTCTTGACAATGCGCTATATTGGAATTTGGCTTTTGATAAAGAGAATATTCCATTCACAAATGCAATGTCTGAGTTTATGACTGTGCTGCTTGTAGGAATTCCTGAGACTAGGTGAATTTCCATTTTTTGGTTTTTGAGATTTTTGCTATAGGGTGTGTGTGCTTGCTGGAGAGACAGAGAAAGACAGAGAAACAGAAAATGAGAAATCACCCCCTCAGGGGAGATGACCATACCACAATACCTACTCTTCCCTTCACCCCTCAGGATTTTGGGCATGTATGCACATGCACCCGGCATGAGTTTTAAGCCACTGGGTCCAGGACTCGTCCCACAGTCATCTACAAAGGAGTCCACTGACGTAACCATTATACCATCTGCTGGTTCTGAGACTAGGCGAATTTCTGAAAAAAATAGAGGTTTATTCAGCTCATGTGTGGTGGTCCAGTATACCACGTCAACTTCTGGTGAGGCTACAATAAGGTGGAGAGCAGAACATTGGACACAGCATCAGTCCATAAGGTTCTCCGTGTTCTAGTCCGTATCCATGCGGGTTCTGCGTCTTACTTCCTCTCTTTATACAGACACTAGATCTCAATAATAAGGCCCTTCTTAATTATTTTAACACATTCAAATGTTTCACCTGGGGGCACAATGAAGGGAGTAAGTTTTCACTTAACATCTTTACAGTACAACCAAATCTGAACACATAAACTCTTTTTTTTTTTTTTTTTTGGAGAGGTTTTCGCTATAGGGCGCGTGTGCTTGCCAGACAGACAGAGAGAGACAGAGAGACAGAATGCAAGAAATCACCCCCCGGGGGGATGGTCACGCCGCAATCCCTTCTCCTCCATTCTCCTCTCGGGATCTTGGGCACGCACGCACACGCGCCCGGTGTGAGTTTTAAGCCACCGGGTCTGGGACGCGAACCGCGGTCGACTACGTGGGAATCCAGCGATACAGCCATTACGCTAACTGCTGGTTCCCTGAACACATAAACTCTTGTGGAACATCTAATCACTGTCCACTAAGACCAAATTCTAAAACATGAGCTTTTGGCAAACAAACCATTAAGCAGACCGTAATAGACAGTGACACCTAAAACTGCCTGGAAATAACTCTTAGGAATTAACAAACTTTCCTTCTGAAAAAACATAAAATTTTACTGAGTAACAATGAAAGATTAAAAATAAATAAATAAAAAAGAAACAGAGGGACCAGCAGTTAGCGTAATGGCTATGTCGCTGGACTCTCATGTAGCCGACTATGGTTTGAGTCCCAGACCCTGTGGCTTAAACTCACGCCGGGCGCTTGTGCGTGCATGCCCAAGATCCTGAGAGGAGAATGAAAGAGAAGGGATTGAGGCGGCATGGCCATCCCACCCCCCCTCTGTCTTTCTAGCGAGCGCACGTGTCCAATAGCAAAAAAAAAAAAAAAAAAAAACTCTCAAAAAAAGAAAAAAAAAAGAAATAGAGTCAGTAAGTAGATCATGCCTACACTGAAAGATTCAATATTGCAAAGATGTAATTTCTTCCAAAAAGAATTTTAAAATCCAATAAACTTTTGATAATTTTTTCTTTTCATTTAATTTCAAGCTGCAAGATGCAAGAATAATACATAGAACTTTTATAAGCCTTTTCTCACATATTCAAATATTTAATTTTTTTCTATTTGCTTTATTCTCCCTTTCCGCAGGTGTTTATTTTTACTAAACATTAACCATTTCAGAGTAAGTTAAAGACATACCTTTCATCCTAAATACTTCAATGTGTATTTCCTAGGGAAAATAATTTTTTTAAGACTTAACCATAACATTATTATTTTTTTTTAAATCAGGAAATATAACACTGTATTTCCTTATCAAGTTGTTTTATTTTGCTTATAATACGGAGCACTTTCTTATTCTTTTATAGAGGAATTTCAAGAGAACCAGGTAGTTATTTTGCAGCATTTCCTCTGAATATTTACATTAAGATTTATGTTACCCATTTTTGGCACCAAGAAATCCACATAAGTGATGCTGGAACTTACCAATGCAGAACATAAGGATCTATGTAATGCCAGTTTTCCCCGTTATTGGTGATGCTGATTTTGATCACTGCCTTAAGATGGTACTTGTCATCTGTATTCACTGTAAAGTTATTCTCTTCCCCATCACAATTAGTGAGTAATTGGTGGGGAGATACTTCGAGACTCTGTGAACATCCTGTTCCTCATCAAACTTTCACTTACTATTTTTATCTTCCATTGATGATTCCTGATTAAATCAATTACAGCTCTGATGGTTGCCAAATGGAAATTAATTAACTACATCCTGTCTTCCATATTTATTGGTTAATTAGTTGGAAGTCTACTGTAAAGAAATCCTTTTTCTTTTTCTCCCATTAAGTAGTTAATTAGGATTATATTTGTACTATTATGACTAATAGGTTCTTATTTTATTCTAGGGACTATAATACATTACTGTAATTATTTATTCTGATTTTGAAATTGATTTGGTCAGCAAGAGTCCCTTCAAACTGGCACCTGTGTCCTTTTGACATATGCAGGTCAGTTCGTCTTCTTCGTCTTCTTTCTTTTCTTTTCTTTTTGTTTAATTGCTCAGTCCTGGATTTATTTCTCCACAAGGCCCTGGTTTTAGTAGCAAATAACACTTAAATACTAACATCTGGTTATCAGGAGTGCTCATTGCTACCAAGGTGTGATTGCAGTGATGTCTTCTCTCTTTTTTTTTTAAGAGTTATTTTTTAAATTTTTATTCATTCATTCATTCATTTTAATTTGACCAGAGAGAGACAGAGAGAGAGAGAGAGAGAAAGAGAAAGTGAGAAAACAAGCCACCAGGTCCAGGACTCGAACCATGTTAGTCATGTGGGAGTATCCAGCACTTTAACCACCACGCCACCTGCTGGCCCCTTCTCAAAGAGTTTGAAACACCCAGGAATACTTGACTCTGTATGCCCAATTACAATCAAATGCCATAAGGTTTTAGACCTCCTTTGGTATTTATAACATCCTTCTAAATATATGAGACCCAGAGCCTATTATTTTCCTATTTTTATTATATGTAATAACATTTAGTTATTATTCATTCCTAGAATATATAGCATGCAGACTCAGAAACTCTAATTCAATATATTGCAGGAAGAACAGCCTGCTCAAGTTATTGACTAATTTCACAATTGTTTAAAGCTCTTTTTTCATTAGTTTGAGGATATGCGATGACAATTCACTGTTGAAAAGTTACCTGGATTAGTAATTTCTTGTTCTTTTCCTTATTTACTGTGGTTATGCTATTCATTTGAAGTCATTTATTGTGTTCTTCCATTTTGAGTTTTCTAATCTCTGGACTTCTGCTACCGTCATAGTGCAAGTTATTATCCTTCTCCCCCAAATGTTTCTGAATGATCATATTTTCATAAAGCAGCAGAGGGATCCTCTTCAAATATTCCTTGCCATCTCACTACTTTGTCTAAACCTTATAATGACTTCTTACTTTACAGCCAAGAGCTTATGGCAGCCTATAAATTTCTACATAAACTGCTTCCTCCCTTTAATTCTCTGACTTCCTTTTCCAATTTCTTCCTAACTCTGTTTGCCTACCCACGATGATATTGGTGCTTCTGGAATATTTGAGGAATTCTCCTACCACTTTTTCATGTTTTTTCCCTGCGTTTGCAATGTCACATCTCGAAACAGTGAAACAGCTTGCTCCCTGTTTTTTTTTTTTTTTTTTTTTTTTTTTTTTTTTGAGAGGTGTGCTCACCAGAGAGACACAGAGAGACAGAAAGACAGAAAGTGAGAACTCACCCCCCGAGGGGGGATGGCCATGCCGCAATCCCTTCTCCTCCATTCTCCTCTTGGAATCTTGGGCACGCATGCACACGATTCTGGCGTGAGTTTAAGTCACTGGGTCTGGGACTCAAACCAAGGTCGACTATATGGGAGTCCAGTGACATAGCCATTACGCTAACTGCTGGTCCCATTGTTCCCTTTTCTTCATCCCTTCTCATAGGGCTTCTCATTGAGAACTTCTTTGACCAACTTAATTATGATAGAAATTTTCACTCCACTTTTTCCATTCCCTTCTTACACATTTTTTTTTTTTCATATTGGGTCATCGGAAAGGTCATGAAGCATTTTTGTATAGAAAAATATGTCATGACTTTTTCAACAACTCAATATTTTCAGTTCACTTATTTTTCTATGAGTGTGAGAGGGGAATAGTACCTCCAAGAAGGTATTGACCCTATGACCCCCTCCGAGCTTTCAGCTAGCTCTGGATTATGGGCAAGTATTTGCCCAAAGTACTCAGAGAGGCTTTACACTCAAATCAAGAACCTTCTCATGTGAGATTGTGAGACTGCCTCATAAACTGTCATACTTGCCACTGTGCCACAATCTAGCCCCTCACGTTTTCCTTATTTTTTTCCTTAATGTCTGAATTAGAATATAAATGGTAGAAGGCCAGAGGTCTTTGCTGTTTTGCTTATTTTTCTCTCCAGTGCTCAATGGTGTACATGACACATAGCAATTTTCAATAAATAACTGCTTAATGAATGAATAAATAATGTTTTCATAGACTTTCCTAAAGCATTATAAAGACAATAAAAGTTCCTTAAAAATGTTTTATTTTGAATTTTTTTTGCTATAGGGCATGTGTATTCACCAGAGAGAGATGGAGAGGGAAAGAGACAGATAGAGAGGTAAAGTGAGAAATCACCCTCTGGAGAGGATGATCATGCCACAATCCCTTCTCTATTTTTCTCTCAGGATTTTGGGCACACATGCACATTAGCCTGATGTGTCTTTCAAGATGCAGGGTCCAGGACATGATTCAGCGTCAGTCATGTGGGATCCAGCTGCTGCCCTGAGTTTGAGATTTTTAATCTATGTGTTTTCAAGGTGCTTTTCCTGAGTAGGTTCTTCTCTATGGTGTGTGTGTGTGTGTGTGTGTGTGTGTGCATGTACACATATGCATGTTCTCATGAACCATAAATACACACATGTTGTGCTATACTAACAGCAGTGTTTATTTATTTAAGTGAGGCTATATTTGTGGTAAAAAGTAAACATTATTTATAACACTATACCTACATTCTACACTTTCCCAGATCTTCCAGAAAATCTGATTTCTCACTTTTTTGGATAAGTTGCACGTTTTAGCTTTGCCGAACTTTCCATTCTCTTCAGTTGAATGATAATTTAGAAAAAACACAATAGTAGAGCTGTGATTGCATGGGAGGGTTTGTATTCTCTTTTCACTGGGGGGGGTAGGGATTTTTTTTTATTTTGTACACCATTACAACTTACTCCAATGATTGGGCACCAATTTCACCTCACTCAATCACAAGCTACCTGCTCACAAACTCAGCATCAAGGCCACGCTGAAACAATCTGCACAACACACTATCTGTACAACCTTGTAATTTCAATCGCTTTTGCTAAAAATGTTATATTATGCATCTCAGTGCAATCTCATCACATCAGCACGTAAGAGTAGGCTAATGGACTGTAACAAAACTCAGTTTCAAAAATGTCAAGCTTAATGAAAAAAGGAAAAAAAAATAACATAAATACATAGGTTCTCAATTGGACTTATATTTTCTTTTTGTTCAGACTTAAGTTCCACAAACTTTACTTACCAGTTTGTTTTAAATGGTCTTCCTGAGTATTATTTAGCATATTACTTTCTGAGTATTATTTAACCAGCCTACCTAAAGCAACTCTATGAACCAGCATCAAAAGATACTGATTCAATTGGATATGCATTCTTAAGTTTGCCAGTCTTAATTAGGCCACACTTTCTGTTTACAATCAGCTACTCTGTTCGGGTGGAATCCAAAATAATTAGTCTTTGTTCATCTGTTTTTTGTTGTTCTGGTCTTATTTTTGATCATCTTTTACATGCAAGGGGCCAAAGACCAAATGGTGAGAGACCAGCAGATAGCATAATGGTTACATCTTTGGAATTCCACATAGTTGACCACGGTTTGAGTCCCAGACCCAGTGACTTAAACCTCACTCAGGGCGCGTGTGCATGTGTGCCCAAAATCTTGAGAGAATAGAGGGGAAGTGACTGCAGCATGGCCATCCACTGTGGGGAGTGATTTCTCACTTTCTGTCTCTCTGTTAAGCATACATGCCCTATAGCAAACAAACAAACAAACAAAACAACAACAAACACACACACACACACACACAAATATGTCTCTCTAAAAAAAAAAAAAAAGACAAAATGGTGAACATAACAGAAATGACTTCCATTCTCATTGGGCATACAACCCAATGGATAAGACAGAAATTTAAAAAAATGATCTCTTAAATATTTGCAAGTTGAGGTAAGGATTATGAATGAAAATCTTATAGATCTGTGTAATATTACAAATCAAAAATCTGGGGATTAAAGAATGTTCCCTGAGAAAGGAAATTGACCTCAAAATAGAGAACTGATGAGAGAAAGTAAGCAAGAGCATATATTCCAGGAGTGGTTTATTATTCAAAATTCTAGAGGAAGAGAAAATTCATTGTGAATCTATTCAATTAAAATTCAGCAATATGATCCTAATATTAGGAATGGAAAGAAAATGACAAAATGTGAGGCTGGAGATGTTGGTGTAACTACATTATCTCAATTTGAGACTTTAAGAATCAAAGGATTTCACTGAGGAATTTCAAAACTAGGAGTTAATCAGACATACATTTTAATATGTGCCTTCTAGCTTAAATGAAGAGAAAAGGGAGGAGAAAGAGAAAGGTGGAGGCCGAGACTATTGGGAGGTACTTATGCTAGTCAAGAAGAGAGAGGATGGTGTCTCAATGCCAGAAAAAAAGGAGATATGTGTGCAGCTTAAAGAGAGAGGAGAAAAAAATAAACAAGTTGTTATTAATTGATTGCATATAAAAAGTGAAGGTAAGGCACTTGTCAAGGATAACAGCTTAAGAAATTAAATGTATGTTCAATAAATATTGAGTGACTAATAAATTTAAATGCCTTTTAAGGGCTAGAGTTCTAGCAGAGGAAAAAAAGGAGGAATTTCTGCCTTCAAAGAGCTTATGTTGTAGTTGAGGAAGATAGAGGATAAACTAATTAAAAACATATATATTTCATCAATGGAAAAAATAGCAAAAAATAATAATAAACTCAAGAAAAGGTGTGGAGAAGATGCACTTAAATGTAAGAGTGAGGAATTATAATATTAGGTCAGAGAGCCACTGAGAAGGTGAAATTAGAGTAAAGATTGGAAAGAGGATGAAAATCTGAAAACAAAATACCAAGAAAGTGACATTGTAGAAATACTTGAGCAGAATAAAGAAGGCAGCTTTAAGTAGGGCTAAAACAAGAATATTCAACATCTGATTTCCTTCATACGATTTTTAAAAATATTTTAAAAGTCTTTCTCAGTTATCACCTACTACCTCACACTCTACCAATAGGTGTTAACTTTGATCTTCTTCCTCTTCTCTGCTTTCTTCTCAAGCCCTTATTATCTAATACATAATGTTTCTCTTGATTGAAAGGTAAGCTCCACAATGGAGATATTTCTGTCTATTTTGCCCAAACACTGCCTGGCATAAAATATACCATTGTAGAAATATTCATTAAATAAGTAAATGAATGCTCTCCTGCAGAAGTACACTTTTTATATGCATAAAATAGACTATGTTCAATTCCTATTTCAGTTCAGTGTCAAAGAGTTCAACATGATAAGTCAGTTTTCTTCTCTTGTTTCTTTCTCCCTACAGCTGGAAACTGCCGAAATCACAGATCTTGGATTGGCTATTGAATAATTCTATACCTTCACTATATGAATATATATATATATATATATATATATATATATATCCATCAATTATGTATAAATACATGTTTGGACTTTTTTCTATGCAATTCAAGCTTCAAGTAAATTTTATACCTCACATACTATACAAAAATTCAGTAGATAGCCTTATAATTATTATTTTGCTTTATATCTCATTATTTTAACAAAGTAAGAAAGAAGGCAGATACTGCTTTTGAGCTAAAATGTGCTAGGTAAATAAATTTTAAAAGACAACAAATTGAAATATGTTGAAAGACATTTAGTCTGCTGTGCTAAAGAGAAAAATAATAAACGACTATGCCTTTTCCTTATTTTTGCAGTACTTCCTGTAAAACAAATAATGCGTTACTGATATAGCCATTGCCAAAATTATATTAGACTATTGCCATTTTGCCAATTTTTCTTCCTAACTAATGAAGTCTTACTTTCTGCAATAATGCATTTGTAAAGCACATCAAGTAGTTATAAGAAATTTCTCCCTAAATAAAGTTTTTCTTTGTGCTTGAACATACCCTTGACACATCATTTGTGTTTAGAAATAAAAAAACAAAATCCCAGATTAAGACTAGCAGTCAGATATCTAACAGTAATACTGTGAAGACAGTACAAAACTTCCCTTCTCTCAATTTGACTTTATTATAGGGCCTATGCATACTGAACTGTCTCACTAGGCTTTATCATGAGTAAAAGCAACATGAATTAATACTAAAATTGTATCTTTAGTATTCTTAGGATGTCTACTAATTAATAGGCATAACAAGGGCATAGAAAGTTTCTAACTCAAGGTAACTGGAGGAGGTCAGGGAATGTTACACGTGAAAATAGAAATATATTGATGTGATTGGTTGAGAACAGGAACTTGATAGATCTTTGTCCTAATTAGGTTAATTTAATATTTCTCAGAAATATGGAAGGACAAAAGAACTTCACAAAGACCCAAACCTACTATTTCCTATAAAAAGTGTATTTTAATGAACCTCAAGTTTAAGCAGTGAAAAATTTGATACACTAATTTAAAGCAAGATATGTTAAATCTGTACAGACAAAACCAAACTTGAATAATTATTTGTACCGGTGACTGTACTAGTTTCTCCCAGGAGATGTCTGAAACCACTGATCGTACTGAACCTAATCCAATCAGAATATGATTCTTTTTATATTGTCCACCTAAACATTTTATTCCTCTTCTATCTTAACTAGGCATTGCAGTTTGAAGTGTGACAATAAAACGAGCAAAAATTTCTTCTCCTTTCTTTGTAATTTCACAGATAGAAGATTCATTTTTTTACTGTATATTTTAGCAGTCAGCATAAGACTTTTTTCTTTCCTATTTAAGTGATGAACTTTCATCTTTTCAGTTAAAGGAAGCACTTTACGGCTTCTATTTGGCCTATCTAAATTATCAGCATCACTATTCTATTTTTAAAATAATTATTTATTTAATTTTATTTTTCATCATTAAAAAAAGGAAAAATCTTTTGCTATAGGTCATGTGTGCTCACTAGAGGGGGTGGGGGGAGGGAATTGAGAAAGCAAGCTGCCAGGTTGGGTACTTGAACCACAGTCAGCCACATGGGAGTCCAGCACCTGAAGCACAACTTGCTGCCCCCTACATCACTATTCCTATGTTTTCTGGCTGTTACTAGGTAGGGATTGCTTGAACACAAGCCCTGCGGTACTAGTGCTGCAACAGTTGATTCCATAACCAAGATAGCTACTAAGTGACTAACTGCAGGTAGTGTTTACAGTGTAGGTAAGGTGGACAAAGGAATGATACATGCCTTGGGTAGAATGGTTCAAAACATTATCACACTATTCAGTATAATACATCATTTAAATCTAAAATTATTTCTTCTGGGAATGGCTGGTGGCATGGGTTAAGGGCATTGGACTCCCTCATGGCTGACCATGGTCCAAGTCCCGGACCTGGCAGCTTGCTTTCTCACTTCCTCTCTTTTTCTCTCTCTGTCCCTCTCTGGTCAAATTAAAATAAATAAATAAATAAGTAAATAAGTAAATAAAGTTAAATAAAATAATTCTTAAAAAATTGTTTCTTCCTGAATATATGTATATTTTTTGTTCCTGTTGCCAGTGAGTATTAGAGCTCACTCGAGAGAGAGAGAAAATACATGGGGCAGAATTAGACCATAATCTTTCTTTATTCTACACTTCTCCATCTTGTCAGGATTTGGGCACTCAAGCACACATGGATGACTTTTTTTTTCCCCCAAGCCCCAGGACTGGAATTCAAACTGCAGTGTACTAAGTGGGATCTGTCTTTCTACACACTGAACTTAACTGCTGTGCTATAGAGGCACCTTTATTTCTGAAATTTTTCACTTCATACTTTCAGATCAAGGCTGACCATGGGTAACTTAAACAATGGAAATTGAAAGCAAGTATAAGGGAGCACTACTACTTTCAAAAACATGTTTTCGATAAGTTGATCTAGACTGCTATATAAAAATTAAGTTCAGGGAACTAGAAATACCTATTTAGAATTTTAAATTTATGGCAAATAAATTCAGTAAAAGACTACAAATAAAAAAGTAAAAACCTGTAAAATGGTGAGCATAATTTTAAAAATAAGAGACACAGCATTTAATAAACATATTCTATTCTAAGAATGTAAGTCAGATAACAGAAAAATAGAATGAAGTAAATGAATAAATAAATGTTAGTAAAAAATCATAGATCGAAAGGCAGAGATTTACAAATCAAATACACCTAAAGATTTCTTTGGTATCTCCAGGTACCTTTGTCAAAACTGTTTTATGTCCTTGTGATTCATATTAATTAACTGACTTTATAAGAGCACCAAAGATATTTAACATATGTTAATCAGTACTATTTTAGTTCAAAGAAATAGTTAACTCAATAAATGTTATGGTTCCTGACATTTAAAATATTTTGGTTTATTGTTATAGTCAGATTTCATGAGAATTTCTCTAGATGTTTCAATGTAATTTTTAATGTAAAAAATGTACAACTTTGCTCAATGCTTAACAAATAGAAAATGCTAAGAAATTAAAAAATAGTTGTTGTGAACTGTTTTGATGTAAAGTTTCCTATATTTCAAATCTGTGATCTTTTTCTACCATCCCTATCACTCCCCTCCTATTTGACATATCTCTATAATAAACTCTTTATTCTTATTATATTTTATATTTATTTTGACATTATGCTCAAAGTTCTATAATTTTCCTATTTTCAGTCTTCAAATTCATCCATTGGAATGTCATTTGCCAAGCATTTGTTATTCTGAAAATGTCTTTCTAGTTCTCCTAATGTAATTTTTGTATAGCAGCCGACGCTGGTTTATCACAAGTTCCTTATATTTTCCAAAGTTGTTAATTAGGTTGCTTTAAGAAGCCCTTGTGTTTTTTTATTTTTTTTTAATTATTTCTTTATCCTGGTATTATTTATTTATTCTTATTGCAATACTTACCACCTGTGAATTATTTTAAACATATGGTGCCCTCTAATTTTTACTGTTTATAAATAAATAATTTCATTTATATGAATAGCTGGCATAGGACTTACTTGTCATACGTGTTTTCCTGAACTAATTATGAGCTTGAGCTATGTTAAATTGTTATGAGCTTGAGCCATATCTATCAGCACTTTTCATCTTAGAATTAGCGGTCAGAATGCTGGCAGACAATTTGAACTATTTATCACAGGTGGCAGAAAGAGGAGGGCTTTAATCTGGTATGCCAACACCAACACTAAGTCTTCAGCTATTCAGTGGCAGAATATGCATATTTTAATGAATTCGCTCTCAACTTTAATGTTATGTAAATATCTCCACTGACAAGTGTTCTCTACATGAGGTGTATGGGTAGGATTTAGTAACTACTGATGACCATTAAATTAAAAACTTAGACTATTTCTCTATATTCCTTTCTTATTGTTGGTAGACTGTGACTCTAAATTAGGAATCCCTGCAGAGATCCATCTGGTAGAAAACTCTAAATTTCATTACAGGTATGCCTTGTCCCTGTTTTTGCCTGTGTTCTCCTCTACTCTAGCTCATCAATCATTAATATTCCATATGCTCTATGTATTCCAAAATTTTGTCAAAAGTTCTAATGGGTATACTCCTTGTTTTGCTACAGTTTTATCTTTTTAGTACATATTTGTTGATATATAAATGGGATTGGAAAGGCAGATGAGACAGATAATGTGTACTCAATCCACCATCTTGCTCTACAAACAATATACTTCTCATTTTTAAATGATTTTTCACTCTTTGTTTTCTTCCAGTCTTTTTCAAAATATTAGGTAAATGCTTGGCTTCCCATAGTTAGCGCTTTCCTGCCTTAAGAGATTTTTACTGATCTCACTAAAGAAATTAAACTGGATTTCTTCATCATGGATAGCATGGTTTGGCGGAAGTGTGCAGGCAATGAAGAAAACTGGCTGAACTTCATCAGAGCCCTGGCACTTTCAACTGTGTTGCTTTCAGCAAGTTAGCTAACCTCTTGGAGCATCAATGCCCTAAATTGTAAGAGAAACATAAAACTGTACCTTCCTCATTAGATTATTGCAATATTCAAATGAATTAATACATGTAAAGCACTTAAAGTACTTCTGGGCACCAAGGAAATATGAAAGAATTTTAGGTTACTATTTTTTATTTTTTAAAAAAGAATTATTAATTTTATCCATTATTATTATCATTATTATTTGACCAGAGAGAGAAACACACAGAGAGAGCGAGAGAGGGAAAGTGAGAAAGCAAGCTGCCAGGTCCAGGACTTAAACTGCCATTGCCAAGCACCCCAATCACCATGCCACCTGCTGGCCTCTAAGCGACTACTAAGGGAACAAATCAATGTTCCTTTTTCCATCTAAATCATAACTTTGCTTTTACTTCATTAAGTCTTCGTTCTTGTTACTTTATTCTATTCAGTAACAGAATTCTGTACAGATTGGCTAATAGAAATAAAAATCAGGATATTCTAGATTTAACAATGGAATGGGGCCCACTTGCAGTTGCACAGGCAGTAGGGGAGCTACAGAATGATGTTGGAGACCCTGTGTGAAGGGCCTATGTTCACATTCCATATCTACCTTGTCACAGCTGGGCATTCCTATAATCTTGGCTGGCTACAGGGCTATGAGAAGGACTGTTGTGTGAATACCTCTCAAGAATGCCTATCTCCCACCTTAAAAAAAAAAAGAGAGAGAGAGAGAGAGTGAGAATGAGAGAGAGAGAGACAAAAGAATGGCAAACAGAATTCAAAATTATTTATTTACTTAAAATCCTACTCTTAGGGCCAGCAGGTGGTGTGGTGATTGAGGCGCTGGACTCCCACAAGGCTGTCTGCAGTTCAAGTCCTGGACGTGGTCGCTTGTTTTCTCTCTCTCTCTCTCTCTCTTTCTCTTCCTCTCTGGTTAAATTAAAGAATAATAATGGTAATAAATAAAATAAAATAAAATAATTCTTAAAAAATCCTACTCTATACTTTATTGGATTTTAAAAAAACTAGAATATATAAGTGATGTTCAAGTTTTCACTGATTCCAAACTTATTAAATAGCTTAGCATTTCATTTTAGGAGAGTCAATCATATTTCAAGAAAGTTGAGCTTTGTCAAATATTTACATAGAACTGCTCTGCAATTATATAATACTTATGGGAATACTTAAAGATGAAATCTTTTCATCAAAATGATTTCAAAATATAAGATTGGGCTGCAAATTATATATAAATAATAAAGGATAGTAAAATTAAAGTGGTTGCCAATAGTTTGCTTGGCATCAAGTTTGATTTTGATTTGATGAAATTTTTCTTGAGCTTTTAAAAGACATTAAATTGATTTTGATATTTTTCTTTAGTCTTTGGTACAGTAAAGATATGGATTAGCAGCTTGTGTGTGCACAGGTAGCACCTTCATTATTTTTTTAAAGTGAGCATATCACAATATCTGTGTTAAAGAGATTCATTTCTATTTTTACTTTTTAAAATTTGCTACAGGGCATGTTTGCCTGCTAGAGAGACAGAGAGAGAGAAAGAAAGAAAACACCTCCTGAGAGGATGACCATGTTGCAACCCTTCTTCTCCACTCTCCTCTCAGGGTTTTGGGCATATGCATGCACCTGTGCCCAGTGAGTTTTTCAAGCTGCTGGGGCTAGGACTTGACCAAGAAGTTGGCTATGTGGGCTCCAGTGGCCTTAACCACGACAGCACTGGCTGACCCAGAAGAGCCTCATTTTTTTTTTTTTAAACTTTTTTTTTTTTTTTTTTGAGAGGTTTTCGCTATAGGGCACGTGTTCTCGCCAGACAGACAGAAAGAGACATGGAAACAGAAAGAGAGAAATCACCCCCCAGGGGAGATGGTCATGCCGCAATCCCTTCTCCTCCATTCTCCTCTCGGGATCTTGGGCATGCATGCACACGCGCCCGGCGTGAGTTTTAAGCCACCGGGACATGAACCACGGTCAACTACGTGGGAGTCCAGCGACATAGCCATTACACTAACTGCTGGTTCCCCTCATTTTAAAAGACTCAATCACAGGACCAAAAGAGAAGCCTGCAGGGTTCAGCAGACGGCAAAATGGTTAAAATACTGGACTCCCACACATCCAAAATAGCGGTTTGAGTTCAGACCTGTGGCTTGAAAATCTCAACAAATAAATAAATAAATAAATAAATAAGTCCTTTTAAAAAATAGAAAAAAGAAATAAAATCACACTGGATGCACGTGTGTGCCCAAAATCCCAACAGGAGAATAAAAAAGGAATTGCAGCATGGTCATTACCCAGGGGGGTAATTTCTCACTTTCTCTCCAGTGAGCACACATCATGCCCTATAGCAAAAATCTCTAAAAAACAAAACAAAACAAAAAAAACAAAAATCCTACAGTTACAATGTAGGCATTAATATTAAGCATTTCATTTAATGTGATATACATATTACTATATTCATATAACATATACATAGAGAGACAGAGTGTATTAAAGAGATTTTTGCAGTTATTCAAGAAAGTGAAAGTGCTTCTAGGTGCTAAATTGTAAAATAAATGTTAGTTATAAATCTTTAAATAGTTGGTATATGTCATAATGGAAAATGTTTTCCATAAAGTAAATTGAACAAGTTCTCCTTATTCCATTTATATGTACCTAATTTTCATTGAATATAATCAGAATTTTTGAAATTATAAGCTTGGTAGCCATAAAATGTGAAGTAATTCCTATAGATTTTGTATTATCACCTAAAAGAATAAAAAGAAAATAGCCACCTATATTTCTTGAGAAATAAATGATCACGATGCAAAAATACTTCTTATATACATTCAGAAAAAAGACAAAGTTAAAGAAATAGAGTTTTGTCTTTTCTAAACATCCTCTATTTTCAAAATTCAAAAATTCAAGCAATGTAAGATAAATTCTGTAAAGTAAACATATTCTGGAAAGTGATTTTCAAATTAAAGAAGGTAATAAAATATCACTGGACACACTGATGGAAACATAATAGAAGCAATTACTTATCAGCTCTGAGTTGGTTTATTATACTTAATTACACACATGATGAGGATCCTTATATAGCCTAGAAAAGACTATAGTTCGGAATAATACAACTGATGATAACATAGAGGTCTACACTGAATTTTCTTATGATATCAACTCTGTTTTTTTTTTTCTTCACATATTGTTCAACTTCTTTTTTTCTTTATTATTTACCTACGTTTTTTGTTTTATTTTCTTTTATACATTCAATGACATTATTTAGCTTACAAAGTAAATATTTCAACATGTGAACATTTCTCCCTAGTTCAGTTGATAAAACTATAAAATATCTTCAATAGATAATACCACATTTCTTTGGATTACTCAAACATAATCCATTAAAAAAAGTAAACATTATAAATTTGCAATTGTTAAATTTACCTTCTTTTAAATATGCAGACATAAATATTACAGTGACTGCTCAGGTATAATTTCTCAAACTACACTACACCACATCTAAAAAGAAATGTTATATTTGACATATTTGAAAAAGTATCAAGTACTCCAAAGAAAACATAACAAGAAGAGTTACATGATCCTAACATTCAAAGAGTGTTCACTACCTTACATATTGGAATATGTATAAAAATAATTAATTTTCCATACAATCTGAAATATTCTGGCAATAAATCCATGTTAAATAGGTAATTTTGAGAAATAGCTCTGTTTTGCATTACAAAGGAGCATATATCTGGAAATTATAGTTTATTTAAACTAATTGCCCTGCACCTAAGTATTGAAAAATACTGGCACAAGAGACTCAAAATAATGACATTCCAAGCCCACATACAATGCTCCAGTCTTTGAAAAAGTATAGAAAGCTAATGAACTCTAAGAAGTTAAATGAAGAAGGTTATTATTGTGATCATGTACAGAATAGATAGGACAATGCGAAGCTAGTCATTTATCTCAGCCATTGTAAGAGTTATTTGTGAGAATTTATTTTAGTGGGCGGTTCCAAGGATTAAAAAAAAAAAAAAAAAACAAAAAAAAAGCTGTGGCAATGTTGATTTCCAGTCTTCTTTTGAGTCTGATCTTCTTCACAAAGGCATTTCTAAGAATTATATTTGGATGATAGCATAGAAAAAATGTTAAAATATAAAATCCAGTTTTTGGTATGATTTCTAGTTTACATGTAATCCTTGTACACCTTTGTGGCATACAGTTTTTCAAAGCATGCATACAGCATGTAATAATCAATTCAAGGATATAGACATATTCTTCGGCATTGAGCATTACATTATGTTGTGCACCCAATAATTCTATTAGTATTCTTGAAAGTATATATTGAATTATCAATGACAGTTTTTACTGTGCTATGGTATACTACTCTATATTCTATTCTGCTTGTTAACATGAATTCTTGCTAATAGTCTGTATTTTGTATAATCATTCTGACATCTAAATTGTTCACGTACTAACAAATTCACAAATACATTTACCTTTTTATATATACTCAGATGACTCACAAATGCCCACACACATACACACACATATGCATGTATAGACACACACATGTGTATATACATGGATGTGTGAGATTTCTCTTGGAAATGTCCATTCATTTGTCATTCCTAGGGTTTTTTTCTTAATTATTCACCATTTCTAGGGATCAGAGAACTCTTGGATATCAGAAGACTTTTTCTTATATGAATTACCTCTCCCTCTTTCTTCTCATAGTTCCAGATGATTCCTTCTTTGCTATACATTCTTCATTTTTTTATGTATGTTTTCTCACCATCTAGACCGCAAACTCCTCAAAGGTAAGTCTTAAATAATAGTTATTACATTGTTCTTCCAAGTCCAGTAAGCTGTAGTGTAGTTATTTTTATGCATAGCAATATTCTAAATATTTTTCTTTAAAGAAATTATATAAACCCAACTGGGTGTTAAAATAAAGTAAAATTATTCTGATAGTTCTACTTTTATGGTTCAATTCTTAGCAGTAGTATAAGAAATTAATATTTTCATTTTCTTTCTGCATTTGTGAAATTTTGCATTTCTGATATTGTGTTCATTTATGCTTATGTGTTTTCATCCAGAATAAAAATAGAGATAAACAATTTTTTAAAATTTTCTGGTTTGATTATATGGTAATGCATGTTATATAATTTCTAAAAATGTACATGTAATATAAAAGTTCTAATTTATTAAATATTTGGCTGGTTTGTGAAAAAAATGTGTATCAGGAATAATCCAATTGCATTCCAATATATTTCAAAGTTTTTTAAAATTCTTATTAGTATATCAGTGTTCTGATTAACACGTGACCTTTCAAGGGGAATATATTCTACAATTTGTTATTCTAATGACTATTAGAATTTATTTATTAGATGATTATTATGATATATAATGTTCTTTTTACCCCTTCTAGGTGATTCTTAAACCATGCTAAAACATGGTTTGAAATATATTTACTTTCACCTAGATAAACCTAGATATTAAAAATCAAATACTTTTCTCCTTAAAAAAAAGTGATGTGTCTTCCAAGAAATGTCACTAAAGTGATGCGTCTTCCAATAAATATGTAGACATAAATTTTCCAGCAGACATCATAGGATCATCATTAAGAAATGTGAGTTTAGGTCTCACTCAATCTTAATACTGTCCATATTATGAGAAAGATAATATGAGTTTTTATGGTATCTTGATGGCATATTCATCAAGAGATTATCCACCAAAAAGGCAAATCATTTGAAATCAAAGTATTACATTTAGTAAATAATTATTCTCCTATCACAAGCTTGTAAGTCATCTCCAAATACCCATGAGAGAAGCCTCCTCCTAACTAAATAATAAAATCAACAATATTAGAGAAAGTCAATTTGTGGTCACATTTCTGGGAACGGAACTCTCATTGACTTCAGTCAGAGTAGAAAATTTAGCCATGCTATAAATGTCACAGTAAGTGGTTATCTGTGTAAGTAGCATTTCAAAAGTGGCTATTATCTTGAATTTCACAAAAGCAAATTCTACCCTTGAGTGGATATATATAACTTCTATTGATTTAGGTTGTCAACAGACTTTTTTTTTTTCCAGAGGGTTTAATATTTCTGTCATTACTAGCTGGGAAAAAAATATATGTTTATATGAATTAAGCACAGGAGGCTTAATTGCCTAAGTGTCTATAATCAACACTCATTTATTTCATTTCCTTTATATATGTGTATGTGTGTATACTCATATATCTATATACATCGATGTTATTTGTATTAATAACCTTATGTTTCTATTTAAAAGTCATTTCTCACACAAATATCAAGTGTTAACTCCCTTTTGAGGCATTTTTCAAACATTATTTCAAATTTTGTTTTATAGCAGATTTTAGACTCATATTTGTAGTAATTTACCTAGACAAAAGTTAATAAGTGTTGGCGAAGATGTGAAGAAAAGAGAGCACTTGTACAGTATTGGAGGGAATGTAAGTTAGTACAGGTGTTATGGAAAAACAATACGAAAGTTCTTTAAAAATTTGAAAATAGAACTACCATAAGATCTAATAAGTCCAATACTGGATATATATCAAAGAAAATAAAATCACTATATTTAAAAAAATGTATGCACTCTCGAGTTTATCCCAACATTATTCAGAATTTCCAAGATATGGAACCAATCTAAATACCTAATTTATAAAGAGAAATTTGAAAATATAAAATTTCCATCTTTCGTTAATAATAATATCATAGTTTCTAAATCTAATTTTCTTCTTGATTAAATTGAATAATATCAAGTGTTTTCAAAGAATTGGTGTCAGAGAGAGTCAAGTGGTGTTTTTAAAATTTTCATATGAACTTTTGCATCAAATATATTATAATATGTGTCCCTTATATTCATGATGTCAACTACATTACAAAGACTAAATCATGTAAAAGTGTGGCATGATGGATGATAAAACTCCGTAGTCTAAAATCTCTAACAGATATGATCAGGTGCTGTTGAGCATATTATTTCTAATATGTAAGCAGTAGACGGGATTACGGTTATAAGCTTCTTTCTCCTTCCCACATAATAATAGTAAAAGGCCTAAACAGTAACTTTGAAAAAGCAATAAATAGAAAAATTGAAAACTTTAAAGTTTTTTTCTGATTGATACATAGCTTTGTGGATTATGAAGCCATAAAATTACTTCCAAATGTCACAAAATGTAAGTGACTTCTTATTTGGTTCAATCTATTCTAAATATAGAAAATCTTATATTTCCCTTTAGTAACAAAGAAAAGAAGACATGCATAAAAGCACACAGTTATACAAGATCAAGTTCATATATACACCTATGTAAACTTACAGCTCCTTTCTCAGGTAAACCGTTAACACTTCTCATAAGTTCATGCTGTAGGCAGGTGGGTGGTAGGAAAGTGTGGAGGGGCAGGAGGTTTGATATTTTCTATCTCTGAATACAATGACTTTCCCCTCACAATTAATTTTAATATCTATGGACAGTTTGTCATGAATTGAAAAGTTTTGCATGAATACACACAATTAGATTTATATGCAAATCTTGGGGTTCTTCTGGAATACTAAGAGGGATACTTTGATATAAAGGAAAAGTGGGGAATTAAAAATAAAATATACAAAATTTGACTCATGATTTAACTGGGAAGTGACTAGATAACTTTTGCTCCTTTTTGTGAATTTATATTCATTAAAAATTTTAAAAAATCTTAATGTGATAGATATTAAGTAGAAAAGATCCACCAATGAAAACTAGAAAAATATATTTTAGAGGATTTTCAAAAACTGATTAAAGTTTGGGACCAGCAGTTAGCGTAATGGCTATATCGCTGAACTCCCATGTAGTCGACTGCGATTCAAGTCCCAGACCCAACGGCTTAAACTCACACCAGGCGCGTGTGTGTTTGCCCAAGATCCCGAGAGGAGAATGGAGGAGAAGGGATTGTGGCACGGCCATCCCCTCGGGGGGTGATTTCTCACTTTCTGTCTCTTTGTCTCTCTGTCTCTGTCTTTCTGGCGAGCACACGCGCTCTATAGCAAAAACCTCTCCAAAAAAAGAAAAAAAAGTGATTAAAGTTTGAATTAAGATTCCTAACTAGTGAAGATTATGTGACTTTCTGAGTGAGAGCATGCATGTGTGCACACACTCACATGCCTGTGTGTGTGTGCCAGTGACTTTCCATTAGTTGCTTAACTAAGGCATTTCTGTTTATCTCCAAATGCTACGTCTCTGTCATTGGAGAAAAAGCATAAAAGGATCTGCAAAAACTCATAATTCCTCATTCTTTGTCCATCTTTTTTGATGGGAGTATATTTAAAATAAAGATGATAATAAATTGTTTGAGTCCCCTTTTCTTTTTTTTAAAGGAATTATTTTATTTAATTTTATTTATTTATTTTAATTGGAGCAGAGAAGGACAGAGTGAGAGAGAGTGAGAGAGAAAGAGAGGGAGTGGAAGAATGAGAAAGTAACGGCCAGATCTGGGACTCGAACTGTGGTTGGCCATGTAGGAGTCTAGTGCCCTTAACCACCATGCCACCTGCCAGCCCCTGTTCTCCTTTTCCACCTCTGCTCTGGTGCTCCTGTTTTTCTTGGTCACAAAACAGTCTTGCATTGTGAGAGGTCCTAGAGAGACAATATCTCTGCAGCATTGGGCAATCTTAAACTTCTTTATTACTTTAGAATATGTGCATATATGCATGGAAGAAACAAGAGAGGGCAGGGAAAGCTGCATTTCTTTGAAACTTTTGTGTTATGTGTTGTAAGAGGCAACTATTAGCAACTAGGAAGAGAACTTTCAGGCTCTACGACTTTCACTTATTAAATGAGGCTCTCACTTCTGTATTCTTACAAGTGCATTTATGTGATAACAAGAATGAAGATATTCACATATATATAGAAAGTAGACTTTATAAATAAATCCAACATCATAAGTGAGGTATAGAATAAAAAAGAAAGGTATAGAAAAAGCAAGTATAGAATACATAATAATTTGTTCCAAAAAAATGAAAAGGAAAATTATGCTCTATGTAGCCTTAGTTTTATAAAAGCAAAGCTAAATTAGCCACAAATACAAATCAATGCAATGTCCATAAACAGTATTTTTAAATCTTCTATAAATAACTAACTGGAGGATTTGAGATGCAATTAACATTAACTGCTTATTGTAGTGCATGTCTTCACAGGCACAGTAGCTGCCTGGACATCTGAAATTACATGTGCTTCACACATATACACTGCATGAAGCAACAATGCTGAGGAGACTTCAGTACCTCATCCACATTCACACAGAAACAGCAATACAAACGGGGAAGAGTGAACTCCTGAACTGTGATTTTAAAAACAAGTACCTGAAATTATCATTTGCATGAACAATAATTTGCTATTGAAATAGAAAAGAGAAATTCTTAAATTAATGCAAAAAGTAAATATTTTAAATATTTATTTTTTATGGTAGAGTAACACATCCAGTATCTCCTATGTCATCTACATTAACTCTTACCTCTAAATATCCATGTTTCATCATTTCTTTTATCTTATTATCACCTTTGCTAGATGTTAAGTCTGGCTTTACATGGTGAAAATAAGCTCAAAGGTTGATGATATGAAATATTTTTTTCTAGTTTTAGTTTTAGTATGTATCATAAAACTGAACTAAGTTTCTGAATCAAAGATTCCAGAAGATGGGCCTTTACAATGTGAACAGTGCTGGAAATCTAAATAATTGTTTCCTTCTTTTATTCATTTTTTTTTAGAGCTCTAAAATTAAGGCAGTTTGTGTGCTATGAAAATCCAAAGATAAATTAGTCAAGGATTATGCCCTAAAGTACTCCCAATTTAGCAGGGAAGACAGAGCAATTCATAAAACTTATTAAAAATTTTGGATTTTAACATATGAGCTCAAGATTTAGAGATTTATCATGATTATTAATGACTATTCTAATTATTCTTTGTAAAAGTTTATTTTATCTATTTCTTTCATGAGAAAAAAATGAGATAGAAAGTGAGAGAGAACCTCAGTGGAGTGTCACTATGCGGCAATCCTACCCGCACACAGCCTTCCAGGCAGCCAGTATCAAGGGTTCATTTAGGTGTGTTTAGTATGCTTAAATTAATCTGGAATCTAAATGTGGGCCACCCCTATGGCTCCAGCATTACCCAGAAACACTCCACTGACAGTGTCACCTTAGTTGGACCTCTTACTTATTCTTGATAAAAATGCATGGGTCAAAAATTGTGAATGAAGACCACTTAGGAGGTCTAAACCAAAAAGCCCATAACTATAAAATAAATCTGTATAAAATCAAGCAATACCAGATTTTTAAAGACGTACAGCTCTTTCCTGTCAAATCTAAGATTATTGGAAAAAAACTCAAATTCAATTTTCTCATTTTTAAGAAGGGAAAATTGCTAACTATGGTACGTAATTGACTTTTTCACAAATTAATGACTAAGCCAGGACTACAGGTTCAAGATCACAGTCTAATGTCCTGTACATTATGGAAATAAAATCCTTACTTGACAAAAAGTATACTTTCTACCTGAGAAAATAAGACAAAAATGTGAAAAGTGGGGAAGGTTAAAGAATAATTCATTGTTCTGTTTGAAAAAGTTTGCTAAGACATTAATATATTTTAAAATAAAGATTTTTTTTTCTTTCCTTTTTTTTAGGTTTTGCCTTAGGGTACATGTGCTCACTAGAGAGAGAGAGACAGAGACAGAGACAATGAGAGGGAAAGTGAGAAATAATCACCCACAGGGGATGGATATGCTGCAATCCTCTCTCCTCCTGGGATCTTGGACACATATGCACACGTGCCTGGCCTGAGTTTCAAGCCAGGTCTGGGACTTGAACCTCTGTCAGTCATGTGGGAGTCTAGCTACATAACCACTACATCATCTACTGGCCCCCAATGATTCTCTATTTTCAAAAGCTAAGGTGGTTTGTAAAGAAAATAGGGAAGAAAAAGTATAGATTTTATTGTATATATTTATTTCCATGATAAAAAAATTAAAAATGAGGGACCAGCAGATGGCATAATGGCTACGTCTCTGGACTCCCATGTAGTCCACTGCGGTTTGAGTCCTGGACTCAATGGCTTAAACTCACATTGGGCGCGTGTGTGTGCATGCACAAGATCCCAAGAGGAGAATGGAGGAGAAGGGACTGTGGCACAACCACCTCCCGTGGAGGTTGATTTCTCACTTTCTGTCTCTCTATATATATCTTTTTGGTGAGTGCATGCACCCTAGAGCTAAAATCTCTACAAAAAAAAGAGTGAAAGGAATTATGATGAAAGCTGAGAATAGAGGAATATGAAATAACTAAATTATTCTAAAAATAGTAAATTAGGTGGTTAGTTAAGGTAGGAAAGGATTATTTTTATTATTTTCTTAGTTTTTTGCCATAGGGAACACGTGCTCGCTGGAGGGACAGAGATGGGAAAGGGAGACATCATCCCCCAACGTAGATGGCCACACCACAATCCGTACTCCTCCATTCTCTTCTCAAGATTTTGTGCGCTTACTAACATGTGCCTAGTGTGATTTTCAAGCCACCAGGTCCAGGACTTGAACTGCAATAGACCATATGGGAACCCACAGCCTTAATTACCACATCACCTGCAGCCCCTAGAAAAGGACTCTCTTTTTTTTTTTTTTGGAAGGTTTTTATGCTATAGGGCGTGTGCGCTCGCCAGAAAGACAGAGACAGACATAGAGACAGAAAGCAAGAAATCACCCCCCAAGGGGGGATGGCCATGCTGCAATCCCTTCTCCTCCATTCTCCTCTCGGGATCTTGGGCACGCATGCACACGCACCCGGCGTGAGTTTAACCACCAGGTCCAGGACTGTGGTAGACTACATGGGAGTTCAGCGACATAGCCATTACGCTAACTGCTGGTCCCAGAAAAGGATTCTTCGTAAGATTAATTTTATAACAAGAATATATTTTTATTATTTTCTCTATACTATATGGTAATATTTCCTAATTTCCAGGTATTCATATAATACTTCCATGTTTCTAACATATTCTTATATCACCTTTATTTATACTTTATTGATATATTTTTATCAGCTTACCATATGTCTTAATAAATTTCAGTTTTTGTTTTTGTTTTTATTTTTTTTGGAGAGGTTTTTACTACAGGGCACGTGTGCTCGCCAGACAGACAGAGAGAGACATAGAGACAGAAAGCGAGAAATCACCCCCCAGGGGGATGGTCAAGCCACAATCCCTTCTCCTCCATTCTCCTCTCAGGATCTTGGGCACTCACGCACACGCGCCCGGCATGAGTTTTAAGCCACCGGGTCTGGGATGCGAACCGCGATCGACTACGTGGGAGTCCAGTGACATAGCCATTACGCTAAGTGCTGGTTCCCATAAATTTCAGTTTTTACCTAAATGAAAAGCCTTTAATGCTATCAGATAGGTTTCTTTTTGTAAAAATAAAATTAATTAGTTAAAATTGATAGTAAAATAAAATGTAAATAATAAGTCTTTGTCTTTCAGCACCAGTACAACATAAATATATATATATATATATATATATACACACACACACACACACACACACACACACACAAACACACACACATACACATATACACATACTCCTAGAAAGTACATAATACTTTATTCTGTCTTTGATAGGTTCTATGGTTTCTGTTCTCCCAAAAGTCACATGTTGAGATTGGTTGTAAAGGTATTAAAAAGAACCTTAAAGTGCCAGTAGGTGGCATAATGGTTAAAGTGCTGGTCTCCCATGTGGTTGATCACAGTTCAAGTCCTGGACCCAGCAGCTTGAAACTCACACCAGGCACATGTGTGCCCATGCCCAAAATCCTGAGAGGAGAATGAAGAAGAAGGAATTGTGGCATGGCCATGCCCCTAGAGGGTGATTTCTCACTTTCTGTCTTTCTGTCTCTCCAGAGAGTGTACACACTCTAGAGCAAAAAATTCTCAAAAAACAAGGAAGAAGAAGAAACTTAATACCTTCATGATGTGCAAGAAAAAAATTTGGGGAAGAAATGAGTAAAAAATTATTTGGATGGGGCCTGATGATTTTTGGTGGGTTTATCAGGAGACAGAATAAAACCAGAACAGACAGACTTATGGAAAGCCACTCTGCTTTGCTCTGTTCTTGGTGTAATCAAGGTTTTGTAAGACCACTATCTCATATGGCCCTTGGATCCTTGGTTTGGCCCTACAAACTGTGAGCTGAATCAAGCCTTATTTTTTTTATTTTTATTTTTTTAGAGGTTTTCGCTATAGGGCGCGTGCGCTCGCCAGACAGACACAGAGAGACAGAAAGCGAGAAATCACCCCCCAGGGGGGATGGTCAGGCCGCAATCCCTTCTCCTGCATTCTCCTCTTGGGATCTTGGGCACGCATGCACACGCGCCCGGCGTGAGTTTTAAGCCACCGGGTCCAGGATGCGAACCGCAGTCAACTACGTGGGAGTCCAGTGACATAGCCATTATGCTAGCTGCTGGTTCCCAAGCCTTATTTTTATAACTCGCCCATATTTTTTTTATTAGCAATGAAATGGACTAGAATAATAGATTTGGGTAGTCATCTTTATATCTATACAAAATATGTACCTGTCTTAAAAATAATTTAAGAAACAATGTGAAGAAAGTTCCAAAATATGTATTTTTCCAAGTACATAAAACAATTTGTCTGAATAGCTTCTAAAGTGAGAAAAGGGTCTTTCTTCTAAAAACTGCCACTTCCTGGTTTATGAAAACACTTATGAAAAGTATTTCTTTTTCTTATAACTTTTAAATGTTTTTTGCAATGCTTTAAATTTTTTCAGAGATTTATCCGAAAATTGATAGTCAGGTATTCATACAAAGATGTTTTGAATTATTGATTAATTAAGGAAAATACGTAAATTAGTGTCTCCTAGGCCTGAATTACGTTATTGACCAAATCAAAACATACTTTGACCATTTGACTACATACATTTTAGAAACTTAAGGACACTTTACTATATGCCAGGAACAATTTTTTCAATCCTCTGTTTACTTTATTGATCTGGACATAAATACATAAGACTGGAAATAAAAGAGACTCTTGTGGTATGTTCAGAATGATAATAGTTAACTTTCCTGTCATGAGTAAAAACAGCCCATTCAGCCCACGTCAATTACAAAGAACTGGACAACACTACAACACTAGCAGTCATCAGGTCTGTCTCTCATGAACATTATAAAGATATTACCCACTGTCGTGCTGGCCCAACCGTCTACACAAGGACTTGGAAGCAGACATTCTCGCACAGAGGACATCCTGGTCACTTTAGTTTCTGCAGCATGATTTGTCCCAACATTTATAATGGCATTCAATCAGTCACCTACTCCACTGTAGATTCTGATCAAATGATATCCAAAGACATCAGGAGATCATCAACCTGCCTAGATGTGTATAAAAGACTTGACCTGGTACAAACTCCTGACAATCCATCAGTTGAGAGACATCTGTGTACCAGAAATATTTCAATCTTGAAATAATACAACACGTTGGGGGACTATCCTTTTTAAAGTTGAGAAAACTGAAGTTTAGAAGTTGAAGTAAAACAGTTGATTTTGTACCATGAGCTATTTCCCCATAATGCATGAGTTCTAGGGCCTAATGGGAGCTGGTCTAGAACCAGAATTTGTAGCTGGGTTTCAGTGAGCACAAAGCATTGGATCTGGGCTCCCTCTGCCTCTCCAGGATTGTTTCTTGCTTCCTGTCTGATGATCTTGGCTTTTGATTGGGTCTTAATCCAGACACCTCGTCTTTGTAGCCTTGGTAGCGCCATGTCACAGTGTGGGAAGGAGATTATTAGCTTGGCCATCTCTGTCTCTCTTCCTTTTCTTTCCCTCCTTTCTTATTTCCTTCCTTTTCACCTTTTCTTTCTTACAATTTCTTTACTATATCCTTCAAACTCAAACAATACAAGGAATCTTCCAAAAGTTCATGAAAATTTGTATTATTAAAAAAACTGTATTTCAAAATTGTTTAAACCAAAATGAGTTCATACTTTAATTCCATTTTCTATGGATTTTAAAAAGCACCCTCACATAGGCCTTTCAGCTACTCATCTTTACCTTCGTCTCTACCTTACTAGTCATACTTGGAAACTCTGTAGATATACTGTCTTTAAGAAACATTTAACAGAGAAGGTAAAGTTCTCTGTTTATAAAAATGTTCTATAATTTTTGCCTTATAAAAGTAAAAAAAATAAAAAATTAATTATCTTTAGGGAGACACTATAACTTACTGATATCAAGTAAGACCTGAGAGTTCAAATAAATTCTGCTTCTACATTCCCTGGTTGTATCCTTTTGGGAATACTGCATAAAGTCTCTGTGCCTCTCTTCCTTCATATGAGAATTTAACCCTCACAACTGTTGTTAGAATTAAATGAGAATGATGGTCATAACGTTTTTAGTGAAAGTGTTTATAAATATAAAGCACAATTACAGTTTCTTTATCTGTATTATATATAAATATATATAAGGTAGTAGTCATTGGAATAAATTGGACTTCTTAAAGCACTGTAACATTTTTATCCCTGTAATCTGATTAATATACATTTTTGTTCCTTTGGATATAATGAGATATGATAATCAATTTAAAATCTGATGAAACAAAATTTTTTACTGGTCAAATCCATGTCCGTGTGATGATACTTGTTCTTCAGCAAGAGTATTCAGTCTAAATTCTAATTCATTCACTAACCAAAATTATCTTGGTATGTTCTTTCTACATTTATCCAAAAGCAATGACTCTTCTATGGTGGCAAACACATTACTGAAACTAAACACAGCCATGAAATGAATATTTCATGAAAAATAAGAAAACTATCACTAGAGCAAACCATTTACATTGGAACACTATAAACATTTTAATGAAAGTAATGGGAGACACATAGATAAATGTGCTTAAAAAGAAAGAACAAAATCCTTGCCTTGCCTTTCAGAGGTTCATTTATAATTGAGCCTAACTATTTATTAAGTTAGCTGTTTCTCTTTTTCCTTTGAATAGTTCTTCTATACTTTCTTTTTATTCTATTTATCCAATAAATTTTCCTTTTTTTTTTCATTCTGTGACTTCGTAGCTGATTAAGTTTTCACTCACTTAACAAACAATTAATTCTCAGTCACCTTTCCTTAACATTCATATAAACTAGATTCAGGCTAGGCATGGGAAAAACAGAAATCAGTAAAGCATGGATCCTGTTCTTATGAAACTTACAGACTAGTAAGGAGAGCCAGATTTAAAAAAAAAAAAAAAAAAAAAAAAAAAGAGCAGAATTATGTACTTTAAGTACAAGACAAAATTTCATGTAGAAGAAAAAAAAATTCTAAGAAAGCATTATTATTGCTTTTTTAGGCTACATCTGCCATAGTAGGCCATTGATATATGCTCCTGAATTAGTCCGTATTTAAAAAGTTGGGTTGTAGTAACAAACAGCCCCTGTATCTCAATAGTTTCCAACATAGATATTTCTTTGTCATATTAGTATTTTTTATAGATTGCTGCAGATCTTGATTCTAGGACAAAAGTGAAACTGAAAGCCTTCTCTGAGACATGCAGACCTTGTGTAGCTAGAACCACAAAAAAGCTGTGGTAGAACCATGCAATAATTTTAATACTTGTACTAGGAACTAGCACATATGACTCACACATTTCCATGACCAAAGCAAGTCAACAGGCTTATGTTAATAGACAAGAAAGACTAATTTTCTTCCAAAAAAGGAACTAGTAGAAAGGGACCTGTTAGAATGGGACTCAGGAAGTAGTAGAGAATGTGACTATAAAACACGTACACATATTCCTGCTTTTAAGGAGTAAAAAGCAAAGTGTGAAATATACATTACAAGTATTTTTTTTTTGGGTGGGGGGAGGCTATCCTCATGGCCTAATGACTAACGGGGCTGGATCCACAGAGCTGACTGCAGTTTTAGTATCAGCCCTCACATTCTGGGTGCATGTGTTCATGACCCAAATCTTCACAGGATGGCACATGGAAGAGAAAGGATTGAGGAATGACCATGCCTCATGGGTGGATACTTCCTCCTCCTCCCTGACTTTGCCTTTCTGTCTCTCTCTGGCAAGTGCAAGTGCCTTCGAGTAGTTGAGAAAAAAAGTATTTTATTTTCATTTCATTTGACTGAATAAATATTAATTGAAAACATACATTTACTGACATACATAGTAATTACACCATGGTAAGAAATATGTATTTATGGAATAATCAGTTTTTATGTGACGATAGCTATAAGTTCTTAGGGAAAGAAACGATTGAGTGTTTCCATTTGCATTCCATGCTGGAAAAAAACTTTTAGAAGCAGAAATTGGCCAGAAGTTGCAATACTTCATCAGGATCATATAATAATACAACTTTTAAAGACACTTCTGGATTTATTCTGAGAGCTTCAAGCAAATATAAACGTATGCATATACCTATGTGTGTGTGTGTTTATATATGTATACACATGTGCATCACACACACACACACACACACACACACATATTAGGGTGTCAGGAAAATCATGATGCTTTTTTTTTTTTTTTTTTTGCACAGAAAAACATAGGAAAATGTCACTACTTTCCTGACATCTTAATGTATCGTTCATATTCCCATGTGTCCTGGTACTTGAGGATACAGCCAGTGGATATCATGCCACCAGCACCAAAGACATGATGCTGAGGGGACCAGAGTCGCTTACCCTCCACCTCCACACAAAACAGAGAGCACAAAGGGGGGCATCATAATATATTTTAAGAATAATTTTAGCGTGTAATTAGTATCTGAATGAATTTATTAATCTTGTTCTCTGCAAACCATATTTTTAAAACATCATAACATTTTCCATTTGCTAAATAACTCTGAATGGAGAGTATAAATTGATCTTCTTAAATGAAAGACATTTTCTACTTTCTATTGCTTATTAATTTTACCTTTGAAAGCATTTTGTCTGATTTGTAGCGCTATTATTTAATAAGGTTGACTCACATTTTTCCTCATAGTTAAAAATAATATTTAATTCTCATGTAAAGACAGAGTAGTAAATTATTCTTGTTTTAAAAACATAAAAGGTAAAATCTTTGAATATTAAAAATACATGCAGATCCTCTAATTAGTGTCACTACGCATAACATATCATTTTCCCTTGTTTGTAGACTTTCTTTCCCCTTTTCACTAATTTCAGTGGATAGTGTAATTTGGAATGAAAATAAAACTATTCTTTCATCTTATTTTATGGAGACTGTTATGACTCCCAACGCTCCATGTCTGTGGCTGAATTCAGGGAACTTTAGGATTTACGGACAAAAACCTCATCTAGGAGTTCTTACTAGTAATATAATTTATTTAAAAAATATAATCAACGAGCTGATAAGCACTGATGTGGAAGCAATGAATGTACAGACCAAATGCTTAACCTAATGAAATGGAACAGAGACAGAATGACTGTCAGATGCGTTAAAGAAGATGTGAGAACTGAGGAAGAGGCTGTTAGCTCTCATTTGGATGGAAAATGAAGTTTCCAGCAGAAGAAACAGAATGTGCAAAAGCACGATGAGAAGTTGGCACACATGTGGTGTTGCAGGTGGTCTGAAAGAGGCTAAGGTGATAAGATCTGTTCAGAGAAAACTTTCACTAGGCTCAGGAGGTGGGATGTTATTTTGAGGATAAGGGCAAGTCTGAAGAGTGCTCCCCCCACCTTGGTTAGAAATAATACTTCTATTCTCCCCTCCAGGTACAGATTACTTCTTATAGCAACATTAAGATACTATCCATGTCCTTAGTAATTACAATTTGTAGAAAAGAAATTTAACTCATATCCTGTCAACAATACACTTCTACCAATTTTTAAAAAAACACTCATTTTATTTTATTTATTTTATTTTTCCATGTCAGTTCAAAAATAGCTTCAGGCTTTACGTTTTGGATCAAATCAAGACAATGTGTTTATAGGTAACACTTTTCTGATAGAGACTCTCCTCCCAACCCCTAATATTTTACTATATCCTAAGTAATAAACTCTTCTTGTATATTCAGCAAACTTTATACTGAAAAGGAGGAAGAATTGAAATAGGTATTTACTCTTGTGCACAGTAATGAACAGTTTTAAGTACATGGTTCATTTTTGTAAATATTCTGGTAGCTATATTTAAAAGGCTATGACAAAGGACAGAGAGACTGGTTAGACATTCCTGTTGTAATTTAGACACAGTCTTAATAGTCAGACCTAACACAACGTAGGGATAGAAACAGTGCAGCAAAAGGTAACAAAAAGTCTCCATGGGTTGCTAAAATAGTCACTTATGAGACCATGCCTGTGTAAGTGGGAACCTTCATGCCATGAAACACAGATGGTGTAAAACATGCCCAAATTACAAGAATATATGAAATAACTGAAATATGAAACAACTTTATTAGTAAAAGCCATTTCAAGTGGCCATCCCAAGGAAATAGCTTTCAAATGGTCACTTGGGATATTAAAAGGAAACCAGTCAATATAACAGTAAACAAGTTTTTAAAAGGTTTTTTTTTTCTCTTTATTTGAGAGTGTTTTTCTTTTTGCTATAGGGCACATGTACTTACTGGAGAGATGAAAAAAAAAGGAGATAGAAAGCAAGAAATCACCCCCCAGGTGGGATGGCTACACCACAATCCTTTCTTCTCCATTTACCTCTTGGGATTTGGGGGATGCACGCATACGCACCCAACATGAGTTTTAAGCCACTGGGTCAGGACTTGAACCACAGTTGACTATGTGGGAGTCTAGCAATGTAGCCAATTTTGCCATCTGCTGGTCTCTAAAAGTATTTGTTGACAAAGTACTGAATCAATTTTATTAAGCCATGGAAATTCTTACATGTTTCTCTTAGTGATGTGACAAATTCTTGGATTATACATCCTCTTAGTGAAAAGATTTTTAATTTCAAATGTCAATATGTGGTTTTATTAATTTCAAGAAAATTATATATATTTGTGTGTGTGTGTGTGTGTGTGTATAGCACCAAACTAAGAATACATATATTATAAAGTATAATTAAATATGGAAAGTTAAGGCAAAGAGATAAATTATGTAAAATAATTATATTTTAATAGTACAAAACATTTGTTCTAACAAAATACCAAGATTTCTGTTGAGAAAAGGTGATTACTTCATGATTTTTGAAAATTTAAGTTTACCAATTTGTAGAATGTCAATTTAAAGATCCCTTGAAAAGATAATTTTTTTCATATTTGTTTTAAATTACTATGATAAAGGAAATAAAAAATTTACAAAAATCCATGAGAAAAATTAAAAGAAGGTAACAGTGACTGCAATTATTAGTCTATTATAAATTTTCTTTTCTATTTTGTTTTTGGAGAGGCTTTTGCCATAGGGCTCGTGTGCTCGCCAGAAAGACAGAGATAGACAGAGTCAGAAAGCAAGAGATCACCCCCCCTCCCAGGGGAGGTGGCCATGCCACAATCCCTTCTCCTCCATTCTCCTCTTGGGATCTTGGGCACGCACGCACACGCACCCAGCCTGAGTTTAAGCCACTCTGTCCGGGACCCGAACCACAATTGACTATATGGGAGTCTAGCGACATAGCCATTACTCCAACTGCTGGTCCCAGACTATTATATATTTTCAATATCATTGTTATGGTTTGGCGCATGGTTTTCTCATGTTTTGAAATTTGTTTAGTGGCTGGTAATTAGATATCCTCCTGAAATTAATATATTGCAACTAGATTATACTGATTGAATTGTAAAGTATTAAGTAAAAACGTGATGCCTGGGCCAGCAGGTAGCATGGTGGTTAAGGCCACTGGACTCCCAAATAGCTGACTGCATTCAAGTCCCAGACATGGTGGTTTGCTTTCTCACTCTCTCTCTGTCTTTCGTATGGTGATGTCATGAGGGCTGGGCCTCCCTGACTGAGCTATAGTGGATATTTATGCAGAACAAGTAAGACCAGACTACACAGAGAAAGCTATCTAGGTCCAGGCCACCATGCTCTGCTCTGCTACAGGTTCTGCCTTTCACCATTGTGGTGTTTTTTGTTTGTTAGTTTGTTTTTGTTTTTCCTAGTCACCACGGTTATGAGTTACTAAATTTCTATTTCATTTTTTTTTTTGGGGGGGGAGAGGTTTTTGCTATAGGGCGTGTGCACTTGCCAAAAACATGGAGAGAGGCAGAGACAGAAAACGAGAAATCACCCCCCTAGGGGATGGCCACGCTGAAATTCCTTCTCCTTCTTTCTCCTCTCGTGATCTTGGGCATGCATGCACACACACGCACCGGGAGTGAGTTTAAGCCACCGGTACCGGGACTCGAACCATGGTCAACTACATGGGAGTCCAGCGACATAGCTATTATGCTAACTGCTGGTCCCTTAAATTTCTATTTCGTAAAAAGTCACCCAGGCTCAGTAATTTATGTCAGCATTGTAATGACCAACTAAGACTCTTACCTTCCAGTTATATATAGACTTTTCTTGAAACACAGAGTACATTTCCTTTTCTTTCATCCTGGATAGTTCTTCTAAACTAAAATATTACATTTTTATATTTTTGCCACATAAGTTAAAACCCACTGAAAAATTTAACTTATAAACTTTTTAGCTCCTAAATATTGATTCTGTGTTTTAAAAATTTCAGATAGGTGACATATATAATTTTGGCAACAAAACTACATAATTAAGGAACTAATATCCAAGCATTACTTTTTAAATTATTCTCCCCATATGAGAATCTTCCTTGGAAAAGCAATTGCTATGTCTCTTAAAATGTCACCTTTATATTGAAAAAAAGATTAAGTGTTTTTAGTCTTTTTGAATATGTCTGCTTGGTTGCCAACTACTGACTTATCACAGAAAAGACCAGTGAATTTGAGTAATTAGCTATCTCTTGGCAAAATAAAAATGATTCCTCTTTAAATTCAATCCCATTCCATTATACACTACTAGAATCTAGTATTTAATTGCTTCCAAAAAATAATTAAGTATAGTAAGGACACCATATAGCATCCAGACTGCAGTATATTATAATGTTATGCTAATGATAGAATAATGAGTTCTTTTTTTAAGAGGTTTTTGCTGTAGGGCACTTGTACTAGCCAGAGAGAGACAAAGACAGTGAGGGGGAAAGTGAGAAATCACCCCCCCCGCGGGGGGGATGGCCATGCCACAATCCTTTCTCCTCTATTCTCCTCTGGGATCTTGGCATACATGTACATGCATATAGTATGATTTTCAAGCTGCTGAGTTCAAGACTCGAACCACGGTCAGCCATGTGGGAGTCCAGCAATGTAACTGCTATGTCATCTGCTGGCCCCCTGAGTTCATCATTAACCTTTAAGAATTATGCAGGAAGGGAACCAGCAGTTAGCGTAATGGCTATGTCGCTGGACTCCCACGTAGTTGACCGCGGTTCGCGTCCCGGACCCGGTGACTTAAAACTCACGCCTGGCGCTAGTGCGTGCGTGCCCAAGATCCCGAGAGGAGAATAAAGGAGAAGGGATTGCGGCGTGACCATCCCCCCTGGGGGGTGATTTCTCGCTTTCTGTCTCTATGTCTCTCTCTGTCTGGCGAGCGCACACGCCCTATAGCGAAAACTTCTCCAAAAAAAAAAAAAAAAGAATTATGCAGGAGACCAGCAGATGGCATAATGGTTAAGTCAATGGACTCCCATGTAATCAACCTTGGTTTGAACCCAGACTCATGGCCTAAAGTTCATGTAGAATGCTTGCGTGTGCATGCCCAAAATCCTGAGAGGAGAATGGAAGAGAGGGGATTGTAGCATGGCTATACCCCTGGTGTGTGTGGTGGGGGAGTTCTCACTTTCTGTCTCTCTGTCTCTGTCTCTCCAGTGAGCACACACACCTTATATCAAAAATCTCCCTTAAAAAAAAAAAGAATTATGCAGATGAGACCAGTAGATGGGGTAATGGTTAAATCTCTGGGCTCTCACATGGCCCACTGTGGTTCAGGTCCCAGACCTAGCAGCTTGAAACTCACGCAGGGTGCATGTATGTGTAAGCCCCAAATCCTGAGAGATGCATGGAGGACAAGTGATTGTGACATGACTATCCCCCCTAGGGAGTGATTACTCACTTTCTATCTCTCTGTCTCTGTCTCTCCAGAAAGTTCTGCACACAAAACCCTTTCTAAAAAGAAAAAAAACACAAAAAACTATGCAGTCATCCTTCAGGAATACTTCCACATTATATAACAAGTGACTAACATACTTGGCACCTTGAAGTCACTCTATCCATTAAATATGAGTAGAACTTAATTTATTGGGGTTATTTTGTAAAATAAATTTAAGTAGACATTATATTTTTGCTGCTTGCTAGTCATATTTCAGATAGAAAAGGTTTCAAATAAAGAGTCAAAAATATGTTAATTCACTACCACGAACATTCTGGAGTGTTTAGTCTATCACTTTTACTTCTGCTTTGTTAGTGATAAAGGTGATAAAGAATTATGTCTGGGGGACCAGCAGTTAGCGTAATGGCTATGTCGCTGGACTCCCATGTAGTCGACCACGGTTCGCGTCCCGGACCCGGTGGCTTAAAACTCACACTGGGCACGTGTGCATGCATGCCCAAGATCCCGGGAGGAGAGTGGAGAAGAAGGGATTGCGGCATGGCCATCCCCCCTGGAGGGGGTTTTCTCGCTTTCTGTCTCTCTGTCTCTCTGTCTGTCTGGCAAGCACACGTGCCCTATAGCAAAAACCTCTTAAAAAAAAAGAATTATGTCTGGGACTCGCCCCATAGCCTAATAGTTAAGGAAGCTGGATCCCACATGACCGACTACAAATCCTGCCTTGTCTGACTGACAGACATGTCAGATCCTTGTGTGTACATGCTCCAAATTCCAACTGGGTGGAGATATGGAGGAGAAGAAAACGTGGCGTGATCACACCCCGTTGTGGGATGCTCTCTCCCTCTCTGTCTCTCTGCCTCTCTCTGAGGAGTGCACATACATTCTGGTCATTGAAAATAAATAATTATATCAGGCTTGATCAGAAACTACAGTCACACGTAGTATTCATAACATTGTGTCACAGGACATTTGTGTCATCTGAAAAAGATTATTCTTTCTTCAAGTAACATATATTTTTATGTTTATTTACTTATTTCTTGGGAGAGAGAAAGAAAGAAAAAGGAACTCTCTCTTTTTTTTTTTTTTTTTTTTTTGAGAGGATTTTGCTATAGGGTATGTGTGCTCGCCAGAAGAGACCAAGAGACAGAAAGCGAGAAATCACACACACCCCCCCCCCCCCCGCAGGGGGGGATGGCCACGCCACAATCCCTTCTCCTCCATTCTCCTCTCAGGATCTTGGGCATGCACTCACATGTGCCCAGCATGAGTTTAAGCTGCCAGGTTTGGGACTCGAACCGTGGTCGACTCCATGGGAGTCCAGTGACATAGCCATTATGCTAACTGCTGGTCCCAGAACTCTCAATTGTACTTTTCCCTGCTATTATCTTCACCCCACCCTCTCAGTCAGACAGGCTCATGGGGATGCCCATGTGTTCAGGTCAACCTAGGATTTGAACTCAGGCCTCCCACATAGACTCAAACATAGTGCAAAGGTGTCCCACCACCTGTGCTTCCATGGCTGGATCCAAATAACATTTTTAAATTAAAACAATAAAATGTATACAATTATGAAGAAAATCACTTATTGTGAAACTCAGTTATTAAGTATGTAAAACAAAAGTGAGAGATAAAGTAATATATGCACTTCATTATTGATATATTAAATAATGAGATCTACTAAGTGATAATGGGTCCAATAACTACTAAAATTTCATCATCATCATCATCATAAATATAAATATATTTTAAGGTTTTGTATTAAGAGTAATATTATAAAGTATATTTGTAATATATTGTTTTAAAATTTACAAATATCAATACTAGTGTAGACTTACTGGTAATCATAATGTCAAAAAAATTACTAATGTTCAGTTAAAGTCTACTGAAAATATAGATGCTGCTAATATTCTACCCACTCTAATTCATGGACTGCTAACTTTTATTCATATAGTACAGGTTAAATCTCTCTAACAGAGAGTTGAATATCAAAGAAATACTATTTAAAGTTCAGGGACCACTATTATAGCTATGCCACAGAAATTAGGTAGAAGAGACTGGAAGTGTGAATGTTCAAAGTGTTTAAATTTTTTCAAAATAATGAGGTATTATACTGACTTACTCTCTCATAATTTAATAAGTTTTCATCAATCTGGCTATGAAACTACTGCTTGAGTTATAAGTAGACATATAATTATGCAATAAAAAAACACAGCAAGATGTTTTATAAACATCAACTATTGTCCTTCTCTTTTGGTTCTTCTCATTTTTCTCTTACAACATCTCAATTTTAATTAAAATAATTTAATTCTGCATGGGTTGTCCTCAGAAAAGATGTTTCCATACCCGTAAGTATTTAAGGAATCAAAGAAGATTTTTAAAAACATATTATTTATTTAATTATATTCATTATTATTGTTTTTTATTGTGTACGTGTATTTGATGCATATGCCAGGGAGACACACACACACACACACACACACACACACAGACAGAGACAGAGAGAGAGAGAGAGAGAAGGAAAGTGAGATAGCAAGCCACCAGATCCAGGACTTAAACCATGGTTGGCCACGTGGGAGTCTGGCACCTTAACCACAATGCCACCCGACAGCCCCAGTAATCAAGGGAGATTAAGCAGATAACCATAATGCATGGGGAAAATGGTATATTTTTTTTTATGAATGAGATCATTCCATTCCAGACTTAAAAAAGGATCCCCTGGTTTTAGAACAGGTGAAGAGACAGAAAGAAAGTAAGAGATCAGAGGCCAGCTTGAGAAAGAGGCTGTTCATGGTCTTGGGTAGATGTCCTTGTTCCAGAAAAAGAGTACTTAGCAGGTGATTCTAGGCACATTGAGATTTTAAAAGTCTTGGAGATTCTCAAGTTATACGTGATGTAGAAAAGAAATAGCTAGGCAAGTTACTAGACCAGGAAGACCTTCCCAAGGCTTGCCAATAGTAAGACAGGTGTTAGAACAAGACTAGAAAAGTCTTAATGGATAGTTCGGGACCAGTTGGTTTCCCTATCATCCACCTTAATGTCATAGAAAATACTGAAATTTATATAAACATAACAGATGCAAGAGAACATTCACACTGAAAAGAATTAACTTTCTTCTTAACTCCAGTAGTAGGGGAGATTATAAATTTTTAAAAATTGAGTGTTCAATAATATAGATTATAGACACATGAGTTCTAGACTTAGTTTCATAAAAGTTTTAGAAGTCAACCTGACAGAAAAGAAGTTAATCCATAAAATAAGAAATAGTCTTTTATGTATTTAGCCAATCGACTCAGACAGGCATAGTTTCTGCTCTGTAACACTGCCTGTGTTCCACAGAATTATACACTTAAAAGACGTTGAGGGCCAACAGGTGACGTGGTGTTTAAGGCTCTGGATCACCCATGGCTGACTTCGATATTCGTGTCCCAGACTCAGCGCGTCTGAAAACCATGCTGGACATGTGTGCATAAGTTCTTGCCCAATATTCTGAGAGAAGAATAGAGGAAAAGGGATTGAGGCTTGGCCATGGCCCCGGGGAGAGGATTTCTCACTTTCCCTCCTCTCTATTTTTCTCTGTGAGCAAGCACATACACCCTATGACTAAATAAATAAATAAATATCTTTTTTTTTTTTTTAGAGGTTTTTGCTATAGGGCGCATGTGCTCGCCAGACAGACAGAGAGAGACAGAGAGACAGAAAGCGAGAAATCACCCTCCAGGGGCGATGGCCACCCCTCAATCCCTTCTCCGTTCTCCTCTCGGGACCTTGGGCACACACGCACACGTGCCCGGCATGAGTTTTAAGCTATCAGTTCCGGGACACGAACCACAGTCAACCACGTGGTAGTCCAGCGACATAGCCATTACACTAATTGCAGGTCCCAAAAATTATAAAAAATCTTAAAACAACCAGAAAAGACAATGTTAAAAGGAAAAAAAAAAAGCCAAATTCTACAATGCTGGAACTTCTAAGTATGTTAGAACATGTGAACTATTTCTATCCACAAAGATAAATCCTGAATCTTATCACAGTCCACCCAAACGGGGGAAGGACAGGAGTCCATAATAAATGAGAATTGGCTAGACGACAATGTCTGCAGCTACTTGGGAACATAGGCCTGTCAGTATCCAGGAAGATGAACAATCAATTATTTTTTTCCTCTTGTCTATTTGTATGAATAGAAGAGAGCAATCCAGAAGATAATTAAGGAATGATAGAAAATTTGAGTTCCTCTACGTACTCTTATATTTAGAGAGAATAAGGTCTAGAATTAATGTTTCCATCCCATACTTTTTAATAATCTATTAATTAATACATTATCTGTCTGTAGTTTTGTAGAATATAGCAGGTAGGGATTTCAAGTCTCATATACATATATATATACATATATATATATATATATATATATTCAGATATATATGTATATATATATATGTATATATATAAAATTATCACCATCTGTTAAAAAATAACCTTTAAGCTAGTAAGCACTTGGAAAGTAATAGATTTGGTCAAAAACTGAAAAATGACTCTTTATTTGAAGACTTTTATTGTGGTTATAAATTTAGTAAAAATAGTGATTGGAATAGAAAGGGAGAAAGCAGTTAAAATATTATGTGGTGAAATAATAAGAAAAAAAATATGAATGAATAGATGAAAGGAAATTTAGCAGAGGCCCCCAAACAAATTTTACTTCTATCCTATTCATTTCTTTTCCAGTTTTCTTTTTAAGGGACATTTTCTTGTTGAAAATATGTTTCACTCTTTAGATTCCTAGCCCACTGCTGAAGTTGGATGACAATGCATTTGCAGTTCCTGGCACCCCAATCCCCTGCTGTCTGGATTGTAAATGATGCCACTTTTCAACAAAGAAGTGAGCCAGTGAGGAGATTAGAGGCATGAATTTTAACCGACAAAATATGAATTTGAAGTTCACACGATGCTTCTTCAGTGACTATGTTTAGAGAATACTAATACTAGCAGGATGAGAGGTGCAGATGCTTCTTTTATTCGTCATTGCAAGTGGCAATCAACAAATACCTCATCAGTTGCGTTTAAAGACCTAATAGAATAGTAAAGTGTGAATGAATTAGTCCCGTCTATATTGGCTTCTACTGGATCACAGCTTGCTACTACTTCTGCAGAGTAATTGAATAATTATTAGCAGAGGCGAGGTGGGAAGGACTTCTGCTATATATACCATGAATAGGCTTTGTATTTTCTTTTTCCTTTTTTTTTTCCTTTGGAGAGGTTTTTGCTATAGGGCACATGCGCTCGCTAGAAAGACAGAGAGAGAGACAGAGAGACAGAAAGCGAGACATCAACCCCCAGGGGGGATGGCCATGCCACAATCCCTTCTCCTCCATTCTCCTCTCAGGATCTTGGGCACACACGCACACATGCCTGGCATGAGTTTAAGCCACTGCGTTCAGGACTCAAACCGTGGTCACCTACATGGGAGTCCAGTGACATAGCCATTATGCCAACTGCTGGTCCCACGCCTTGTATTTTCTAAACTGAATCTGTTGTGACATTTCATTACTCACTATGCAATGGAATGTATAAGATGTAAGCATAAAGTTAATATATTTTGTAAATAGCAAACTCTTCTTTTTTATATTTTACATCTGGGAGATGTAGAGATATTTCTTTAATATTTTGAGAAAATTAAATGTATATACACATACGCACATACATACACACACACAATTTCATAACAAATCACTTAAAAATTGGTTGAGATTTAATTTGCTTCATTTACCTAGTCTCTGTTCCTAGGAGGGAAGCCTGCTGGTGCCAAAGGTCTCATTGGTCTCTTCACTTTAGGAACTGAACTGTGCAGGTCAAGGTGACATGTGAAAGAGAGTACATGGGCTTTATGTCAACATGAGAAACCGTGCTATCTGTGCCATGTCTGTAGCTTTGAGACAATCAGGAAAGAATTTAGTGTGCATCAGACTTGCTAAGTTGTTCAGAGTTTCAGTTTTATTTAATTATTTTATTTTAGTTAAAATAATTTCATTTCTTTATTCAAAAATTTTGTATTTTATTGGAAATTATGAGTTTGATAAATTTATACATTCATATAGTATGTATTAAATCATTATTTGGAATGCTATGACTCTTTTTATTTATTTCATGAAAGAGAGAGAAGAGTAATCCTGACAGGGTCTTGCCACACCGTAGTCTTTCCTCCTGCCTCCTACCCACCCTGGTCCATAAGCTAACACAGGTACAGGTAGCACGTTCAAGCCAACACAGGAGCTGAACTCAGGCCTCCCACATGACTCCAGCTTTGTGAAGCAGTGTTACTCCATCTGCATTAATACAGTCAGGTCACAGCCAGGCTGTGATTCTTTTGGTAGAAATTTGAATATGAGAAATGTGAGTAGCCAATGGAAAAGGTAGTGTTGATTAATATATACAAAACACGAAAATTAGATGCTAACAATTGTTTTTGCAACACTTAATGACATTATTTATACATTTCATGCTGCATTTCAGAACAAAGAATTGTAGACTTCTATGTGACTTCTACTTGCAAATGGAAAATTTAATGAATACTAAACTGGCAACCATGAATACTTCTTATGATTTTACAATCACCACTATGTATGACCAAGTATCCAAGTAACTCCTAATAATTCCTTTTCTTCTTCTTCTTCTTTTTTTTTTTTTTTTTTTTTTTTTTGAGACATTTTTGCTATAGGGTGTGTGTGCTAGCCAAAGATACAGAGAGAGATAGAAGTGAGGAATCACCTCTCAGGGGGGATGGCCACTCTGCAATTCCTTCTCCTCCAGTCTTCTCTAGGGATTTTGGACACACATATACACATACCCAGTGAGAATTTAAGCCACTGAGCCTGGGACTTGAAACGCTGTCGACTACATGGGAGTCTAGCAGTGTAACCATTTTGCCAACTGCGGGTCTCCTTTTTTTAAAATTTTTTTGGAGGTTTGTGTCATACGGCATGTGCACTTGCCTGAAAGAAGAGAGAATGAGAGAGAGAGAGAGAGAGAGAGAGAGAGAGAGAGAGAGAGAGATAGATGAGACAGAGAGAAGGGAAAGTGGAAAAATCACCCCGTGTGGTAATGGCCACACCACAATCCTTTTTCCTCCGTTTGCCTCTTAGGATTTTAGACACACATGCCTGGAATGATTTTTAGGCCTCTGGGTCCAGAATGCAAACTGTGATCTGTCACGTGGTAGTCCAGAACCTTAAGTACCACACTACCTGCTGGCCCTACTCCTTAAGGTCTCAGTTCAAATATCTCTTTAATGTCCTATTTCCTAACTTCCAGGACTTTAAGAAGCTAGTATTATAGAAAGGAAATGGAAAGCTTTTTCTCCTTTTTATGTTTATAAGGTTATGACATGTTCATTTTATTTTTAAATACAGAAATGTTTGAAATAGCGTGAATGAATAGGGGTTGATTTTTTTAAAATAAGGTTATCTATGGCCTAAGTAAGTATCTCTGGCTGCCAATGGGTGTTCTATACTTCCTAGTGTAGTAAGAAGAAACTGGCTCAGCAAGCTGAAGAGCTCAAGAGAGATGATCAATAACTTCCCCAGAGTATGCAAGCAACTGTGGACGGTCATCAGGTCCTTGTGTCTTTAGTCTCTTATCAGTTTAGCTCAGATGAGAATCTGATGTTACTGGGACCCTTTTCTGATTTTCAGAAACTAAATTATCTTGTTTGCAGTATGAAAAAGATAATCTTACAAAATCTAGTCCCCAAATTTGTCTCACTCCAGGGATGAGGTGTTACCTTTTTTTTCTCTACACTTGATGCTTGATATTTAAATTTAAACACACAGTGAATAGTTTTACTAAAAAATTAGAGAGCTTTTGCTTCAGTGCACTTCAGACTACTCTGAGTCAGGTATCTGTTAAATGAGATCCCAATGCTGGCTAAAACATGATTGAAGCAAGGACAACAACTGCCTATCAGGCCAAGATTTATTAGGAAACATACAAACAAAAAAAAATCATTAGTTGTTGCTGTTGTTGTGTTTTAATTTGTTATAGGGCATGTGTACTCACTAAACAGAGACAGAGAGAGAGAGAGGGAGAAAGAGAGAAAAAGTGAAAAAGCATTCCCCAGGGGGGGATGGCCAAGCTGTAAGCTCTCACTTTTTATTTTTTTTTCCCTTCTCCTCTCAGGATCTGGGGCATGCAGGCACATGTGCCTGGGATGTTTTTTCAAGCAGCCAGGTCCAGGACTCAAACTGCACAGTTGACCATGTGTCATCTAGCTGCCTTAATTACCACACTACTGGTTGATCCATAATAGACAGATATTTTTTAAAAATAAATGATTTAATATAGGAAATTGTTTACATAGATAGTGGAAAGTACAAAGAGTGCAAAATGGACTCTGAGGTTACCCAGAGTTTGATAACTTCAGAAAGGGGCTAAAACCCCTAGAATTAGAGAAACCAAAGGGAAGCGTGGGCTCGCCGGAATCTAGATCTTAAGAGGATGGAGGCTGTACAGCCAGTACTCGGGCCTATGGAGGAGGTTCTGTGGAGTATCATGCTTGACATTCAGACCTTTGAGGACCAGATGCCCACAAATGTAACTCCAACTGCCGAAGATAATCATACTACAATGAATCTAGATTCCAGAGTAGGAGTTTACTGGCTGTATTATTTTGTTGAAGGATACTGTCAGAAATTAAATGCTGGAAAGGGGTTTTCTGTCCCTTTCACCTTCACTTTCAATCTCCATCTCTAGCTTCCAGGACCAAAAATGAACAGTAACTAGCCACAAAAATGTCACAAGAAGTACAGTTTCTGGAATACTAGACACAGCAATTTTGCACAAGGTGTGAAAGGGTAGGCTCAGAACTAAAATCTTATATTTTATCCTCAGGTCTTAATCAAATCAGTCAGAGGAACATAATGAATATTCAGAGTTGGGCCAGCCCTATAGCACAGTAATGCAGTGCTGAGCATAAACCTGGGATCCCACATGGCCAACTGTGGTTTGAATTCCAGCACAGGTGGCTTGAAAAACATGTCAAGATGTGTGCTTGGGTAGCCAAAATCTGACAGGATGGAGGAATAAAGAAAAAAATGATTGAGGATTGAACACATCCCACTGGGGATGATTTCTTTCTCTCTCTCTCTCTCTCTCTCTCTCTATCTCTATCTCTTCCATTTTTCTGGATAGTACTAATGCATACTAGTAATAAAATTGAAAAAAAAAGAAATAAAAAAATACATAAAAAAAGAAAAAGAAAATTAAGACTTTGCTAAGGGCAAAACTGAAGGACAGAGGATATTAACATGTTACAATATCATCATCAACAATCCCAACAAAAGTCTACCCAGTAAAGCCTCCAAAGATTACTGACCCTGCAAACCAGAGCAGTTTCCTCATTTTGTTAATAATAGCAATAATAATCATTAACAATTATTGTGAGCCAGATTTTCTAAGACTGCTTACATTTAGCCATGAAACAACTTAGACCAAACTTTACAATAAACAGGTAAGGCTAGAACAGATTGCAAGAAATAAGCCTTACAGGTGATGTTGTGCATATTAAACTATAACTTTACCTATCAAAATCCAAACTCCAACAGATGTTGGCATGTCTCACAACTAAACCGTAATGAAAACAATTATAAAAGTCATCGTGTTAAAAATGAACTATTTTTTTAAAGTATCAAGAATAAAGTTGTTTTAGCCTAGCTCTAATCTAATGGTCAATTATGAATCAAAGACTAAATAAAAAGGTCATAAATACTTGGGCCAAATTGTTGATGCCGGTTTTGATGACTCAGGTTGCTTCTGGTTTTATGGGTGCTCACAAAATAACCAGCACCAACATTTACACACACCACTGGGAGTGAGCACCTTAAATTTCCCCTCTGTGGTTGACAACACTTATGGCATTAATGACCTGGGAAGTTCTCTACCTCGGGAGTGATTATACATATTGCAGTCGTGCAAAGAGTTAGGAGTCAACAAAATGCAGTTCCCCTACATGGGTATCAGAAACATTAGCCAGAAACTCATCATGATTGAAGCCAACCCACACAGTGAGGCTGTCTAGGGAGTGCATACAATAGTCTAGCCCATGACCCTTACGTCTTTCAAATTTGGCTTGTCAGAACCACACCAGGTAGGGGGTGCGGGGTGGGGGGTGTGTGGGGGTCTGTAGGCCTAGAATACTTACAGGGTTACTGCACAGCTAAGATCCTCTTCCAAGTCACAAAACCAGAAATACTTCAGAAGGGTCTGGTTTTCTTTGCACAGCTCATCATGAAACGGAGGAAGAGGACAGCCCAGTAAGCACAGCTAGCGTGAGGAAGAGAAACTCAAGTTCTGTCTGGTTCATAAGTCGCCTGCCCGGTTCCACCAATTCTGATACAATGAAAAGGGTCACAGGATTTTAAAAGCTTCTGGCTTGCTCAGGATTTAAGCCATCCTCCTGGAAACATAGAACATTCCAGCACGCAGCTAGTGACTTCAGAGTTGCAATAGCTGGCCGATTCGCCTTGTTTGCTGAGAGGAACCATTAAGATCAAGTTGCGGTCCAATGTAGATCTTACGAAGAACTCAAAAGGTGGCCCACAGGTGTATCCAAATACAGGATAGAGGTCGTGAATTGTGTCATAGGTCACACTACTGTTTAAGGCTGGGATGTCCTCCCACTGCCTGGTGTCCATGTCTACGTGTGTGGATGAGGAGAGATCAGGAGATCAGGAGCCAGGGTGATGCTCCCCAAGGGATATAACTTCTCAAATGCCTTGAAGTGTCCAAGGGGGATATATGGCTTATGACACCCAATGGCTAGTTATTTCTTCCGGGCCCATGTTTTGATATTTTTTTTCTTTTGCCATTTGCCATAGGTCACATGGAGTTCAGCAGAGAGACAGAGAAAGGGAGGGAGTGGAAAGTGAGAACTCACCCCTTGTGGGGGAAGGCCATGTTGTAATCTCTCTTCCATTCTCTCGCATTTTGGGCATGCACACACACTTCCTGGAGCGTGTTTTTTAGGCCCCTGGGTCTGGGACTCAAATCACTGGGTCGCACCAGGTGGGATCCACTACCTTAACCATCACACCACCTGCTGGCCTGATACATTCATCTTTCCCCAAAATGGTAAGTCTTTCTCAGTGCTGTTTGTCAGGCAAGGGGCCCTCGGCCTGTCTGCCACATCCACAAGACAAAGCAGGTTGGTGTGGGGTTCTCTTGCCCCTCACAGTCTTGGAATACATCCTGGAAAAGGTGGTAAGGTGAAAATGACCAGCTACACAGAGAATCAGCGTTATGACTACCAGAAATACCTGGATGAAGGGGTTTTCCCACCAGCTGGGTCACGTGGTCATTCTCCTTTAAGTGCTGGGAGAGGGTGGGAGGTTTCCTGCCTGGGCCTCCAGCAGGCGAAGACCTCGTGCTGCTGTCGGGCCCCTCCACTGAGCAACGACGGCCACTCGGGTGCATGCCGCCTACAGGACAAAAGTACGCTGGACGAGGAGCCGAGAGCTGCCAGCTGTCCCACATTGGGGGCTTCACGAGCTTATCCCCGTGACCGGCCACGGAAGGGCGCGGGTCGTCCCCAGTGGTGAGAAGAACGTTCGGAGCACGCGCGGCAGAGTTGTCGGCACCAAGGGTTCCAGGACGCGCAGACGCAGAAGGTCCAGCCCCAGGCCCAGGCCAGGCCCCCGCCTGGCAGCAACAGCGGTTCACTGAGGTGCGGCCACCACCAGTTGTGACTTCGACGAGTTGAGGCTGTGACAGGCTGTGGAGGGAAGGCCAGGCGTTGGTCGCCAGAGCCGCCGCATGGAGAACCGCACAAAGTTGCAGGACCGACCGTCGCGGGCACACTGGCCGGCCCCAGCCGAGCGCGAGCCTGAGAACGCCGCCGCTGTTCAGTGGCCTGGACTTCCCGGTAAGCATTTACCCTCGAGTAGAACGCCCCTCCCAGCCCTGCAGGTGCAGGTCGTGTGGTGCCCCTCTGCAGTGCTGCAACCTCGTAGAAGATCCGGGTTGGAGCCAGCAGGTGTCATTGTAGTTAAGGTGTTGTACTTCTACACGGTGGACCACAGTTCAAGTCCCTTACCTGGTGGCTGGAAAATCACCCGGGTATGTGTGCTGCATGCCCCAAATCCCAGGAGGAGATGGAAGAGAAAGGACTGCAGTGTGACCATTCCTGGCCAGGGTGGAGGGGGTGGTTCTCACTTTCCTTGTCACTTTATTTCTCCAGCAAGCTCACATACCCTATGGCAAAAACCTTAAAAATGAAAAAAAAAAAAAAAATGTGGGTCTGATTACACCCTACGCACATTGTGATCCAGGCTGGCTTGGCAGCTATGGTTGGGGGAGAATCACTTTAGGATGAGATCCACTGAAGGTGCCTATATCTCCTATCACTGCCTCTTTCAAAATAAAATAGGTAAAAGCTTTTTAAAAGATAATTCTCCCGACTAGCAGGTGGTGGTGGCTAAGGTGCTAGACACTCCCACGTGGCCAACCACTGTTCAAATCCCAGACCTGGTCGCTTGCTTTCTCACTTTCTCTTACTCTTTCTCTCTCTCTCTCTCTGTTTCTCTCTGGTCAAATTTAAATAAATGAATGAATAAAATAAAATAAAGATAGTTTAAAAAATAGAATTCTCATTTCTTAAATTGTGAGCAACACTAATCCAGGAAACCAACAACATAGTCATATATTTTTTTGTTCTTTTTTTCAGTATTGATAAAAATGCTGTTTCCAGTACAACTGCTTGGTGGGGTGAGGGAGGGAAAAAAAGATAACTTATTCTATAACTGAAGAAACTAGAAGATAAAATTTTCCATGAAGCAAAAGGCACAGTCTTCCCTTCCTTCAACAAAAGAGCATCTATTTCATATAATTTATGGTTTCAGCTCCTAAATACAGTAGAATACCTTGTTCTATTGTGCTCACCTTCTGAGTCCTGTGTGTTTCATCGTATCACACATTATAAAGATTATTATTCTTTTTTGTTGTTCTTCTACACTGGACTACAAGCTATGTTAAAGGACTAAGGTTTCCTTTGACTTCTTTATAAGTCTTCCCTTAGCGTCAAGCAGAATGTTTGACTTACAGTAAACATTACAAATTCATTTAATGAACTAAATAGAACATCTGCTTACCCTATATTTGTATTTCTGAAATAAATATATTCTTGTTTATCATATAAATACCTAGGAACATAACAGTACAATTGGCAACATTTACACAAAACTGAAATTTGTGTGTAGTGCTGTCATACTTTTACAAAAGTACACAATAGTTATGGAAACTTAAAATTATAGCAACAGAAGTAACTTTTAATATCATTTAGAAAAAGAACCAGAAGGAATGTGGCAGTTACTTAATTATAAATGAGTATCTATGGTTAATTTTGCAAAATAAAAAGATTTTTTGTCAATGTAATGTAAGATTAAAGTAAGGGATGAACACAACAAAAGGAGAGTTAAAAAATTAAAATTTAGTGAATTAGCTATTCAGAGTGTGAGTTCACTTCAATAAATTTGAAACCCTAATAGATCAGTACTATTAAATATTCAGTCAGAGCGGGAACTATGTGTATGGTTGAGCCAAATAATCAATAGTCATTTGTTTCAGTTTCTGCTGCTTGTTAGCTTTGGCCTAAGTAACAGGACTAAAAAAATTTGTAGTGCAATTATTGGAAAGATGAAATCTAGGGGTCACTGGCAGTTCTACCAGCCCATTTGGGCATCAATATATTTCTACAATAGATAAATGACTCAGTGGAAATCAGGTAGAAACTTTTGAAATTATATTAGCTCTTTCAGGCCACTATGATATAGTTTCAGGTTTTCAACTTCAGTAAGCTAAGTATATAGTAATGGTGCCCATTTCATAAAATATACCTTGTTGCCAGGCATTCCCTGGTGCAAGCAAACATTTTCCACTGCATTATATTACTTTCTCCAAAATATTCACTTGCTTCTAAAAAATAGTTTTTCTAAAGACCATACAGACTGTTGTTTGAAATATACAGAAAAAGTAATTTTAAAGATAATGAAGCAACAGAAGTATAAGACTGTAGCCAAACATACACCATGATGCTACAAATTACCAGGTCTGTGGAATTTTGCAAGTGGCTTAACATATCTGAACTTCAGTCTCTATTTTTTTAATTTGGACAATACTGTCTTCATTGCAAAATTATTGTGAGGAGTAGATAAAACTCATAAAAGATAGCTAATACATAGTAGGGACTTAGTGAATAGTAACCATGTGATGAAAATTACATATATTTAAAAATATGTCTCTAAAAATTAGTTCTTAGTCTAATTTTAAGCTAGTTTTTTATAGTTTGCTAATGAATCATTGATTGCTCAGCAATGAAGAAGTGTACTATTAATAAAATGGTGAGGCAACTTGATTAGCTATTGCTTTCTGATGAACTCCATTAGAGAGTACTAAAATATAGAAATTTGCACTTATGGAAATAAAACATGGTAGAAATACTACTTATAGAACCTAATTAGTCACTACCATATCAAAAGGAGAAATTGGATTTTACTCTAAAGATCAGAAAGCACAAAGCTTTGAGGTCCTTCAAAGAAGTTACCAAAGCTTTTATTAGCTTAACTGAAAAGTCATGATATACTTTTCTGTTTTGCTATGCCAAAATGTATCATGGCTTTTCTGACAGTTCAGTACTTTAACTGTTATAGTGTCTATAACATGCCTAAAGTGTAATACTTGGTGAAAAACAATGAAGATAAACTGAGGTCTGTTTTTTTTTTTTCTAATATTTTTTACGAAAGGGCATCATATGAATGTGCTGTATAATTTTTGGACAGATAACCAATAGATAATTTGTAAATTCCAAGTAGAGTTAGATATGATTAATACCTATTTAAGTTGAATAAGAGTAACACATCTGTTCTAGTTTGTTCTGTTGTTTGCTTAATAACTGAATATCTGAAATTGGGAGATATATAAAGGAATTGGGGTTTCTTCAACTTCATGGTTTGGAGGTGTAAGGCCCCAGGGCTCCATCTTGCTTGTGGACAACATGATACAGGGCAGGACCTTCTGCAAAGCAGAGGATGTGTCTGTGTCTATGTCAGTGTCTGCGTGTTTGTTCTGGTCTTATTCCCTCTCCTTGTAAACCCAGCAGGACTCAATAATGGGGCCCTCACCTGATACCTAATCTCTTCTCAAAGGCTCCACCTTTCAATATCATAATCGGATTAAGGTTTTGTATTATGGTCAAGAATTTTATCCCTATTGTCAACAATTATTTTCAGAATTAATTTTTCTACATGCTTTTGGGTCATATATTTCTTGCAGCATTCACTTAAAAAATTTAAACTTTCTGAGCAATATTTAATTTTTTTGAGATGTTTCTTTATATCTCTCCAATGTTGCTCTCTGAAAATGTAACATAGAGGACTTTTACCTGTACTCTAAAAAAATTATATAGGGGGCCCAGTAGGTGGCATGGTGGTTAAGACACTGGACTCCAACATGGCAGACCACAGTTCAAGTCCCAGATCTGGTGACTTGCTTTCTCATTTTCTCTCATTCTGCCTTTCTCTAGCGATTGTACATGCCTTATAGAAGGCAACTATGGATACCAGAGGCGGTGTGGGAGGAGAGTGGGAGATGGCAGAGGGTGAGAGAAAGGGAATCAAGGATGGGGAAAAAAAATTATACAGGAAACAAGAAACAAAAAATTATTTGTTGATGATAACATGTATGTTGATGTGCTTGATTGAGCCAATATACAGTGTATTCTGGATGGAAAACCTAATTTTATATGCTGTAATGATGTACAGTGAATGAATGTAAATAAATAAATTTAAATAAAAATAAAATTTAGTAATAATAATAAAATTAAATAATTCTTTAAAAATTAAATTATATAAATAATACTCTATACAAAGTTAAGTATAAAAAACGACATTTTCTTGGGGCCAGCAGGTGATGTGGAGGGTAAGGTGCTGGATCCCACATGGCCAACTGTGCAGTTTGAGTCTTAGACCTGGAAGCTTGAAAATCATGTCAGTTGCATGTGTGTATGCCCATATTCCAAGAAGAGACTGGAGAAAAAGGTACTGTGGCATGGCCACCTCCTTTGGGGAGTTATTTATCATTTTACCTTTCTTTCTCTCTGGCAAACACACATACTTCATAAGAAAACTAAACAAAAACAAAAAGACGTATTCTTTGCTCCTAAGCCACATTTGCACTAATAAATTTCTATAAGAAATTAGAATTTAAAAGAATAAATTCTATACTTTTCAATAAGGATCAATTTATGACTTGATTTTTTCTGATGAAATAGGTTGCATTAGATTTTCACATGTTAGCACACATTCTTAATACATTTTTTTCAGCACCTATTTATGTTGTTTTACATCACTAAATTTCACTTAGTGATTTAATTCTGTCTGATATGCATTAGATGAGAAAACTGAATGTTTAAGTATTTGGTAGTAAAAAAGATATTAAGATGAATTTAGATTTTTTATAAGGTTTTTGCATGTGTGAAACATAGGGCATGTGTACTCACTAGAGTGATAGAGACAGTGAGAGGGAAAGTGAGAAATCATCCCCCTGGGGTAGACATGGTACAATCTCTTCTTCATTCTCTTCTCAGGATGTGGGGCACACACACAGATATAGCAGGTGTGAGTTTCAAGCCACAGGGTCTAGAACTTGAGTTATAATTGGCCATGTGGGTGTCCAGAACCTTAACCACCATGCCACCTACTGATCCCTAGATTTAGTTTTAGAGATATGTTTTTCTGAATAGATATACATGATTATAACAGTCAAAATTAATTACAACAAAAATTTCCATTTGTGGACTTTCTAAGGAGGAAATGCAAAAACTGATATTACCATATACCATTGATATTAGTTTCCTCTGAAATTTTGTCCATAGTGTTTCGCTTATATATTACTTGATAACTATTTAAAGACTACCTGGTATGCTAGGTACCATGGTTCCACCTGTAATCTCAGTTCATTGCGAAGGTGAGTCAGGAGCATCATAAGTAACAGGCCAGCCTGGAAAACAGTGAGAATCTGTCTCTTAAAAACAAAACAAGACAAAACAATAAACCAATTCAAATAATATAATTTTTTTGCTAAATTACTGATAAACCTGAGCTCACAATAAAAGTTAACAAGAAAACTAAAACTTATATTTTGTCTTCAGTCCTTAACATATGACTATAATATAAGATGATCTAGTAATTGGCATAAAGCTACTTGGATGAGAGTTTGGTAGAACATATTGAAATTACACACACACAAACACACACACCTACACACACACATAAACACACACAGAAAATTGTTACATATTCAACCTAAACATGGCAGGTTGAATGTATATTATATAGAGTATATTAAAAGTTGTGTTATATATGCTATAATAAACCAAAAATCTAGTCTAAATCGTTTCTTATATGTTAATCCTGACCTACTACTTTAACGGGTGATATTTAAACAACTTATTGCTCTTGATACATGACGTTTTATGGTCACTCAGCTATGTAACAACAAATACCTTGCATAATTTAATAATTGCTGTTTTCATTGCTGTTTCTACCATGGCATCCATAAATCTGGATCTTGGAAAACAAAATGAAGTAGGTAAAATTAAAAAAGAACAGATGGCTGAAGAAATGAACAGAACCTAACATGACCCTAAAAATTATAATAATGTTATATTTATTTATGAAAGAAAAATAACAAAATGAAAAGAAGCTAGGAAAAAAAAAAGTAGTGTTGGAAGGGAATGGGCATTCAGGAAAGGGTTGAAAGGATCCAGCAAAGACTATGCATAATATATGGTAGATATATGGTAGGATAGAAAGCATCGATCAAATATTAAAGACGAAGGGACTTGATGGTAGTGTAGTAGTGAAATACAATGTTCTGCATTTTCAGGAAAATAAATTCTACTGTTCATAAGACATTAAAATTCTACATTATATGTTATCTACATGAGTGGGTTCTGAGTTCATGCTCAGAAATCTTCCTCAGTACACCAGGCACGTATGTGCCCATAATTTGGGGGTGGCTGACACTGGGGTGGATTATGTCATCAAGTCACTATTGGGAGAACTATCTCTTTGTCTCTCTCTCACACTCTCTATATCTCTCACTCATAGAACAAACTTAAAAAATTAAAGCAAGGAGATTGTATAACATGAATTCATAAATTCAAGCAATTATTTTAGCCAGCTGATGAGGAGGTATATCTTAAACTAGAGATCAGCAAAACAATGGCTCACTATGGCTCAGAAGGTAAAAGTGGGCTCATCTTTATAGGGACTGAAAGTTAGAATAGTCTATATATTTGTATATGCTTAAAGAAATAGAAGGGAAAAAAAGGAATGGAAAACAACTGTAGACACCAGAGACAGTATGGGAGGAGGGTGGGAAATGGCAGAGGTTGAGAAATTGGGGGGGGGGGATATATATATATATATGAAAGTAGAAATGGGAAAAATATTTATTATAACATGTGTAATTAAGCCACTATGCAGTATATTCTGGATGGGAAATCACATTTTGTATGCTGTGACAATGCTTAGTGAATGAATGCAAATTAATAAATTAATTAAAAATTTTAAAAAATGAAAAAAAGAATTGAAAAAAATAGAAGAGTATTTCCTGACATGTGAATATTATATATATGTAAGATTCAAATTTCAATGTCTATAGTAATATTTCTCGGGAAAACAGCTACCTTCTTCTCTTTATGTATTATCTATGACTGCTTTTATGTGGTAATGGAGGTGGCTGGGCTATATGTTGACATGATGTTTAAGGTGACTGGATCCCACATGGCTGACTGCAGGGTTCCAGTTCCAGAGCTTGCAACTTGAAAAACACACTCGGCATATGTGCATGCATGCCCAAAAATGAAGTGTTGAGTACCCTTTCTAGAGACCATGTCACTCACAAACCTAACCATTCTCTGGCCCATTTAAATTTTGCTGTCGAGACCAACAGTTAGCATAATGGCTATGTCTCTGGACTCCCATGTAGTCGACCACGCTTCGAGTTCCAGACCTGGTGGCTTAAAACTCACGCTGGGCATGTGTGCATGTGTGTCCAAGATCCTGAGAGGAGAATGAAGGAGAAGGGATTGCGACGTGTCCATCCTCCCTGGGGGGTGATTTCTCGCTTTCCGTCTCTCTGTCTCTCTCTGTCTGGCGAGCACATGTGCCCTGTAGCCAAAACCTCTCCCCCCAAAAAAAGGTTTGCTGTCATCTATCTTAACTCAATTTTACTTTCTGTGTCTTCCAGCTAAGCCTATGTTGAGATTTGGTTCCTATTGTGATGATATTGTAAAAGTGAGAGACTTAATCTGACTGGTATTATGAGAGAGAGCCTTTGAGAGCTGATTGGAATTAGATAAGGTCATCAAAGTGGAGCCCCTGTGATTGATAGGTTTATATGAAGAAGAAGATACAATGACACAAACAGGCTCTTGCCATGGGTGCCCCATGCAGACACAAAACTACATATAGTTCCTAACAACTGAAGACCCTAACTAGGTGTGTCTCCTTGATTTGAATCTTTAAGCTAAATAAACTTTTTTTTATTAACTACCTAGTCAATGATATCTAAATATTTAGTAAGAGAAAATGGACTAGAACAGCCAGTGATGTCAGCTTGAATATCTTTACACTCAGTTCTACCAATAAAAGGCGCAAGACTTAGTAAGGTGACTGTCTTAGCTACAGTGTGATTTCTGGCTAGTGTGAGAGAGTTGAGATCGAAGCAATTTCAGAAAAATAAATTCTACTGTTCGTAAGACATTAAAATTCTACATTATATGTTTTTCAATAAGCTATTCCCTTGCTAAAAGAGTGTTAAATATTCTTAAAAGAATGTTATATCCATTCCATTATGTAAAACCATAGATATCAAATCATAATTTGGGCAACTAATGACCATCGAAAAAGTAAGACCCTCTTAAAGGTGTACTTTCTTTGCCCATTAAGGCATACATTAAAAATAACATAACTCACATATATTTCTAGAAATGTCAAGGAAAGCATACTTGGGAAACTTTCCCTTCATAATGCCATTGATGCAAAAGTAGATGATAGCTTAAATATCTCCTTCTCTGAGAAGTATAGGACATCCAGGTTCTAAAAAATGGTAATGCTTTAAAAATACTTTAAATCTCATAAAACAATAAAGAAAAAAAGTAATAGAAGTTCCAAAAGTTTTTTGTTCAGCAGGCTTCCATGCTATGCAGTTTAGCTTTGCATGATTTCCCCACAGCCTTTGCAAAAATGTTATTAACTTCAGAAAATTGTTTCTCCTCCTGCATGTTGAGAGAAAAAGCAATTTGAAATGTTTATTTTATGTTTGAAGTTTCTATTCATAAAAGAAAAGCCGAAAATATTATTGTTGACTTCAATTTGTGGCTCAAACCACAGAAGTGCACATTCAGGCAATGATTTACTATAGTTTGGGTCTGATAAATAAAAGTAATCTCACATTTTCTTCACTCATTAATACAAATTGATGTAAAACATACTTTGCATCTCCATGAAGGGAATGGAAGCCACTGTTATTTTTATTTTCCCCTGATGCTGGACAAATACCTTGTTCCTAGGTAGAGGTCACTAGAGCTATTACACTGTAATGGAAATGTAGTAGAGTTGAGAACTTGCTCATTCACATTAAATGAACTGAGACCTACTGCTAATTACTAGTTTTGTGAACTGACACATAAACAAAGAAACTGTACAATAAAGACGTGGACATACTATCCTGCAAACATCCTTTTACATACAGCTCAATGGATGACTGGCTTAAATGGGTAACTTTCTCATGAAATGGCTTATTATGCACTTTAATATGGTTTATGGGCTTAACAAGCTACACACAACTTGTAAAAGCCACTGGCTACTTGCACTTTAGTAAACTGCAAATCCAAACACCCTCAGTAAGGTAATAAGTGTACATTTCTGTCTCACATTTCTACTGCCTCAGGAACTGTACTTTCTGTGTAATGGTTCACACTCCACTGACCTGATTAAGCTTCTAATTATACTATATTGAATGCATCTTATAATGCTTATACCCAAACAAAATTATACTCTTCTATAACTGCAATTATCAGGGTTGGAAAAAAAGAAAAACTTGAGAAACTCACTTTTTCCCCCCTAGATTTCAAATTGAGTTTTACTCATATTAACACAACTCTAAGTGCTTCACTATCATATCAAATAAAATAGAATTCAATCAAAATGTAAGCTTTTTTTTTTTTAAGTTTACCCACTCATTTCTTTTCTGACAGAGAAAGAGAAACAGAGAGAGAGAAAGAGACAGTATTCCCTACAGGATCCACCCTCAGCTTCAGCCAGTCCCAGATCACCTACATACGTGGGCCCGGTGTACTTAGAAAAGCCTCTGGACTTGAACCAAAAGCATGCACACTACCACATACATCATCACTGCATCACCATCTGGCACCTATGTTAAATTCATGAAAGTTCAAATACTATATCTACAGATAAATAGGTATTTATCAATGTATAAATATGTGAATATATTTAAGTAGATACTTAAATGCATTTTACTGTTTTTAGCTGATAACATGTTATAACTGGATACTTTTTATTAGAATACATTACCTTCTTATAATACATATACTGGTGATGAACGGCCAACAAATCTATTGTACAATAGTAGAGTGGTAGTAAATTTAAAATATCTGGGTTTGAATCTCAACTGTTCCACATTTTACTGACTGACCGTCTAGAGGATAATTATCTGTAATAATTCACATCGAATAATTATTAATAAGAGTCAAGATAATTGACAAATAAAGTGATATTCAATGGTTCATTCTTTTATTTTCTCATTTTAAAAGAAATCAGAGGATTTTTTTTTTTGCTTTTATAACTTCCATAGTTGCTTTATATGACTGACAAGAAGGTAAAGTATATACCAGTAGCAATATCTATTTATAGTTTGCTTTTTTATTACTATAATCATAAATATAAAAATAGGAATTTTTGCTTTTTTAAAAACACATTTTATAAACCATAATTTCATCATTACAAGTTAATTTTTATGTCAGGAAATGAATCCATTCTAAATTATATTTTTCATTTTGAAATTTAAAAATACAATAATGCCCCAAAAGATCTTAAGAAGTATACCCAAAGCAATGATCTTAAGCTACATTAATTTTTAAAACTTTTCTGGCTTTTCTGTTACTTTTTTCAGATTATCTAAACTGTTTAAATTGACAACATTTGGATATTACATAATGTGTCAAGTAGTAGGAATGAAATGACCTGTAATTATTCACTTTAGTAACAACCACAGAGACAATCTTGGATTGTCTCTCAGTATTTTTTTTTTCTCTCAGTATTATTTTTCATTATTTTTTCTTGATTTACTATATATTTTCAAAAATAATCTTGATAACATTATTTTTATGTAGATAAAGTGTTTTTTAAAATCAAAAACTATTTAAAAATCATAAAACACCTAGTTTAAATACTGGATGTAGGCATTTCTAAACTAGAAGCACCGGGTACAAAGTAAGAGGATGCACAAGGAAATGGTAAAATATTACCCATGAAAACATCTGTAAACACTTAAACATTTCCTAAAGTCTGTTCACTGAAGGGCACACACATATGCATGCAAACATAATCAATCATGGTGATCAATCTTTCAGCTAATCTCTGCATGCTTTGATGCATCAACAAGACATGACTGGAATTTATCAGCCTCAGTCTCTTCTTAACTGCTTAATTTACATTATAGTCAGAAGCAATTTTATTTTACATAAAGAATTCCCAGGAAGTAGCTCAAGTTCTCAGTCCTCAAGAAGACACTTACTTTGAGACCAGCAGATGGCATAATGGTTATGTTGCTGGACTCCCATGTAGTGGACTGAAGTTCAAGTCCCAAGCGCAGTGGCTTAAAACTCAAGCCAGGCACGTGTGGATGTGTGCCCAAAATTTGGGGAGGAGAATGGAAGAAAAGGGATGGAGGCATGGCCGTCCTCCCTGGGGTTGGTGGGGGGGACCTCGCTTTCTGTCTCTCTGGGGAGCACAGGTGCCCTATAGCAGACATCTCTCTCTCAAAAAACGAAACAAAAATAAAAAAACACCCTTACTTTATTCTTGTCTTGAAGTTACTCACATGATTCCAGTTACTGCTAAATAAGAGCTATATATTTTTTTTCATTCTGAAAAAGCACTCTCAAATATTTTATGAAAAGGAATACAGAAATGTGAGCCAGATTACTGCAACTCTGTATTAGAAATGGTTGTCATATTTGGGAACATTACAGTAAATATGTATAACTAGTGCCCAGATGCAAACCATAATTATTTCAAAGATAAAAAGCTGAGCTACTTTAGGAAGCATAAATCAAACCAGCTCTTCTTCTGGGATTAGATGAGTAAATACAGACACAAAAACCAAACATTTAGAAAGCTCTATCATGTCACAATTTTACAAGACGGTTATTATCATCACTTACAACTGTTTGGTATGGGATAGGTTGTAATTTGTGTTGATTCTTCTGGCTTTTTGTTAGGTTATCAATGTTATGTGAATTGGATTTTTCATTTAACAATTCTTTCTCAGTCTGATCTTCTAAGTACTGGGAGATCCCAAGATTTTGCTGTGTTGCTCTTTGTGTGTGTCTGTGTGTGTGTGTGTGTGTGTGTGTGTGGGTGTGTAAAAGATGTCTATCTTCAGACTCTTCATTAGGATATTTTCAACTCTCTTTGACAGTGGACAGTAATTAACTATGCTAATGACATTGCTGTAGGTAATGTAAAATAAGATCTCAGTTTGCCCTAGATGTTACACTCTATGTCAATTGTTCTAATGTAATTATTAAAAACATGTCATTTTATTTTAGAAAGTAGGCCAGTTTGAAAATAAATTATATGGCATTTAACTTTAGGCAATTACTGATTGGTTAAGCTTAAACATTTAATAAGCTTAAAGAATTTCTGTCCTTTTCCCTATATGAGCACTGTGCAGTTGGTTGTTTCTGCATAACACCTGCACAATATTATTGTAAAAAAGTGTTAACAGCATACCTACTAAAAATTACTGAGCTCAGTATTTGTGCCAGGCATAGAGATAGACATTGGCAATATTAGACTGAACGAAATAGACAAGTTTTATCAAACGTGGAGCTAGATTTTTCAGGAAGGGAGGGACATAAAGTAAATAAACAAGAGATAAAGTTTTCCTTTTGTTTTCTTTTTCTCTTCTTCTTCTTCGTCTTCATCTTTGTCTTTTTTAATTTGCTGCAGAGCATGTGCACTTGCCAGAAAGAGAAGAGAAGAGAGAAAGTGAGAAATTACCCCTCGAGGGGATGGCCACACAACAATCCCTTTTCTTCTACTCTCCTCCAGGGGTTTTGGGCATGCACACACACATGCTCTGTTCTGTTTTTCAAGCCACCATGTGTAAGACTTGAACTGTGTGGTTGACCATGTGGGATCTAGCTGCTTTAACCACCATGTCACTTGGCTGGCTCAGATAGGAAGTTTTTTTTAAACCAAAAATAGACTTTAAAAAGGTTCTCATGGATTAAATCTTATAGCATACATAATGTAGTTTTTAAAGAAATAAGAAAAAAAGTAATTAGATAATAAAAGTTATAGGAAGAAAGGGAAAAGAAGATGATTATTTTAAATTCTGCTTTTGTAATCTTGTAAATGAACAATAGAGGCTTCTCTCTCTTACAAGGTAAGTGTCTTGTGAGATATTGCAGTCAGAGGAGCCATCAAAATGAGATCCAAAGACTAGCATTTGTTACTAATTCTGTATTTTCAAAATTTGTTTTTCTTATACAAATGTTGAAAGTAAAGCCTTGTAGGAAGAAAAATAAATATGAGAATGATGGGAAATGATTTTCTCTTTCTGAAACACCCCTCTTTTTAACTTATACTGAATTCTTTATTCTGTATGAAGTATATTCTAGGCTAGCTGTTTTCAGGCACATATCTCCACCTACATGGCTAGAATCATCCCTGGGGGTTCATACTCAACTTCACATCGGGGTCAGTTTATTTCACAGTTTCTACTGTCATATGTGTCTGAGAGAAAGTGAAAATGTTTATTGAATTGCTTAATGGTTATGTTTAGCAAATTTGTTTGCCAGCATGCTCTTTTACTCTATACTCCAGTTAAGAAGCCCCTTTACAATCTGAGGTGTCCTTGTCTTTATCCTCATCCTCAAAATATGCCTGGACCAAGTTTTCTCTATAACTTTAGGGGATACTTTTTCCTTTTAAAAGTTTGCCTATTCTTCTAAATGAGGAGGGGATTATTGTTTGTGAGTAAATGAATACCTGTAACTGAGTCATCGTTCTTTGAGATATCTGGAGTTTTGATTTAATTGTGATACTACTGCAAGTTACTGAATAATTAACTGAATATATATATATATTTTTATAATTCTGGATTCCTCTGCTCTAACTGCTGGTAATTTATCAGTGAGCTTTTCAAAAAGTGGTAGGGATTTATTTTTCTTTTTTTAATTAATGTGGCACTTGAGATGTTCACCTGTGGGATGCTTTACATGGGATATTAAATTTCAGTTAGACATGCTTATCTCTATTTAAAAAAAATGGAAAGCTTATTACATTCAGGTAGATAGCTACCTCTTTTAATTGCTAATAGGCAGTCATCAATGCTCCTGTCTTCTTAAGGATAGAAACTGTTGACGAGGATGTGTATGGTGGTCTCAGATGGGCTGGACTGAGGTGTATATCATACTGGGTAAAGTCTCTTCACAATCTAAATGATGTATAGTGATTTGAAGGAAAAGAATTAAGATAACAAAGCAAAATAAATAATTTGAGCTATAAGGCATATATGAAATAAGAAACAAAAAAGATCTGAAAAAATTTCAATTAAAATTCTCCAAATATTTAGTTAAGAGAAAAAAATGCCAGCAGTGGTATGGTGGTTAGGGCACCGGATCCCACATGGCCAACTCCACAGTTCAAGTCCCAGCAGCCTGTAGAACATGCCAGTCATGTGTGGGTGTGTGGCTACAATCCTGGGAAGAGAATGGAGGAGAAAGGATTGCAACATGGCCTTCCCCCAAGGAATGGGGTGCTTTCTTACAATCTTTCTCTCTTTGTTTTCTCTGTGTCTCTTTCCAGTCAGCTTATATGCCATATAGAAAAATAAAAAGGAGAGAAAAAGAAAAAGGAAGATATGAATAAGGGAAATCAGGCAGTAAGAAAAGATTATTACTAAAATATGATTCCTAACATTTTTTTAATCAATAAAGTGTTGTATAATAAACATGCAAGAAGGTTGAGTATAGGTCTAAAATGTAAAACTGAAGAATAAAAACAGAATTTGAAACATGAAAATTAAGGAAACATAATAAAAATGTCACATAAAATAGAGGAGAATATAAGAAAATCCACCATTTGAGTAGTTGGAGTTCCAGAAGGTAAGAAAAATTGTGAAAGTTGAAGCAGATCAATAGAAAATCAGTAAAAGATTTAAAAATTCATATACAAAGTAAAATGGACAAGATTACCCAAAACATTTTGAAAATGAAATTCTTTGATTTAGAGAAAGTAAACAAGCCCTACTAAATTTCATAATATGGTAAAAATACAGTGCTTAAAAATATATGCTTTTGGTTAAAGATAGAAAAGCATAATAATGGAAAAATGATTAGGTCTAAGCTCGCTAGGTTTAATCCTCATTGCAACCCAATCAGCAATATTGTATTTACTTTTGGAAAAGAAAATGGAAGAACAATAAGCAAATGTGTCCAAAGTCACACATCTACTGAGAAGTAGCTTCAGAGTCTGTGCTCTCAATTATTTAACATAGCTTAGTTTGTGTCAGTCTTTAAATAAAAAGACAGGTTCACTTCTCTCCTTCTCATCTCTCTCATTTTATTTTTCATAGGTGTCCTGATTGATGTTGGATGTATGTCAAGTAGATTTTAAATGTGAACCTGTAGTTCTTTCTGGTCAGTTGTAGGATTTGTCTGTCTAGCCGCCTGTACAGAATTGCTGTGGTTTTCTTAGAGGAAACTTTCTCCCCGGTAAAATCCTACATTGTTCTATTGTACTCTGGAGGGCTGTCCATCTGCTTCTGCTGGTTTACTACATAACAAGTTCTGCTTAGAAACCTAAAAGGACATAAATCTGAAACTACAGACCCATGCTTGTCAGTGCCATATAATGCAGCTCCTGTTCAGTAATTATGTATGATAAACATCCTGATTATAATACGTCTCCTCCACTGAGGTGGTATGCTAACACACACATAATACTGGTTTACTGGCATAACTAGGCTATACACAGCTTTTTAATGTGCTATTTCCTGAACAGAGAAACTTCATTTTATCTCTTTCAAGATTGTTCAAATGATGGTACCTTGCATACTGAATGCACAATTTACATTCAATTAAAATTTGAGATCTCAACTTCTCCAAACTAATTTGGTCCAAATAAGTTTGCTTTCTTTTCAGTGATCCATTAAGAGCCAATATTTTGGGTACTGTATAGATTATTTATTGACAAATTAGGAAAATTATCCCTTTTTTTTTTGAGAGCTGTTTGCTATAGGATGCGTGTGCTTGCCAGAAAGAGAGAGAAAGCGAGAAATCATCCTCCTGGGGGGTATGGTCATGCTGCAATTCCGTCTCCTCCATTCTCCTCTCAGGATCTTGGGCACACATGTACACACGCCCAGCATGAGTTTAAGCCAACGGGTCTGGGACTCAAACCTCAGTTGACTACCTGGGAGTCCAGCGATATATCCATTACAGCAACTGCTGGTCCCAGAAAATTATCTTTTTAAACAATTCCAGTTCTAAATTCTAAGAAGTCTTTTCTCATGTTTTAGGAAGCAATATGTTCATCACAGGGTACGAATCAGATCTCACAAAAGTGAACAAAATGAATTCACATCCAAGGCAACCAAAGCCCATATAATACTGGTTGTTTATGCCACAGAGAAAAGACTTTTTCAAAAGATTCAAGCCCAAACTGACCCACTCTGAATATTTGACGAATTAGAATAAACATTTTTAAAAAATAGGTCAAGGAAAATTGATGAATCATAGTGCTGCCTGTTTATGAGATTTACAAAACAGGAATAAATTCTGTCTTGCTTTTAATAACATTTAAGAATATTTTAAACCCAAGAAAGTGATCTGTGTGTGTACTTTTAGTATTCGGCATCCCAGAGATATGTAGTCATTAAGATATTGCAGTATGTTGTTATGACAGTCAGCATACTTGGATTTTTAATGAAAAGTGCCAGAAAAATCTTATAATTTTGAGCAATATATTCTAAGTTAAAGGAAATGAGTAATAGCTTCTTCTGGGAAAAACTGAAAATTCAAAGTCTATGTAATGAGATTTTAGCAAATATTACATGTGAGATCTTGTCCTCCTCCTTCATGTCCTCTTTTACTCTCCAGGAAGTAATTTCATTTGCATGCATAAGAAACTTGAATTATTCCCTTAGAGAATTCTGGAGAACTTACATTCTGATTTGCTTCTCCTTTGCCAGAAAAGACTCATCACATCCGTTTGTGGTTGCTATGATATATGTAACAAAAGGCGGAGAAGAAAGATAAACATTAGAATAGTAACCATGGGTTCCTAGAATAATATTGAGTCGTCAGTCAGGAAACTCATGATGAAGAAAAATGCATCGTGATTTTCCTGATGACCTAATATTTACATGACTATCTTTACCTGTTCTACCCTTAAGAATGTTTCCTTACAAATATGCCTAGTATAAAGAATGTCTCTGTCATTACTTATTTAAGATACATCCATTTATCTACTTCCTGTACTTTCCAGAGTCTCCAAAGTAATATTGTTGAGATCACTTTCATTTTAGCTTTCCATATGCTTGAAGGTATAAGATCTATGATCTACAGATAATATACATTTATTTTCAACACATTATAAAATGTTCACTTCTAAATCAAATTAAAAATTTTTTAAAAACATTTTGTTTTCCAATGAGTGATCCTTACTGAGATTTTTTGTTAAGCAATGCTTATTCATCAGTAAATACTAGTGGCCATTTATTTGAAGAAATTTATAAATATTAAAAATATACACACACATATATGGTACATAGTATATATGTGTGTGTGTGTGTGTGTATATATATATGTACACACATATGTGTGTATGTGTGTGTGTATATATAATATGGATGTGTATATATACACACACATACACATATGTGTGTATATATGTGTGTGTATACACATACATGTAATTATTTTAATGTGCTTTTGTTTCAGAGTCTTTTTTTTTTGAGAGGTTTTTTTATTTTGCTATAGGGCATGTGCGCTCACCAGAAAGACAGAGACAGAGAGACAGAAAACAAGAAGTCACTCCCCAGGGGGGATGGCCACACCGCAATCCCTTCTCCTCCATTCTCTTCTCGGGATCTTAGGCACACATGCACATGCGCCTGGCATGAGTTTAAGCCACTGGGTCAGGGACTTGAACCGGGGTCGACTGCATGGTAGTCCAGTGACATAGCCATTATGCCAACTGCTGGTCCCTCAGAGTCTTATGAGACCCTGAAAAATGGTGGAAAAAATATGGTTGGTTAATATTTCGAAGAAAGAAAGGAAATGATGATATTTAGATATCTTGTATAATTGTTAAATTCATATTCATTACAAAGAATTGGTAGTAGAAAAAGTTGTATATTCATATATATTTCTTTTCTATTGATCATTCTCTTTTTATTATTTATTTATTTGTTTGTTTGTTTATTTATTTATTTTGCAATTCTTTAGTAGATTTAACAGCCTAGGGCAGTTTTTCCTCACAGTTCTTACTTCAAGACAATCCTTGCCATGCATTACTTCTTTACTTCTTATCTGTTTTTATTCACTCATCTTTAAAACAGACATTGGTCATATATCATATACACTCTGTCCAATTGCTCTATGTAGACATTCCATGTAGTTTATCATTGTCAAACTCTGCTTACTTCTCCTACCAGGAGATCATAGGTTGAGTGAAATTCATTGTTGTCCAAAATGAAGAGAAAGACAGTGAGGTTATTGTAGGAAATCTCCTGGAGCCTTCAGGTGAAGGATGGAAGTTAAACAACTTCTGAATCCCTGCTATTTTATATCTGGCCTCTTGCCATGAATTTATGAACGTAGTTTTTTTATGTGCATAAAACACTTTATACACACACACACACACACACACACACACACATCAAACAATCAGAGAAACATGATACTAGAATATTTTTATCTGATAAGCTAGTAAATTTCTCACAAATTATGTTTTAAGGGACCAGCAGTTAGCGTAATGGCTATGTCGCTGGACTCCCACGTAGTCGATCGCGGTTCGAGTCCCGGACCCGGTGGCTTAAACTCACGCCGGGCATGTGTGCGTGCGTGCCCAAGATCCCGAGAGGAGAATGGAGGAGAAGGGATTGTGGCGTGGCCATCCCCCCTGGGGGGTGATTTCTCGCTTTCTATCTCTCTGTCTTTCTCTGTCTGTCTGGCGCGCGCACGCGCCCTATAGCAAAAACCTCTCAAAAAAAAAAAATATGTTTTAAGCATTCTACTTTATGGGTATAGTTAAGGTATATTGTGAAGGGACCAGCAGATGACTTAACGGTTCTATCGCTGGACTCCATGTAGTCAATTGTGGTTCAAGTTCTACACCTGGTGGTTTAAAACTCATGCTGGGCACATGCGTGTGCATGTCTGAGATCCCAAGAGGAAAATAGAAGAGAAGGGATTATGGCATGGCTATCCCTCCTGAGTGGTGATTTTTTGCTTTCTGTCTTTGTCTCTCTCTGTCTCTCCGGCAAGCACACATGCCCTATAGCAAAAATCTCTCTCTCTCAGAAAAGATATATTGTGAATATATTATTTAAAATAAAGTATAAATAACTTCATACTTTTCTCAAAAATGTAGAAACACATATAATCATCCAACCATCTTGTGAGTATATAGGGAGATATTATAAGATAGTGCCAAAAGACATTGGACTGGCCTTAGAGGCTGTGGGTTTTTCTCTGGGTTCTTTATTTAACAAGCATAGTCTAGCTATCTTTTCATAAGAAATAAAAGGATTAGAAATTAAAGAGTATTGGGCCAACCAGTGGTGTGGTGATTAAGGTGGCTGGATCCCCATAGTTGACTTTGCAGTTAGAGTTTTGGACCCTGTGGCTTGAAAGACCTGCCAGACACTTACATGTACAGACTCAGAATCCCCTAAGGAGGGGAAGATAAAGAAGGAATTGCAGCTTGTCCATTGATCATGGTGAGTGGGTGGTACTTTCTCTCTTTCCCCCTCTCTTTGTCTCTCTTTCTCTCTCTCTCATGAGTGCATGTTGCCTTCTGGCAAATTAAAATAAAAATAAAGAGTACTGACATTGAGATTTTCTATGGCAACCAAGATTGTCTTTTATCTAATGAAACTTTCCATTATGGTAATTGATATTCATATATAGATGACAGTAATTTGTCATCTAGAAAAAGACAATTTTGTGAAGAAAAAGGGGTGCTATTAAAAATCAGGCATACACAGCAACTTCTCTAGGAAACCTGGGGGGCATGGTCTCTATACTCACTTGGTTTCCAAACCTAACTTGTATTCTCTCATAATTCATAACTACTTACCTCTAACAATATATTTGTCTAATCCTATCTTAAAATTCATATTTTTATTTGATTTATCTTCTGTTAAATTTCATTACTATAATTTAGTTAGCTACAGTCTATACTTATCTGAGTTACATGATTTTCTGCCACCAAAAATGTTCTAGTAATTCACAACTGGAAATTCCCTGAGGATCTCTATTCATCACACAATTGCGATAGTAATGCTAATGCTCTCTATTGAATTTTCATTATTGTATTCTATATATTTTTATTCTTTCATTCTATTTTTTACTTTTATTGGTTATCATTCTTCCTCCTAATAGAAACTCTCAGACCTTTGACTTATTCTAATCTCTCCCCTAACACCCCCAGCTTCCACATGCTTATCATCATTTCATTTTTTTTTTTGTACAGAGAACACCATGATGAACTATGTCAAGTAATCTCTTGATAGCCTCTCTAGTAGTATTTCCATTTCTGATCATTTTGCAGATTCCTACTTTGAGTTATATTAATAATAAAAATGTATAAAATAAACCTTTGCATTATCTCTGATGCTGCTGACACGTCAAAGAAAAGTCACTGTAAGCATGACACTTAGTACTCGGTTGTGCTCCAGTCTTGCATGGCCTGCCATTTATTAATCTCTAGTTGATTATTATATTTAGAACAGTGACTGCTACTCTTTTTAATTTTTCAAAACTTCTTCTTTGCCTATTCTTTCCCACATTGGTGAAGAGCCCAGTATAATTTTGTGATCTATTTTTTAAATAATTATTTAATTTTTTATTGATAGTATTTTTAATTTACTATTGGACATGTATGCTCACCAGAGAGAGAGGAAAAAAAGTAAAAATATAAGCTGTCAGGTCTGGGAATCAAACTGCTCTTGACTGTGTGGTAGTCCAGTGCCTTAACCACGACACCACCTGTTAGCTTGATTATGTGATCTAGTTAAGAAAATTTAATCACTCATGTTTTACTCTGTATCAACATATCACTTATTAACATTCATTCACTCTTCTTTACACTAGTCTCCATGTGTGTTATAGACCTCACAGAAAATTATTTTTCTTTTGTTGTGAGAAAGAACAATTGATATTTGTTTTGTCACTCATTCCAAGACTACTACATGTTCAGAAATGTCTTCTTAATGTTCTAGGAGTATGGATTTTATGTTTCAGAGCTGAAACTCAGAGTTAAGATGCCCCCTAAGATGGTACTAACACTTGTGTTTTGAAGTATAGCTCTTTTGAGAGGAAATGAATGTTCAGAATCCCATCTCATGGAGGGTGAAAATGATCTTTTCAGAATTGACATTTTGAAATATGAATGCAGTAGTGTCCATGACACAGAGGTCTATTTTAAACAGTGCCTGAAAAGGAACAGTTGATATCATATGTGAATATCTGGTAGATTGAACAGTGAGACCTGTAGCCTTTAAATTCGTATTCAAATTGGCTTAAATAATAATGATTTTTTTGAAGGCTATGTTGTACAGGACCCTACTTTTCAGATTCCTCTATTGAGAAGAAGAACTATAAAATATTATTGATAAGAAATATCCCTTTATTGGGCCGGCAGGTGGCATGGTGGTTAAGGGCACTGGACTCCCACATGGCTGACCATGGTTCAAGTCAAGCGAGCCTGGTGGCTTGCTCTCTCATTTTCTCTCTCTCTCTCTCTCTCTCTCTCTCTCTCTCTCTATCTATCTATCTCCCTCCCTCTCTGGTCAAATTAAAATGAAATAAATGAATGAATAAATAAAGTTAAATAAAATATTTTTTAAAAAAGAGAAATATTTATTTACACTTAATGGAAGTAAATTAGACTCATCTATATACCTAAATTATAAAATTTAGATCTTAAAAACAAATGGACAGGGTTCCAGCAGATGGTGTAGTGAGTAGTGTTAATGTCACTGGACTCCAATATGGCCATCCATGGTTTGAGTCCCAGTCCAGGTAGCTTAAAATCCATGCTGTGCACATGTATATGTGTACCCAAAATCCCAGAAGGAGAAGGGATTGCAGAGTGGTCATCTCCCAAGGGGGTGATCTTGCAATTACTCTCTCATTCTCTCTATCTGTCTCTGTGGTGACTGTACACACCCTATGGCAAAAAGCCTCTTAGAAAAAAAGAAAAAAAAAAAAAAAAAAGAAAAAAAAACAAAGGGACTATGAACTAGTAGTCTAAGTGAATTGATGAAGTCCTCTGGAACTACCTAGAGCTCTTCATGTCCTGACTTCCATGAAAGAACAACCTGAAGCAAAGTCTCATTCATGTACAGGTAAATTATTTGGAAAGTAATCCCAAGAAGCAGGAATATAGGAAGAATGCAATGTCACTTCTAGAATTATTAACCTCTGTAAGTGACCAGGAGCAAATTGTATTTGATCCTCTGGTGAGCCTCAGAATTGTGTCCTGGATGACAACAGAAAGAAACTTTTATCTATTAGCTTCTATTCCCATGAATGAATAACATACATGCTTCCCTTCCCCCACCACATCACAATAACTCTCCCACATTTCCTGGTTGCTAAAGCAAGAGATGAGTGGTTTATTAGAGAGTATTCTATGACAATGCTTCAGATAAGACCCAGGGCCAGAAACAAGAAGCACAAGCCAACCAAGGCACTATCAGATTGGCCCTCTGCAAAGCAAATTGAAGCTGGTACAGAACTGGTCTCTTCAAATGGGAAGAGGTAGGCTGAGAGGATAAAAGACGAAAAAAATGTGTGATAATTACTGAATAATTGTAATTATTATTATGCTGCCTTGCCAAATTCTTATATCAGAGATTCTTATCGCTCTTTCTCCATTAAATTTTGATCTCCTTACATGTAAGGATAATTTCTTAAATTGGTAAATTAAAAATGTATAAATGTGACATGAAAAGAAAAAAAATGCACCAAAAAATGCTCTTTGGCTTTATTAACCTATCTAGTAAAGAATCTCAAGGAATTAAGTCACTTCAGTTCCACCTGTGATAATGCTATCAAACATATCAGAAAGCTTTGAACTGACTCTCATTTCTCCTCACATTCTTATATTTTCCTCATTATTTCTCCTCAGATACTTGCTATGTACTCTGACAAAAACATTCCCACTGTGGGAACCAAAGAAGCAAGCATAGAGAGCAAAATTTCTGAAAGTGGATTTAGAATGATAGTAAGTAGAACCATTCTTATTTTCACACCTTTGTTCCCAGACCCAGGATGCAGAATGGAAATTGATTTAGAGTTATGTATTACATCTTTAAGATAGCAAAGTATTCTTGCAGGTTAGTATGTCTAAGCCGTTACCTCAGCACACCTTCAACACACGTTTTCTTCATTCTACTAAGCTGGTAATTTTCTGGGTAGGATAGTATGTGATAAAACTAGTTGGTCCAATGATTATTTGCCAGTTGCCACACTTTATTTGTTATAAAATGAGATCTTGGACCTGATAAAATGTCTGTGTGATTAACACATTAAAGCTCTTAGATTATAATGTCAATAGAAACCTGGTGGACACAAAATACAAACCCATTATTATAATACATGTTGATTCCTGTCTGGATGAATTGCTGCCCTATCCAGGGTGAGAGGCCCTCCATAGAGGAATAGCTCAATTATCCCGTCAAGCCTATTCCTCTTTTGTCATCCCTGGTCTAAAAATGTTGTCTAAGAACTTCTCAGTGATACTGATGCCTTCTTATCAAGGCTTTCCTCATCATTTTACCTGTATGGGTATTATAGCACCCTTGGAGGATTATCAACTTTTCCAGTATTACATAATCTACTCATTATAATATGTCTACCTCTTTAAGATGTTGATTACTTTTTTCAATATCAATTAAGGTAACTCTATCATCTATATTTGATTTATTTTTTATTTTTATTTTTTTGGAGAGGTTTTTGCTATAGGGCATGTGTACTCTCCAGAAACACAGAGAGAGAATGAGAGATAGAAAGCGAGAAATCACCCCCCAGCAGGGGATGGTCATGCTGCAATCCCTTCTCCTCCATTCTCCTCTTGGGATCTTGGGCACACAGGCACACGCGCCCGGCGTGAGTTTAAGCCACTGGGTCCGGGACTCGAACCATGGTCGACTACATGGAAGTTCAGCAACATAGCCATTACGCTAACTGCTGGTCCCTATATTTGATTTATTGGGGCCATTTTTTGTTTCAGTTTCCAACAGATACCTTACTATAAACTTGTTCCCATGTTGATATACTTATTTGTTTCTCATCCTTAATGAAGCAGTGATGAAATGCTGTCTCAACTAGAATAATTCAATCTTGGGGTCCAGCTCCTTTGACCTAGAACCTTAAGATTGTATCATTCATGTTATCCTGACTCTTCCTGGAAAATATTGTCTAAGTCTCATGGCTGTTTTAGGAGATCCAGGACTTTTCTTGGATCGATTATATTAAAATTACCTTGTTACTTTTCTGATGGTCAAGAGAGGCAAGTAAGATCTTTAAAATTAGAGATTGAAAGGCAGAGGCATTATGAGTTCTTCAATTAAATGGGGGGAATTATCCTTTAAGGAGGTATGAAAAATACCCGTAGGCTCAGAGAGTTCAGGGAGATCTGATAATTCAAAAATTATTTCAGGCATTGACCCAGATGTTCTTTGTCCATACTATGTTTTAAGATTCCACTTCTTTCCAATTTGAGACTTGACTTTTCTGGGTATACCTGCCATAATCTAGAATTCAGCTCACAGCAGAGCACTGGAGAGCACCAAGATACAAACTCTGTCATGAAAATACACATATAGGAAGTTTTTTGAGGGACAAGCATTTAGCGTAATGACTATGTCTCTGAACTCCCATGTAGCCTACCTCAGTTTGAGTCCCAGACCCAGTGGCTTAAACTCATGCCGGGCACATGCGTGTGCGTGCCCAAGATCCCAAGAGGAAAATGGAGGAGAAAGGATTGCAGTGTGGCCATTCCCCCCGGGGCGGGGGGGGAGGTGTGATTTCTCACTTTTGATCTCTCTGTCTCTGTCTGTCTTTCTGGCAAGTACACGCAACCAATAGCAAAAAACTCTCCAAAAAAAAAAAGGAAGTTTTTTGAAGATTATTCTGGTGTGTGTGTGTGTGTGTGTGTGTGTGTGTGTGTGTTAAAGCATTTTATTGGGTGTTAGAAGGCATAGGGGAAGAGGGTGAGGACACAATGAGGGCAGAAGAGAACAGACATCTTCAGCCAAGTGGAATCTCCCCAGTGCCACAGTCGCCGTGGAAAGAAGAGTATTCTATTTTTGAGACCAGTTCAGTACCTGTAATGAAGAAAAGAATTCAAGACTGGGCAGTAAAAATAGTCTTAGTAGGTCCCACAAGGAGTTCTGCATCTGAGATAGCTTTGCAGCATTGCTTGTATTAAAACAGGAGGGTATGCTTTACTAATCTGCTTAGGCAGTCAAAGCAGTGGTCATGACCAGAATGCTGATATAAATAGGGGTTGTAAAGGCTATATGACAAGGTCTCAAATGGTAATGAGGATTATTTTATAGGAATCTGAAGGGAAGATTATATTTGTTATACACTTGCAAAAACTTGACTAAATTGTGGCCATGCTCTATAGTTTTATGGAAGGCCAAACTTAAGAGCAATGGAATTGCATATCTGGCAGAAGATATTTCAAAGCAAAACATAAAAGTAGCTGGTACATAGTTATTTTTACCTGCATTCAGTGAAATGTGGGAGCAAAAAAAAAAAAAAGGCAAAGTGGAAAAAAATGAAAAATTAAGAGCTTAGCCAACTAATAAAGAGTAAAAGGACATTTCACTAGAGAAAATCAAGGGCATATTCCAGAGACCTGTTAATAAAGAGATTAGTATGAGTAGAAGAGAGCCAGGTGCTAATCACCACGACAATGAGAAGTCCTCAAAAGCATCTCAGATATCATCAAGGCTGAATCTCCCAAAGACCTAGGACAGTGAAATGGCTTGGGGTAAGGGGCATGAGACAGTCTTATTTTCCTTCCCCTCATCACTCTAGTGACCCCAGCCATGGCTCAAGTGACCCCTGGTGTGACTCAAGCTTTTGCTTCAGATGGCACAAACAATAAGCGTTTACAGAAGTAGCAGCAGCATCCTTGTTCATGTGGTGAAAATTCTGCAAGAGGACAGAAAGCAAGAGCAGTGGACATGTTACTTCTTCCATTTAGATTTCAAAAGGTGTATTGAACTGGCTATGGGAGGAGGGCAGATGGAAACCTGCTGTAGGACAGAACTGAAGAAAACATCTACTAGAGCAGTGCCCAGTGTAACTATGAGAACAGGGCTAATCCCTTGGGAACCCCAGGGTGTCAAGCTACCATCAACGTACAACACCAGCCTGGAAATTCGCTGGGCACTAGTGTGTAACTCCAGTGCATAAGAGAAGTCATATGAGTTATGACCAGTAAAGACATAGGGGCAAGGTTGCCTGAAGCCTTGGGAACCAACTTCTACCCCAGCTTGTTCAGGAGACAGCATATAGAGTGAAAGATTTTTGGGGGACTTTAACATTTAATGCCTGCCCTGCTGAGTTTTAATTTTGCTTAGGGCCTGTTGATCCTTTATTTTGACCTCTTTCCCCTTTATGGAATGTGTATTAAGCATTTATCCCATCATTGAACATAAAAAGTAGCAAACTTGTTTCTGGCTTACTAAGGCAAGTTTGCCTTGAGTCTCAGGTGAGATTTTGGATTTGAACTTTCGAGTTGGTACTGAAACAAGTTAAGCTTTTGGGATTATTGGTGTGGAATGAATACATGTCTTATGAAAAAGACCTGAACTTTGGGGATCAGGTTGAATGCTGTGGTTTGAATATGATTTGTCCCTCAAAAGTTTATACACTAGAAACTTAATCACGAATGTAACAGAATTGAAAAATAGTGTAATCTTTAGGAGCTGGAGCCTTGTGAGTAGTATTTGGGGGTTGGAGGCAGCACCTTCATAAGTAGATTAAAGCCATCTCTGGAAAAACAATGAGCTCTTACTGTATGAATTCCTTCAGGAATAAATAAAGTAAGCTTAGCCACTTCCATGTCTCTCTTTGCACATGTCCATTGGCTTTTCTACTTCTCTGCACTGTGTTGTAATATAGCACCAGAAGCTGGCCAGATACTGGCACTGCACTCTTGGACTTTCCAGCCACCATAATCATGAGCTAAATAAACTGCTTTTCCATATAAATCATCCAATTTCAGGTATTCTATTATAGCAAGACAGAATAGAATAAGTCAGAGTATGATGACTATGATTATGTTTCACCATAAAGCATATACCAGTAAATAAAATACTATAAAAGTTTTACATCTTTAATAATATTGATTTACCATCTATTTCTAATTCACAAAATTGGGAAGTTGTTTATTTTTTTACAGACTAGTACATGAAGCTAACTTCAACAACTAAATAGAATAAAATGTATATAATTTATATCTTGAGATAAAAACTACTTAAAACTAAAATTTTGTTCTAATAATTTAAGTAACTTTTTAAGTATTTCTCTTCCAGTGAACAATATTATTCTACTTATAATTCCTTTCTCATGGTCTGTCTTTAAAGATTTAGGGTGGCATAGATGAAATGTCATCCCAACTCAGAATAATTTCAGCTATTCTCAAGGCACATACACAATAATTTTTTAAATGCCTTCCCTTCTTCTTGTTACCACACTCTGGCTAAGCCACACTCTGACTAAGGTACTTTGATTGTTGACAGAAAAACAAACAAATTATAGATAAAGACATCTGCTACTTCCTTGAGATCTTTCTCATTATTTATTTATTTTTTAAAAATTTTGCCAGGAGGCATGTACACTCACAAGAGAGAGAGACAAAGAGACAGACAGAGGAAAAGGGAGAAAGTATCTTCCATAGAAATTGGCCATGCCACAATTCCTTCTCCTCCATTTCTCCCTCCTTTTGGGATTTTGGGCACACACATATGGGCCCAGCATGTTTATGTTTCTCAAGCCACTGGGTCCTGGTAACCATTGTGCATTAATAGTTAACTCTCACATGGCCAACCTTAGTTTGAATCTCAGCCCAGGTGTGTGTATGTGTGCATACACACATGTCCCACATTGGGATGGGTAAATGCAAAAAAAGGATTTATTGACCATCACTCCATTGGTTTCTCTTTCTCTCTCTCTTTCTCTCTCTCTCTCTCTAGCACATATGCCCTCTTGCAAAAAATAAAAATTATATACTATATGATTTTAACTATATAACATTTTTGAAAAGGCAAATTATAGAAATGAAAAAAAATGTCAGTGTTTGTCAAAGGTTAAGGATGGTAGTAGGAAGGAAGAAAGAGATTGTAATTATAAAAAGCATCATGAAGAAGCTCTGTGGTGATGGAGTTTTCCCCATCTATCTTGTTTTGGTGAAGACACCTAGATGTGTGTTACAATTGTATGGATGTGAATGTGCATGTGCATAGGCTTGAAGATGAGCACAATGCTGGGAAAAATTGATTAAGATTGTTTCAATGCCAATATCTTAGTTGTGATAACATGATATGATTTTGTAATATTATGTACATCTTTGAGGAAACCTGGACACAAGGTATACAATATTTTTTAATTATTTGTTACAGTTGCATTTGTATGTACAGTTACCTCATTTTAAAACATGACTTTCCTGGGCCAATCAGTGGCATGGTGGTTAAGGTAGCTGGATTTCATATGGCCACTTGAGCAGTTTGAGTCCCAGACTCAGTGACTTGAAAAATATGCTGGGTGCTTGTGTATATTTGCCCCAAATCCCAAGGGAGAATAGAAAGGAAAGGGTTGTGGTATCACCACACCCCCAGGGAATGATTTCTCACTTTCTTTCTGTCTGTCTGTCTCTCTTCCCAGCAAGTACATGTCCCCTATAGCAAACTTAAAAAAAAAAAAAAAAAAAAAAAAAAAAAAAAACACACACACACAACTTCTTATTTTTGAATAAGGAATTGAAGTAGAAATTTGAAAAATAGCCTATAAAATTAGTCTATGTATTATAATACAAATTTCTACCCTATGTATATCTCAGTGGACTGAACTTGAAATCTGCCAGTGACTGGAAACATACTGCCCTTTAAAATAGTTCATTCTATATTGGATTTTCTCTGAGTTCAAGTTTCCTTTTTGCAGTAGTATTAAACAGATCTTGTTTTAACATCTGAGAACATACAAAAACACACTAAAATCTCTAATATTTTTAGAGTTTATTTTTTCCTTGAGAGAGTTGGAAAGGTGGATATAATGACACACAAACAGAGATACAGGTACCCCATTATGGTCTTTGTACCATGATCCATCCCCAGTCTCAGCTGGCACCAGTAATGGGAATCTGCATATATATCTTGCTTGCTGAGGGAGGTCCCAGGACGTGAACCTAGGACCTTTCCCATGTGGGTCCAGCTGTATTACTGTTATATCACCACCTGGTCCAAAAACTCTCTTCTTAACAGTCATTGTTAACAAAGGTCTCTAGGTCTCTAGTTCCTTCAACCTGCCTTAATATAATCTGATCCATCATTGGACTGATCAACTTCCCTTGAATATACTTCAATTTACTGTTATTTTTTTAAGAGTATGAACTTCAGAATTTAACATGATTTAATAGGTGACATTAGCAACGAATTAGAATTAGTCACTGTAGGAAAAATACTTAATAAACCTTTATTAATGTAAATAGGAAATATATAATATTAAAGATTGAAAAAATTTAAAATAAAAAGAGTATTAATAAACACTGGAACAACTTCAAGCCATCTAACATACATAATTGGATTTACTGAAGAAGTAGAAGTATACTTATAGAAATGGTTGAAGATGTTTCAGAATTTTGATAAAAATTATCAACCTAGAGATAGATCTAACACCCAAGTACAAGAAACATAAAACTCAATCACAAGAGGCCTAAAGAAAACTACACCAAAGCACCATTATCAAATTGCTAAAAGTCAATGAGCAAAATCTTTAAAACAAGCAGAGGAAAAAGACAATTTACCTAGAGCACAAAAACATGCTAGATTTCTTACCAGAAATACCATAAATGAAAATGGATGAAGTAGTGTTTCTAAAGTCTTGAAATAATCATCTACCTAGACTTCTATTGCAGTGAAACTCTTTCAGAACTACAGATGAAATAAAGAGTTTTTCTTATACATAAAAATTTTAAAATTCACAAATTCCAGACACACACTACTGGAAATATTAGAGGCCTAGTTGTGGCAACACAGTTGGTACGGAGCCACTGTATGATGCCAAAGCCATATTTAGTAGAAAGGCTTGGTCTACTGGAATGTGTTGGACATGGCATGTGTTTACTCCCATGGTCCTGACTAACTGGAAGACTGGAGAAGATTATGGCATGGAGAGACACTGTCTGGCTTGTCATTTCTCTCTCAGAGGAAATACATAAATAAGCTTTATAAAAAATGTTAGATTTTTTCAGGCAGAAAAAAAATGACTCTAGATTGAAATAAATCAGAACAAATAATGCATACCATCAGAAATGTTAACTGCAGGGGTAAATTATGCATAATTTTATTATATAATTCTCTTTAAGACATCCTTAATCATTTAAAAGTGATATCGTAGTATGGAGATTATTATATATATGTATAATACATAACAACAACAGTATTAATATAAAGGCTGAGAGGAAAAAAAAGAAATATATTATTGTTAGTTTTTTATACATTAAATGGTATAGAAGAAATTGATAACCTGAATGGGGATCTTCTAGTAAAAAATGTAAAAGGAAATATATAATATTAAAGATTGAAATGTAAATAGGAAATAGTAGTTTAAATACTCAAGATCCAAATGGTTTCACAGGTGAATTCAACAAAAGAATTGAAGGACTTTTTAAATACACATAGTATACATTCTACAAATACCATTCTGACTAGTAAATATAAGGGAACTCTTCCCAGATCATTCTATGAAGCCAGCATAAGACATACCAGAAGAAGATGAAGATACTACTCAGAACAGTAGAAACCAGTTATTTCTAATTAGCACAGTTATAAAAATCATTAAGAAATATTTTGCATATCAAACCCAGCAATATTTTAAAAGTATATTGTATCATGACCAAGTGAGGTTTATGGCAGTTACTTGAACTTAACGGATCAATCTATATGTAGTAGTGTAAGCAAAAATGGTATATTAAGTATCTGAAGAAATCATCTCCTGCATAAAGACAAAAGACAACATTGGCAAAAACTGTCTGATTCATCTTTTTCAGAACTTTGGAAATTAACCAAAGAATTATAGCAATCCAGGGAACAGTTAGTCAAGAAAAATTACTGGATCTTAGGAAATGTAGTGAGTTTTGTGGTATTTGAACATCTCTTCGCTTCCTAGCTCTATGATGGTTTTGAAATCCAGTGATCCAAAGGTTTGGTCAGTGTCAGTATCCTGCCAGCTGCTGGTGGGTGCAAAATAGGATTAGGGGCCCCTGAAGCCATTTCCCAGGGAGTTGACAATAAATCTATCTTTATTTGACCTCAGTCAGAGTCTCCTGGAGTGAACAGCATTGTCCTTGAGAGCATTTTTCATACATAATCAGAGACAATTATTTAACATTATAGTTGCCTCATAAAATAGATAGCAGTTGGGGCTAACAAAAGAGCTTAAAATGGGGTCCAACAGGTATTGTGGAGGTTAATGTGCTGGACTCCCACACATTTGACCACACCACATCAGGTGTGTGTGTGTGTGTGTGTATGTGTGTGTGTATGCACATGTGCATGAGTGTGTGCCCAAAATCTCAGGAGAAGAATGGAAAAGAAGGGATTGTGGCATGGCCACGCTCCTGAAGAGTGATTTCTCACGTTCCCTTTTCCCTGTCTCTCTCTCTCTCTCTCTCCAGTAGGTAAATGTGCCCTATGGCAAAATCCTTTAAAAAAAAATTAAAAGCTTAAAAGGAAAAACTGAGAATGAGATTTTCATGGGGTCTTTGGAAAGCTCCGATATATTACTGGGAATCTGAAAGACCACACATAGGAAGAGAGCTGTGCTTATCACCAAGAATGTGTGCATGCTCAGCAAAGCCTAGAGAAGGCATTAAACTCTTACTTCTGGCTAATTTTGAGGCTCTGAACAATCAGTAAGTGAAGGCTAAAACAAGGTTATAAAGTCTTTGGCTGAAAATTGAAGATGTACCACAGACACACACTGAACTCCTTAGTAAAGACCAGGAGACTTACTGATTTCAGGTGTGCAAGGAAATGTCTGTCTAATCCTTGCTTGCGATTTAGACAACCACGTAGACACAGGGAATAAAAGGCAAATTTGCAGAATTACTGGCTCACCTGAAAAGTCATGACATATTTTTCTTTGCACAAATGCATCATGACTCGGGACCAGCAGTTAGCGTAATGGCTATGTCGCTGGACTCCCACGTAGTTGACCGTGGTTCGCATCCCGGACCCGGTGGCTTAAAACTCACGCTGGGCACGTGTGCTTGCATGCCCAAGATCCCGAGAGGAGAATGGAGGAGAAGGGATTGCGACGTGGCCATCCCCCCGGGGGGGGGGGGGGGGTGATTTCTCACTTTCTGTCTCTCTGTCTCTCTCTGTCTGTCTGGCGAGCGGACGCGCCCTATAGCAAAAACCTCTCAAAACAAAAAAATGCATCATGACTTTTCTGATGATCCAATTGTTCAGAAAAGTCACTAAACAAATAAACAGTACTACAAAGAGAAACAACAACAACAAATACCCTGGAAAGAGGAAGTTCTATCTAGAATTGCCATGTTATGTTCTTTAAAAGGTACAGTTTGCCATGAGACCAGCAGTTGGTGTAATGGCTATGTTGCTGGACTCAAATGTAGTCAACCGCAGTTCGAGTCCCAGACCCAGTGGCTTAAACTCATGCCAGGCGCATGTGAGTGCGTGTCCAAGATCCCAAAAGTATGGAGGATAAGGGATTGTGGTGTGGCCATCCCCCCTGGGGGGTGATTTCTTGCTTTCTGTCTCTCTTTCTCTCTGTCTTTCTGGCAAGCGCATGTGCCCTATAGCAAAAACCTCTCCCAAAAAAAGAGGTACAGTTTACCTTAAAATTCTAAGACATGCAAAAAAACATGAAGCATGAGAGTTCTTCTGTGACCAATACACTGAAAAGAAAAAAATAAAACAGTCAACAGAAAATATTGCTAAGGAAACTGTGATATCACACTTCCTTGAACAAGACTTTAAATGACCTATTTAAAATATGTTTGAATAACTACAAAATCATGTCTAAAGAAGTTTAAAATGTTTAAGAAGAATTTTGACCTAGTAAAGAATATCAGTAATGAGACAAATATTACTATAAAAATTTGATGAGATAAAAAATAAAACTCTGATAAAAGATTCTTTGGAAGATTTCAGAGACTATCTGAGCAAGCAGAAAATATAGAAACTGTCATCCCCAAGATAGGTCGATTGTGATTATAAAGAAATAGTCAAAATTTTTCTTGCATTTAAAATATATGACAAATTGAATAAAAATGGCATTAGGAGTTAAAGGTGGAAGTAGAAAATAGTGCTAAATTATCCTTAGGTTATAGAATTATTGTAGAACTGGAAATAAAAAGATTTACCATTGTGGCATTATTGAAGAAGCAATATAAATAATTGCTTATATACGTCTGTAATACATAAAGAATACTATTATACTTTTAGTTTCTAAGAAAACCACCTTAGTTTAATTGTTTAACACAAAAATTTCTTTTAATTAAGGAAAAAAATAATTAATCCCAAGGACATAAGACAAAAGTTATAGTATACAAATAACAATCAAAACAAAAGTGATATACATATACCAAATCAGGCACTTTAAGGCTATTAACATTAGAGATCAAAATAAGTAGATTATTATAATTAAGCAGGGACATATTGAATTTTTCTTTCATGGCCTGCATTATGTCTTCTAGATTCATACACTTTGTGTCAAATGACAGTATATCATTATTATTTATGACTGAGTAGTACTCCACTGGTTATATATACCATGTTTTTCCAATCTGTTCATTTATTTTTAGGCACTTAAGTTGAGTCCATGTCTTAGCTATGTGAATAATGCTGTAATAAACATGGACGTACTAATGTCTCTCCAGCTGAGTGATATCCTTTCACTTGAGTCTGTCCCCAAAAGTCGGATTACTGAGTCATATGATAATTCTAATTTTAAATTCGAGGAACCACCATACTGTTTTCTATAGTGGCTATACTAATTTCCAGCAGCAGTGCACAAAGATTTCCTGTTCTCTGCAACTTTGCCAGCACTTGTTGTTCTTTGTTTGTTTGTTTGTTTATTTATTTATTTATTTTTTTTTGGATCATAGCCATTTTGACTAAGATTAGGCAGTAGCCCATAGTGGTTTTGATTTGTATTTCCCTTATAAGAGATGCTGAACACTTTCTTCAACAGAATGGCTTCCTTTGAGATTTATCTGTTCTGATCAATAACACATTTTTAATTGGATTATTAGTTTTTTGTGGATGAACTGTTTGACTTTTTTATATCCAATTATCAATCCCTTATCTCAAGTATACTTTGAAAATATTTTCTCCTATTTGTTGTCTCTTTATTGTTTCTTTTGTTGTGCAAACCTTTTTTATTTTGATATAATCCCACTTACCTATTTTTGATATTGTTGCCCATGCTTGAGGAATCCTATTTAAGAAATCTTTGTTTTAAAATCAGTATTTTAAAGTATTTTCTCTATGTTCTCCTAGTTTTATAGTTCTCTACTGTATGTTTAAGTTCTTAATTCCTTTGAATAAATTTTTGTAATAGGTGAGGAAGAAGGGTCTAGTTTAATTCTTCTGCAAGTGGCTATCCAGTTTTCCCAGCACTATTTATATTGAAAAGTGTCTTTTTTTTCCCACTGGATTGTCTTGGGATCTTTGTCAAAAATCAGTTGGCTATAAAACAGAACACAACTACAAAGATCAGCTGGCTGTATGTTCCCAAGTTTATTTCTGGATTCTCTATTCTGTTCCATTGATCTATATGTCTGGATTTTTTATATGTATGTCTGTTTTGTGTGCCAATACCATGCTGTCTTGATTTCTGTGGCTTTATAACATATTTTAAAGTCTCTAGGAGACATTGGGGTAGGGAAAGACTTCTTAATTAAGACTCCCAATGCACAGTCGATAATCCCAAAAATAGACAAGTGGGATTACGTCAGACTAAGCATGGCAAGAGACACAGTAATTAGTGTGAACAGACAGCCCTCAGAATGGGAAAATATTTTTGTAAACTATGCATCAGATAAGGGATTGATAACCAGAATACATAAGGAATTAAAGAAGCTGTTTGGAAAAAAGATTATGAACCCTATTAAAAGATGGGAGAAGGAGCTGAAAAGAACACTCACTAAAGATGACATACGAATAGCCAGAAGGCATATGAAAAAATGCTCAACATCCCTCATTGTATGAGAAATGCAGATCAAAACAACAATGAAATACCACCTAACCCCAGTCAGAATGACTAAGATTAAAAAACAAAAAATGATAAGTGCTGGGGGGTGTGTGGTGAAAGGAGAACTATTTTACACTGCTGGTGAGAATGTAAATTGGTCCAGCCGCTAGGGAGAACAATTTGGAGGTTCCTCAAAAATCTACAAATAGGACTACAATATGAGCCAGCAATCCCACTCCTTGGTATCTACCCAAAGGACAGAAGAATACTTTATCGGAAAAGTGCTTGCACATTGATGTTTATTGCAGCACTATTCACAATTGCTAAGTGATGGAAACAACCCAAATGTCCACGAACAAATGAATGGATAGAAAAACTGTGGCACATATACTCAGTGGAATACTATTCAGCCATAAAAAAAAATCCTGGCTTTTGACAGGAAGTGGATGAATATGGAAGACTTACTGCTGAGTTAAGCCAGGCTATTAAGGAGAGGCATTGTATATCCCCACTTAATATATACTGAGTGTCCACACTCTGTGACTGAAACTAATTGACTAAAGGATATAGAAACACAGTATATAGATGTAAATACCAGATATAGTGTGTGTGAAAGAGGAGGGTCTGAGGAAGGACATTTAGAAGAAAAATAGGGAAGCAAAGCATTAATGGCACAAAGAAATGTGGTATTATCTGTTGAAGATATTTTGTAGTTTTATCAACAGTACTAGGGAGAAATGTTCACTTGTTGAAATATCCATTTTGTAAGCCAAGTAATAATGTGATTGAATGTATAAAAGAAAATGAAATGAAAAATAAATAAATTAATTTAAAAATATAAAGTCTTGTAGTGCTGTGCCTCAAACCTTATTCTTTAGCATGGTATTGATTTAATGATATGAGGTCTTTTGTGGTTCCAAACAAATTTTATGGTTACTTTTTCTAGTTCTGTGAAGAATGTCACTGATATTTTGATTGGAATGGTATTGAGTTTATAGATTATTTTGGGTACTAACAATATTTTAGTGATTTGATTCTTCCAATCAATGTACAAGGGATATTTTTCCATTTTTAAACATTGTTTATGATTATTTCTTTGGAACCAGCAGATGGCATAATGGTTATGCCACTGGACTCCCATGTATTTAATCATTGTTCAAGTCCTGGATCCAGTGACTTAGAACTCATGCAAAGTGTGTGTGCGTGTGTGCCCAAGATCCTGAGAAGAGAGTGGAGAAGGGATCGTGGCTTGGCCATCCTGGGGCTTGCCCCCCTGGGGCATGATTTCCCAGTTTCTTTTCTGTTTCTCTCTGGCAAACGAACATGCCCTTTAGCAAAAATGTCTCAAAATTTTTAAATTTTACTTCTTAATATTATTTTTAAAAATTTGATCAGAGAGCTATAAAGAGAATGAGGAAGAGGGAAAGTGAGAAAGCAAATAACCAGGTCTGGGATATTCTAGAAGGGAAACCACATTTAGTATGTTGTGATAATGCTCAGGGAATCAATGTAAATTAATTTTAAAAAAAGCTTCAGGAGAAGGAAAAAATAAAAAATAAATAAATAAATAAAAATAAACCACAGTTAGCCATGTGGGAGTCCAGCACCTTAACCACCATGCCACCTGCTGGCCCCTTCCTTCCTTCCTTCCTTCCTTCCTTTTCTTTCTTCTTTCTTTCTTTTCTTTTTTTTTTTTTTTTTTTTCTTTTGAGAGAGATTTTTGCTATAGGGTGCATGTGCTCATCAGAGAGACAGGGAGAGTCAGACAGAAAGCAAGAAATAATCCCCTGGGGGAATGGATATTCCACATTCCACAGCCCCTTCTCCTTCATTCTTCTCTTGGGATTTTGGGCATGCAAACGTCCATGCAACTGGTATGAGTTTTAAGCTGCCAGGTCTGGGACCTAACAGCTTAGAAAATATGCCAGGTGTATGTGTCTAAATCTCAATGAGATGAAGAAATGGAGAAGGGTTTGTGGTATGACCACTCTCTAGTTGGGGGCTTTCTCCCTCTCCTTCTCTCTCTAGTAAGTGCACATGTCCTCTGACAAAATTCTTAGAAAATTAATATAAATATTATACAGAGAGAATTGTTTATGCATATACGTACACACATTTGTAGTAGAGATGAAAGGATCTACAAAAAGTTCATGGGAAGTGAATATTATGAATTTCATGGATTCATATTATGAATATCATGAATTTCAAAATTATTTTTGTATCAAAATAAGCTCATACTTTAATTTGATCATTCCGTGAACTTTTTGATACGACACAAATATATATGTTATATATTTTTATTTATTTATTTATTTCATGAGCAAACAAGACAGAGAAGTAAAAAGAGACAGAGAACAAGGTTTTTTTTTTTTTTTTTTTTTTTTTTTTTTTCTGGAGAGGTTTTTTGCTTTAGGGCGCATGCGCTAGCCAGACAGAGACAGACAGAGAGACACAAAGCGAGAAATCACCCCCCATGGGGGATGGTCACGCCGCAATCCCTTCTCCTCCATTCTCCTCTCGGGATCTTGGGCACGCAGGATCTTGGGCACGCACGCACATGTGCCCGGCGTGAGTTTTAAGCCACCGGGTCCGGGACGTGAACCGCGGTCGACTACGTGGGAGTCCAGCGACATAGCCATTACGCTAACTGCCGATCCCCGAGAACAAGGTCTTAACACTACAGTTCATTTCTACCCTCAGCCCTCTACTATGTGTACACATGCCTGGTGTACTCAAGGAATTCTCTAGACAGGAACCAGGAATTTTCCCATGTGAATCAGTCTTGCAGCATTCTGAGTTTTACCACTGCAGGTCACATGGTGGTTAAGGTTGTGGACTCCCACAAGGCAGATGGCAGTTCTATCCCCAGTCCTAGTGGTTTGCACGCTTTCTCTCTCTCTCTCTCTCTCTCTCTCTCTGGTGAGCACATGTGCCCTGTAGCAAATTTAAAAATAATAATAATAATTACAAATAAATTTAAATAAATAATCCTTTAAAAAAAGTAAAATAAAATAAAATAAAATAAAATTTTTATTAGTATTTTTTTTTGGGTAAATTATTAAATGTTTAAATGTGACAGTTTTGAGTGACCATATCAAGCAGATCTCCAGTAGCTGATATTAATTTTCCTATGGCCTTTAGTGCATGTAAATAATTATTTCCTTATAGCAGTGAATAGTACAAGTTATCTTTGTACCAGCTTTGCTAATATAAAATATAAAAAATAGCATAACAGTTCTATTGAATTCTCACCTTGTTGTGGAAAATCAATTTTATTTTTTTCATGGTAATTTTTACTTATGGAAGCTTTTATTACTTACATAGTTGCATCTGTAATTGCTCTTTTATGGTTTGTGTCATTGTGCCATATTCAGATAGGTCTATCTGCTTAAATAACCTATAATATTCAGCAATAGACTTACCATTTGGAAAAAATTATTATAGTTATTCTTATTTATATATTTTTTCAAATAAACATCAAAATTACTTTGTCTTCTCAACAACAGCAAAACAGTTTTGTTATAATTATATTAAATATGTACAATAATTTTAGGGGAATTGATTTATTTTTATGAAAAATACACTAGGTACATGAAAAATTACTCCATGTAATCAAGACATCTGTTATGTTACTCAATAAAGATTTATAGTTTTAAAAAGGATTTATAGTTTTAGCATTATTTTCTAGTTTTAGTAATAAAGACATGAAAACTTCTTACATTTGTTTGAGGTGTTTTATATGTTTATATAAATCATAAATTATATATTAATTTTATAATTTCTAAGGTTGTAATTTCCGTATATAGAAAAATCTATCATTGTTTATATGCTTTGTACATAATAGGTTTAATGTAGACATTTACAATTTTTGAAGAATATTTTTGGTTAATTATTTGGGGTTTTCTTGATTTAAAAATTTAATTTTATATCTATATAATTTTATTTTCTAAAAATGCATGAGTAATTTATCCATAGAGTTGGAAGAGACTGCAATAAATACCCGTTACCCACGTGCCATATTAAATTCTCATATACTCATAAGAGTTTTTTAGTTACTGTTGTTGTTTTAATTGCCAGAGAGTGTGTCAGAGAGAGAGGAAAATAGAGAAAGCACCCGCAGTGGGGTGTGGTCATGCTGCAATCCTTTTTATTGTATTATTTATCCTGATTTGGGGCAAGCAAACAAAGTCATCCAACATATTTACTTCAGTCACTGGAGCCATGATTTGAATTATATGAGATTCAGCTCCTGATGTACTTCTACTAATCATTGTGAAACAGGGCCAGTTCAAGAGTACATTGTGGTGGGAACCAGCAGTTAGTGTAATGGCTATGTCGCTGGATTCCCACGTAGTCAACAGCAGTTCGCGTCCTGGGCCCGGTGGCTTAAAACTCACTCCGGGCGCATGTGCGTGCGTGCCCAAGATTCCGAGAGGAGAATGGAGGGAAAGGGATTGCGGCGTGACCATCCCCCCCTGGGGGGTGATTTCTCGCTTTCTGTCTCTATGTCTCTCTCTCTGTCTGTCTGGCGAGCGCATGCGCCCTATAGTGAAAACCTCTCCAGAAAAAAAAAAAAAAAAAAAAAAAAAAGAGTACATTGTGGTGACTAATGATATTTTATTTTTTATTTAAATATATTGATAGTTTTTATTATGATTTTTGTCTTCAAGTTATATTGAAAAAGATTTCCTTACCCTAAGTTTGTATGTATTATACATTTAGAAATATTTGTCTTTTTTATTTATCACTTTTATTTGTTGTATCACTTTTACATGGAACTTTTAAAATATTAATATTAAGGGTAATAGGGCCCAGCTGTGGTAGTGAGTATTGGGTACTGGTGCTTAGCCAAGGCCACATGAGAAGCTCACGTTGAATTCCAGGCCTTCTCTAAAAACCAGGAATGGTGGTATGTACTATAGTTCTAGCTGTTGGAGACAGGAGGCTCATGACACAGAGACTCTGCTAAAAGCACCCCCAATAATACCCATACACACAAATACATAGTGGAATATATTAATATATTTTACAACACACATAGTGGTAAGATTTAGTGTCCTAATTTAATTTTTAGTTTAGTTTTGTTTTGACATAGGGTGCATGCACTCACTGGAGAGAGACCGAGAGAGGGAAAATAAAAAATCAGCCCCCACCCCCAGGGCAAATGCCCATGCCACCATCCCTTCTCCATTCTCCTCTCAGGATCTTGGGCACACACGCACATGCATGATTTTCTAGCCACTGGGTCTGGGACTCGATCTGTGGTTGACCGTGTGGGAAACCAATGCCATAACCACCATGCCATCTATTGGTCCCTTAATTTTCAGTTTTACTTTTGTAAATACTCTTTCTTTCTACTAATATGCAATAATTTTCACTTTGTATGTTTGTGTATTAGAAAATTTTGGATTTTTTTTTTTTTTTTTTTGGAGAGGTTTTTCGCTATAGGGCGCGTGCGCTCGCCAGACAGACAGAGAGAGACATAGAGACAGAAAGCGAGAAATCACCCCCCAGGGGGGATGGTCACGCCGCAATCCCTTCTCCTCCATTCTCCTCTCGGGATCTTGGGCACGCATGCACACGCGCCCGGCGTGAGTTGTAAGCCACCGGGTCCGAGACACGAACCACGGTCGACTACGTGGGAGTCCAGCGACATAGCCATTACGCTAACTGCTGGTTCCCGGATTTTTTAAATTACTTTTCCTTTACCTTTTTGACTAGTTTTATTGTAATCTCACAGCATTTAATTACTGTAAATGCTCATGGTATTTTAACAATTGAGGATGTTTACTTCTGTGCATTATTTTACATGTAAAATTTTGGAATTTCTTTAGCTTTGGTGTTGAGAAAGTGTTAGTTTACCTTGGAAGTTATCATCTTTGGTAGCAATGTGATTGTCTAAAACACATGATTGATAAAGACAAAATAGGTAGTGATAACTGTTTAGCTATCAATATTTAAGAGATAACTAATTGAGAAAAATTACCTTAATATGGAATCAACATAGGAACAAGTTAAACTGAACAATAAATTCATGTACATTGCTTAATTAAACCTCACCAAGCAGATAAATAATGAAGTATTGTTTTTAACTCATCAGACTGGCATGCTTTCAAATTAACAGTAATGTACATGACATACAAGTGTATAGCTCTACTATCAAGAATACACTTAAAACATCTACTTGTTAACTAATGATCTATGGTAAAATAGTTCATCACTCATTATTAACATAAAACCCTCAAGTATGGATGTAGGCAGTCATAAAATAACTAGATAGTGACAGGTTAATACAGAATTGAAAATGAGAGAGAAAGGGACCAGCAGTTAGCATAATGGCTATGTCGCTGGACTCCCACGTAGTCGACCGCGATTTGAGTCCTGGACCCGGTGGTTTAGACTCATGCTGGGCGCGTGTGCGTGCGTGCCCAAGATCCCGAGAGGAGAATGGAGAAGAAGGGATTGCAGTGTGGCCATCCCCCCTGGGGGGTGATTACTTGCTTTCTGTCTCTCTGTCTGTCTGGCGAGCGCACATGCCCTATAGCAAAAAACCTCTCTAAAAAGAGAAAAATGAGAGAGAAATACAGAGAGAGGAAACCGATAACTTGTGCAAATATGAGCCTGCATACTATTAAAAAACAATAGAGAAATCCACTCCTTGGTATCTACCTAGGCGATAAGTAAACATTCAGTCAGAAAGACATCTGCACATCCATGTTTATTTCAGCATTATTTATAATTGCTAAAAGATGGTACCAACCCAAGTGTCCAAAAATTGATGATGGGGCTGAAAACTTGTGGCATATATATACACACTAAAGATTATTACACAGCCATAAGAAACAATGAATCAGGCCAGCAGGTGGTGTGGTGGTTAAGGCACTGGAATTCCCACATGGCCAACCGCAGTTTGAGTCCTGGACCTGGCGACTTTCTCTTTCTCTCTCTCTCTCTCTCATTCTCTCTCTCTCTCTCTTTCTATCTCTCTCTCTCTCTACGGCAAAACTCATGTGAAAAAATAATAAATAAGTAAATCTTAAAAAAAAAAAGTAACAATGAGATCCTATTTTTCAACAACTCTAAATGAATGAATATAGAAGATTTAATGCTGAGCAAAGTGAGCCAGATTTTAAAAGATACACAATGTATATCCCCATTCAATTTGTACTGAGTGTCTGCACTCTATAGCAGAGGTTGAGATCTCAAGATGTTATGATGCAGAGGATCGGTGTGGACAGTCGTAAAGTAGTTGGTAGAGAGTGGGTGGTAGATGATGAGTAGGAAGAAAAAAAAGAAAAAATTATAAATAATAAACTTTTGCTTATAAGAGAAAAACAAGTAAAAATCTATTTTTGTACTACTGGAAATAGTCCATAGTAGTGTGTGTTTGTTAATTCATTTTTCATCAAAAGAGTTACTTTGCCTAAAATAAAGATCAGCCTAGTGTGAAAAATGTTTACAATCTTTTGCAAAATTGTAGTTTTGTAAATGAAATTGATTTTGTCAATATTGTTTGAGTGAACTGAATAAAGTTTTGTTTAAAAAATAGAGCCAATATCAAGAATCAATATAATCCATAACAGAATAAAAAATCACTCCCTGGGATGAACTGCTAACTTAGTGATTAGGGCAAATTGAAATAAATAAATAAATGGATAAATAAAGCGAAATAATATAATTCTTTAAAAAATATTAAATGTATCCTAGGATAGTAGTTGTTCAATGTATATTTCAAACAGCACAGAAAACAAAAGTCACTTTGGTATTGGAATAATATGATTTGTATTTTACCAATTTTTTTCAGACATTATTGAAATAATTTATGGCCTGGTAACTCCACACTTTGATATATGTATTTATATATTATTTATTAGTTTTTTGCTTTATGTTTATTACATGAGATATTTCCTTTAAGTGTAAATTTCAGTATTCAAATTTAAGTATTTAAATATTTTAAATACTTGAAATATTTCTTTTTAAATTTTTTAAATTTTTTATTATTATTCATACATTAAATCATTATACATCATTTAGATTGTGAAGAGACTTTAGTCAGCATGATTTACACCTCAGTCCAGCCCAGTTGAGACTATTATACACATCCTTGTCAACAGATAGTAAAACTTCTCTGTGTCCCACATGTGTCTTACCTCTCCATTTCCCCCCCAAGTTTGCTTTCCTATGCTCTTCCCCGCCCACACTCTTTCCACTTTGTCTCTAGCATCCATTACAGTTTTTAATACTTTTATGCCTCCAGTCTTTCATTCTCTACCATAGAGTGTGGACAGTTGGTATATGTTAGGTGGAGACATACAATGTTTCTCTTTCACAGCCTGACTTGCTTCACTCAGCAACATGTGTTCTATATTGGTCCACTTTATATCAAATTCCAGAGCCTTGTTTTTATGGCTGAATAGTATTCCATGGAGTATATGTGCCACAATTTTTCAATCCATTCATCAGTTTGTGGACATTTGGGTTGGTTCCAAGTCTTAGCAATCATGAATAATGCTGCAAAGAAAATAGTTGTGCAAGCACTTTTCTGACTGAGTGTTCTCCTGTCCTCTGGGTAGATACCCAGGAGTGGAATTGCTGGATCATATGGTAGTTCTATTTGAAGGTCTTTGAGGAACATCCATATCATTCTCCACAATGGCTGGACCAATTTATATTCCCACCAACAGTGTAGGAATGCTCCCCTTTCTCCGTATCCCCTCCAGCACTTATCATTATTTGTTTTTTTAATCTTCACCAGTCTGACCGGGGTTAGGTGGTATCTCATTGTGGTTTTGATCTGCATTTCCCTTACAAGATATTTAAAATATTTCTATAAATTTCTGAGCTATTATGTCTCAATGCTTCTACTACATTCTGAGTAGTAGTAGTAGTTTTTGCCTTCTGAGACATTAGTTAATGCACATTATTCTATCATTCTATTATCTATATTTCCTGTCAACTTTTTTCCAAGATTTCCATTTTCATTTCTCTTTTGCTGCACCTTTTTCTCTGTCCTATTTTACTAATTCTCTCCTCAAATTGAAACATTAAATATATATTTCATTTGTCATCTTAACCCAAAATCTGATTTCTAAGAAACTGTGTTTAAATCAGCAATTTTCAAATAGAAGATAAAATAAGCAAATATTGTTCTGATTAATGGTGATGATACTGCTGCTGTTGATTAACAGAAAACCTGCAAGGGGTCTTTAGAAATTTCATGGAAAAATGCATGTTACAAAAAGAATTATACATGAGTTTAAAATTTTCTTCATTGGACCAGCAGTTAGCGTAATGGCTATGTCGCTGGACTCCCATGTAGTCTACCGCAGTTCGCATCCAGGACTCAGTGGCTTAAATCTCACACCGGGCGCGTGTGCGTGTGTGCCCAAGATCCCAAGAGGAGAATGGAGGAGAAGGGATTGTGGTGTGGCCATCCCCCATGGGGGGTGATTTCTCTATTTCTGTCTCTCTGTCTCTGTCTGTCTCGAGCGCACACACCCTATAGCAGAAAAAACCTCTCCAAAAAAAAAAAAAAATTTTTTTTTCTTCATACCAAAATAAACTTGTAATTTAAATCTATTTTTTCATAAACTTTTAGAAGTCCTCTTATAGTACCTTTTTTATTACGTGGTTTAGAAAGTATTATTATAGAGGCTTCTGAGATTCTAACTATCTATAAATAAATTCCCAATTACTTTTCACTGCGAGGTGCTTCATTGAGTCCTTTGTATTGGTTTTTTTTTTTTTCCCTATGAAGTATTCCTTTCTGAAAACCATTGTGAATCTTTTTTTATGTGTATTTTCATTCCTCATAAACATCATTTTAAGTTGCTCTTTATTGAGCTAAAACTTGATCCTTCTCAATGCTGTGTGGCTAAAACTAAAATGAGTGCAAAAGTAAACAGCAGGGAACCAGCAGTTAGTGTAATGGCTATGTCGCTGAACTCCCATGTAGTCTACCACGGTTCGCATCCTGGACCCGGTGGTTTAAAACTCATGCCGGGCGCATGTGTGTGCGTGCCCAAGATCCCGAGAGGAGAAGGGATTGCGGCGTGACCATCCCCCCTGGGGGATGATTTCTCGCTTTCTGTCTCTAATGTCTCTCTCTGTCTGTCTGGTGAGCGCACGCGCCCTATAGCGAAAATCTCTCCAAAAAAAAAAAAAAAAAGTAAACAGCATCAGGGTATTGATTAATCCTGTTATTAAGAAATCTGAAGTTGAGACCAGCAGTTAGCATAATGGCTATGTCGCTGTGCTAGACTCCCATGTAGTCAACCGCAGTTCGAGTCCCAGACCCGGTGGCTTAAACTCACGCCGGGCACGCGTGCATGTGAACCCAAGATCCCGAGAGGAGAATGGAGGAGAAGGGATTGCGGCGTGGCCATCCCCCCAGGGGGTGATTTCCTGCTTTCTGTCTCTCTGTCTCTGTCTGTCTGTCTGGCTAGCGCACGCGCCCTATAGCAAAAACCTCTCAAAAAAAAAAAAAAAAAAAAAAAAAGACAACCTCAAGCTGGGCGTGTGTGTGTGTGTGTGTGTGTGTGTGAGTGTGTGGTGTGTGTCTGTGTTTGTGTTCCCAAAATCTCAAGAGGAGAATGGAGGAGAAGGGATTGTAGCATAGCCATCCCCTTTGGAGTAATTTCTTGCTTTCTGTCTCTCCGGTAAGTACACATGCTCTATAGCAAAAATCTCTCTCTCAAAAAAAAAAAAAAAAAAAAAAAAAAAAAAAAAAAATATATATATATATATATATATGTATATATATATATATATAGAAAGATAGTTCTATAGGTGATAGTTATAGCTGTAGGTATAGATATATCGAGATAGTGGATATTAATACTGAGGTTCATATGGCCATAGACTTAAAAATTAGATGGATGAATAGATAACAGAGAGCGATATATTAAGAGGAAATTTACTAGTAGAATTAGCTCAGATGACTATGGAAGAAGTTCCATGATATGATCTCTGCAAGCTGGAGACCCAAGGAAGCCAGTAGCGTGGTTCAGTCTAAATCTAAAAACCTCAGACCCAGGGGACCTAATCTCATTACCCTTAGTTCACTCCCTGAGCTCCAAGAAGTATAGCTGCTGGTGTGAATCCCAGAATCCAAAAACTGTGAGCCTAAAGTTTTGATATGCAAGAGTAAGAAAAGAAGGGCATCCATGCTCAAGGAAAGAGAGAGAAAGCATTCACCCTCCTTTTATCGTTCTGTTCCATCTGAGCCCCCAACTGATTGCGTGGTGCCCACCCATTCTGAAGGCAGGTCTTCCCCACTGTGTCCACTGATGCGCATCTCTTCCAGAAACACCCTCCCAGCCACACCCATACATAATGCCTTACCAGCTATTTGAGTATCCTTTAATTCAATCGAGTTTACATCTCAAATGAATCATCACAATGAATTCTATATTCTTATTAAAAAGAAAAATTGAATGCAGGTAAAAATGAGTGCATAAAGATTACACAAATAATTCCGTTAGGAAGTCCACCTAACATTCAAATTAGGATTGGAAATTTATACCTAAGGCCTTAGTGGAACATACTATCTATTTATTTATTTATTTTTTATCAAACCCTTTCTTATTTGGAAGTAACCTTTCTTGTCTCTGAAACTAACATTCCACATTACCATTTTCTAATAAGATGCTTTCTAAATATTTGGTGATTCTGGAGCTCTTAGAACTTTCATTGTCATAAATTTCAAGTAAATTTAGATGCTGTCGAACAAACTTGACAGTTACCTTTTACAAACATTTGTAAGTAAAGGACAAAAAATAATGTCTTAGCATGAAAGAATCATGAGACAGAGTATAACACCACTTGGAAGTACAGCAGCGGAACTCAACAAGCGCCAATCTCAGCTCATCAGCATCGCCATGAATGCATCGCTTCACTTTGGTTTATGAGCTACTCTGAGCCAGATGCTATAAAATTGCTGTGAGGGATTACCTACTAGGGAGCTGTGGAGGCCATGCCAGGAGCAACACAAAGGTCTTTTCATACCACTAACCATGTAATAAGAATTCTGTACAGCAGAGTTGGGAAATGTAGGAATTGCATTTTAAATTATGTCCTATGGAAGCATTTTCCCCAAACACTAATATTCATCCTACCACACTGTTCCCTAGAAATCTCATTCAACATTGCCACACATGTTTGCAATAATAGCAGTTTTTCTGGCCAATGTTCTCAGCACCAACAGTACAAAAATCTATGTTGGCAAAGTAGGCAGTCACCATTCACGTGTGTAGGTGCTTGATTCCCGGCAGTATACCTCATTTTTACATCAGACCAGTGGCCAAGAATCCTAGTTTGCAAGTTCTCTCACTTCATTTGGAAACATTTAATTCATTCTAAAAGTCTGTCTAGGGTAAAGAAAGAAAACCAAAGTCATAGTGACTTTTTAAATAACGACATGGTGCATCCTACCACTTCTGTTGAGCCACCACATTCCATATTTTGCTTCCTTATATTCTCATTTTCTTCAGAGTTGAAACAGAGTTGCCCACTTGATGGAAGCATGCATTAAAATTTAACATAAATAGATATGTCTTTGAAAAGTTTGGGAAACCATTTGACAGAGATAACAAGAAATTATTTTTCAGTTTGTTTAAGTAGCAAGGCCCAAATCAAGTATCAAATAAATACTTATGTTCTAAATTTAATACCGATGTTGTCTGAACATCTTGTGATGAACACTCTCTATTGTGAACCCCTACTACTTCCATGCAGTAAAACAAGCAGCAGTCATCCCTTTCATTTTTTATTTTATAATCACTATTTGATTTTAATTTAGTGGTGATTTGAAATAGAGCCCTACCTTGTACATTTTAAAGTTTCTTAACTGTGATCAAGTAGTTACAACTAAAATAGAATAAACAACCTTTTAGAAATGCTAGTTTCCTTTGATTCCTGCTAGCCTAAGCAATTCACTGTAATAATATAATCTGACTTCAAAATCCACTTCTGCACTCATTTTTAAAAAATGAACAATAGCAGGGCATAAACAATAGAATTGTAAAAATTAGAGGCTTTACTAAGAGAGTTATTTAGATGAGAAAATTATAGCTTCATATTAGCACATCTGCACCTTGACAATCAAATGCATGAGTGCATTATAATTTCAATGAATTATGCAAAATGCTAATTAAAAAGTCGAATTTACTAATCATCTCTCAGGGTCATAACTGGAATTGAATTTGAGTAAGGACAAACAATTGTACGAAGTGCAGTTTTATCATGTAGTTTTTAAAGCTGTTTAGAAATGCATAGCATATAAATAATTTTTGTTTTTATATAGATGCTAATTGATTTTGCTGTGTTCAGCCTATCAGAAATTATTGATTACTCCCATACAAATTATGACTATATATTGTAGATGTGAGTTTCATAAAATGGTGCATTACAAATATACACAATTATAATAAACATAGGCTTTGTGTTTTAAATTAAAAACTGCGTAAGCAGGGGACATTTCTTCTGTTCTGTAACATTTACCTTTCAAGCATAAGCACAAAATATTTTTATGTATTTTCTATTTATATTTTGAATAGTAAAATTTTTATTTTTTTTAAAAATTAAATTATTATGTTTACTTATAATCATTGTTTGAATCATTTAGATATTTTAGAAAAGCAGTATTGTAGTTTCTTTGATTATTGTGATTATGGTAGACAGATAAATGGATAGATAGAAATATGGATTTAAAAGTATATAATTTTTTCAAGTGCATTTTAAAAAGTATGCAGTGGCTTCAATGTGTCTTCCCAAATTTAACCTAATATTTAATGTAAATATTAAATTCTACTTCTACTTCTGTTTATAATCATACCATTTTGTTTATCAAATGAAAACCATGACTGGATAGTTAAGATAAGGAGATTCTACCCTTCATCAGTCTATACAAACCTTTTTCAAGGGCCAGATGAGGTCTTACCTCCTTGTAAAATATAGTAGACAGGAATGAAGATGTTAGACAAAAACTTCCCCACTCACAAAAGGATTGATATTCCCACTGGACAAAATAAATAAAATAAAACAAACATAAAATAGTCTGCAATAGCTATTTTCAAAGCACTGAATCAATATGCATCATATGAGGAGACATGAATATATACATTAAACTAAGTTCATGTCATCAGATTTATTAAGGCCAAATTTGTTGTAGAATGCTGATGCTTCTGATTAAATATCTGAAATTTATACTGTTAATTTTGAGATGCCTTTGGCACTCAGTGTAAAATCATGTCTAGTGAGGTCCAACTTTCAGGATTAATTTGGCAATGCCTCTTTTGATTATTAAATTTAAGTGCTTATTACATGCAATTCTATAAAATGTTTAATGTTCCAAGACAGGTATTTGTAAAGATTCAAAACCTCTATGTTACAAAGACAAGGTAGATTCTGCCAGACATTTTAAAGTCACTGCTGGTCACTCAGGCTGTAATTGGCTCTAATTAGCTCTTTCATCCAGCTGTAACAGTCTTTACCTGTAGCTGAGAGGCACTCAGGAGAATGAAAAAAAAAAAAAAAAAAAAAGAAAAAGAAAGAAAGAAAAAAAAAGAAAAACCTGTCCTTTTGCGTATTTGAAAATACCTGCTAAATCCCTGAGAATATGAAATATGATCATTATAAATGAGCTACAAACCCATTAGTTCTGATAGGAAATGCGTTGTGGGAAGTGAGATTTGATTCAAACTAGCCCTACAATAATAGTAATCAATGTCCAATGAAAACACATTCCACTCGGTGAACAAGGACCTAAATAAAATCTGTGTTTAAAATAGAAGGCCAGACAGATTGGGTGGGAGTTCAGCTTTGTGTTTATTCAGCTTACTTCCTACTGTACATAATTGACTGAGTTTTTCAGTTTCAAGAATAAAATGCTCTTTTGTAAATTCAGAACTTTTAGCTTTATTCTGAAAACAAGGTAATAATAATGGAATAATCTCACTACTACATGATTTTTCCTCACATGGATAAAGAAGTGATACATACACATTCATCTAAAAACCTATACAAAAGTCTGAGGGAAAAAATTATATCTAACATATTATTTAACTGATAATGGAAATGTTTTACTTTTTTCTTCGATGGTAAAACCTGATAAAAGAAGATATATATTTTGATGGTAGGAAAAGAATAATAAAACTAAGGCTCAATTTCAAGACCTACCCAAAACAAACATAAATGGAAGCACATCATTTGTTGTTTTTATCAGATGAAGATTATAGGAATTCCTAATTTTTACTGTAATTCCTAAAACTTCATTTTTGAATATGTATAAAAGAAAGAACATATTTGACATTATCACAATAATTACAATTACTTAGTAGTAATATGCCAATTAAATTGGGATTGGAATCCAGTGTGGAAATCAAGGGAGTGGCAAACACAGTATATTTGCCTTTGCAGCTGGATAAGTTATTCTTTGGTATGTGCATTTCCCCCATGAAAGTTCCCTTCCCTTCCATGTTAGAAGCTCCATGGGGGAAGAGGGAGGACTCATCTCTTCTTTATCTCTTTAAAAAGTGAGTATTACAGTCATCAGTGCCATAATCGGGAGAAACTTTATTAAAAACGAATGTCCATTGTTTGTTTCAAATTAAATCTTCAGCAGCAACAAGTTTTTATTGAGTATTTGCAGAGGGGCACGTAAGTCTCAGTCTTTGAAGAATTTCTGTTTGATGGGCACAGACACAGAATACAAATAAGATGTTGTTATAAGGTAGGTCAGAGAGTTGTGAGGAATAAGCAATAGCTAGATATTGTGTAAAGCCATTGAAGAGTCTTCATGAAAAGGTGCAATTATGTTGGTCTCAAAGGAATGGTAAGATTTAGACCTGACTAAGAGAAGGTAGGAGGCATTTCAATTAAGATTGCTATGATAGATATTGATTAGAAAACAATGCAAAACCAATTTACCTATAGCAAAGGATTGTTGGAGGGCAGAAAGAAAACATATGGTCACCATCTAATTATATTTTCTCCACAAAATCTTGTATAATTCTATGAAATTACATTATCTGATACAGATAGGATTCAGAAGGAAGTCTTAAAAGAGTTTTAAAGTTTGATACTCTTCATATCAGGCTAATCTTAATTAGGCATCTTTATTCTTTTATGTGTTGTCATAATTCAGTGATGCATAACACACATCTACTTATATTTTAGCCATATTTTCTATCTATGCACATATTTTTTATTATTTCTCAGTTACTTAAAATTATTTCCTTTGTTGAAAACCAAGTCAATTTTTCAAAAAGGGTGTCAGAGTGCATTCCTCCAGAAGATTCATTAAAAATGGCTTGCTTCAGTAATACTGCTTTCAGTTCAGTATTGATGATTATTTAGCTCAGAGAAATTTAAAGTAGAAGAAATCTGTGGAAAGAATTAGATAAGTAGAATGTAGTGAAGTGTTGTCACAATATCTTGTATTTTTAATGAAGTTAATGAAGCGATTGATAGATTTATGATGAGACCCCCATTCAGGCAAATTTGAAGACCTACAAACGCTAACATGTAAGGTTTTGATGTGAATCAGGTATTGATGTGAGTGTCAAAATTCCTGAATTAACTCATTTGATATTCTGCTTAATAAAACTTTTTAAAAATTCAGAAACTTTAAGAAATTTCTATATAAAATATGTGCCACAATGTTAATCACTTTAATAAACAAATGAAACAGTTATTTTTAGCATTATACATTATACTAAGAAATGAGAAAAAAAAACACAGACCTGCCCCCAAATCACATAGTTTTATGATTTATATTTTTATATAAAAAAAATTTTAGAGAGATGGAGAGAGACCTGAACCTGAATTATTTTTAACTCTTTAAAAATTGTTAGGTATTGAGAAGAGCAGTTAGTGTAATGGCTATGTCACTGGATTCTCAGACCCGGTGGCTTAAACTCACGTCGGGCGTGTGTACGTGCCCAAGATCCCGAGAGAAGAATGGAGGAGAAGGGATTGCAGCATGGCCATCCCCCCTGGGGGGTGATTTCTGGCTTTCTGTCTCTCTGTCTCTCTCTCTCTCTCTTTTCTGGCAAGCACACGTGCCCTGTAGCAAAAACCTCTCAAAAAAAAAAAAAAATTGTTGAGTATTAACCTGAATAATTAGCCTCTATACTCTGCTGTCTCTCATTGAGAATTTTTTTATCCTACATTCTGTTCTGCAAGTGTTGACATCCTTGCCTTCTCTAATTTCTAAGCCACCCATGGGATTGCTACACCCTGCTGAGTAGGCTCAATACTAGAGTTATGGCTACTGGTGGAGCAGCCATTGTTATATTCACTGATCCTCCTATTGTGATACTTTCTCACAACCCTACAAGGACTCATAAAGGCCAGAACCATGAGTAGATACGATTTTTTAGTGACATAGGTCATATCATCTCACGTCCACACACATATTTTCCCTAAAACAAATGCATGGGGACTTTCAGTTTTAGCTCTGACATATAGAGATTTTTGGAGTCTTTACTCTTATTCTACATAAAGAATGCTGGATGACTAGAAAATCAGAAGCTTTTCCTGGATACCTTAAAGAATTGAGGTTTCAAGGGACACTGCCACTCTGAAATTTGGAGAAGCTGCGGAATATAGAGACATACAGCTCTTAAGAATGTCTTACTTAGGGCAGAATCCACTGGAAGTCGGAAACTGATAGAATCACTTAAGAATCACTTAAATACTAATGTTCAATTGCTGAAGGTTGAGTGCAGAATACCATGAGAGCGAGAAGAGGGGGGTGAGTGGAGTGGGGAGAGGTGTTCTGCAGTCTCTCTTCAAAAATTCTACCAGCATTTCACAGTGAGAGTCTGAGGACAATCCTTTGTTGGCCCTAACTTTACCACAGTGAAACCCTTCCATACTGTTCTCTTTAACAAAGTTTTAATTTTTACGGGCAGAGGTCAATTCTAGAGAATTTTCCCAGCAGAGGAAAAGAATCCTTCCCTACTTTAGACTACTCTAGATTTGTTGTATTACCTAAGGAAAATAAAGAAATAGCAGGAGAAAATGATTGAGGTTGTCAGAAAAGTCATGACATATTTTACGTATGAAACACATCATAACTTTTCCAATGACACAGTAGATTAGAATCTTGTAGGTAGCCAAAAGAAGAAAGAGAAAAACCACTTCTTCTGGAAGAGAGACAACTGCTTGAAAATACCAGATCTCCAATCACAGGCTTACTAAAATATGAAGATTTATTTGGAAGATAGTGGAAAGCTCTTTGTCCCCCTTGCCCTACCACCACACCAACAACCCTCTAGTATTGCAATAGTATCAATAGAATACAGCTAAAAGACCTAAAAAGACAGACTTCCTCTAAAGAGTAGTTCAAGGGAAATAAGAAAGAGACAAAATTTAGGAAATCAGAAGAATTTGAATTTCCATGTACTTGTAATTAAAGCAACCATTAAACACAGCCCAGCTCATAACCATATTAACACAAATTGGCTTAATGGAGATCCGTTTATCTCAGTACTATTTCCCAGTATGTCATTTGTGACTTTTGAGGAAACATTGCAAGACATCCAAAAACATAAGAAAAATATACACTCTAAAGAGACCAGAACCAGATTCAGATGTGACACAGATGTTGGTATTATCAGACAAGAAATTTTAAATAATTAATTTAAAATAGTCATGACAAGTATGTAAAGAAATTTAATGAAAAAAGTAGAAGACATGTAATATTAGAAATATGTTAGCAGGGAGATGGAAACACAGAAATAATTCAAAAGAAAAGCTAGAAGTAAAAAGTCAGAATTATAGAAATCAAGATAGTACCTGACAGGCCCAAACTAGGTGGTCTAGTCTATAGCACACTGGACTGTGGTGTTGTAAGTTTTATGGCTGACCATGGTGTTAGATCCTTAGATCATTTTGAAAACGGGGCTGGTGCCTACGTGGGCACCCAAGGTCCTGAGGAGCTGGAGGGCTGGTGAAAGGCGATTGCCATTCAGGGAGACTCCATAAAGGGAGATATAGATACTGCGTTTTTAAAACCCATAGATTTAAAAGGACAAACTATTAAACTTATTATGTGCAAGTTAAAATTAGATAGATAGATAGATAGATAAGACAGATAGATGGAGGAATTCCAGAATTGAGTTCAGACTGTGACAACAGTTTGTTAACTATATTACATATTTGTGACATAATCTCAGGAGAGGGTGATGGAAAGGGTGTTGACTTAAGCAAATCTGGTAATGAACAGAAAATGTAAGACTACAAAAAGACAAAAGAAACTGGACCGGTATCCTGTCCTCTGATTCATAAAGTTACTTTCCATGTGGGTACCGGTTAAAAATACCTGTATCCTGGGAATGAATAATGGATGATGGAAACCAAGTTTCTCACTACTGGAGTGGGAAGTTATGTAAACACAGAGGGCGGAGGCTAGAAGGATCCATATAGTCCTGCTTTAGAGTTGATCATGTATATAAATGCAGATAAAGCTTAAAATACATATGACAGATAGATGATAGGTAGACAAATAGGCATATTTGTGTAAACATGGATTTACACACTCACAAACATTTTGATGCTCTGTCCTCTGAAAAGACCAGGGGAAAAAAGCCCCAGTAAAAACAAACACACCTAAGGCACAGGTATTGGTATCTAGTATTTTTAAATAAGTGGTAAAAGGGCCCTTTGGAGATAATCTGATTCTATGACTCTAAATACGTACTCAGAAAACAAAATTATGTCAGTGTGCCAAAGGGACATAGGCTCCATCTGAAAGAGCTGCCAGTAACTTAATCTGAAACAATTTGAAAAGCCAAGGAAATAACACAGCATTCGACAATAACTAAAAATATAAAATAGCCATGAATTTACATCGTTGCAAACAAATGATTAAATAAATCAATAGGTGGGGAATAGATAAGTCTCCAGTGCAGAATGTTTCAAATTATTTATTTAGATACTGTTTAAGTCCAGTTAGTGCTGCTACAACAGAGTACTACTAAGTTATTTAGTTATTTGTTTGTTTGTTTATTTATTTTTTTAGAGAGAAGTTTTTGTTATAGGGTACATGCGCTTCCTGGAGAAACAGAGAGAGACAAAAGGCATAAAATTACACCTGGGAGATGTCCAGCCTGCAATCCCTTCTCCTCCATTCTCCTCTTGGGATCTTGGGCATGCACGCACATGTGCCCAGCATGAGTTTAAGCCACAGGTCACAGGGACTCTAACCGTGGTCAACCACGTGAGTGTCCAATGATGTAACCATTATGCTATCTGCTCGTTCCCCAAACTAGGTAATTTATAAAGAACAGAAAAGAGTACCATTTGATTAACAGTCTGGCCATGAAGATAAAGAAAAGCACTGTGGGCAGAGACAGGTGAGGAGGGAACATGGCTGTCCTGCTCAGGGACTTCACTCGGAGAAGAGAGAATGTGCTGAAAAGCAGTGGCTACTGAGGTCATAGAAATTACATGACACATTTCAGATTACTGTAACAACCTTGGCTTTTACTTTTACTAAGGTGAGGAAATATTGGAAGATTTATATGGTGTGGTGAGAGGAACAGAGTTATATATTAAAGAATCGTTCTAGCTGTATCTTGAGGATAGAACAAAGGGAGTAAGAGTGAAAGTTGGGAGGCCAATTAGATGAACAGTGATGGTGGCTTAGACAAAGAATTTGGAGGGTGCTGGTGATTGCAAATATATTCTGAAGGTACAGTGACAGATTTTCTTGTAGATTACATACTGCATGAAAGAGATAGAAGCAAAGAATGATTCTAAGATTTTTCTACCCTGGTTACAGGAAAAATAGAATTTCCAATTGCTGACATGGGGAAAACAGCAGGAAAAGCATAGTACTGCCACTGAATTGTCTTAAATAATTCAGTGGTACAATATATTTCATATTATAAGACACTGCCCTCTGAGCATGTTATGTTTGAGATAGTTTATAGAAAGAAGGGGCCAGTAGGCAAGACAATAGGGAAATAGTCCAGTGGGACACCAAGCTGATGATAAACATTTGAGAGTTGTCAGAAAATATTAGGCTGTCAGGACAGTCATGGTGTGTTTTCCTGTGCTTTTCTATACAAAAAGGCATCATGACTTTCTCAACAACCTAATAGATTGATTTTAAAATAAGATATGATAAGATCACCAAAAAATCAATGCAAATTTAAGTGGAAAGACTTCCAGGAATGAGTCTAAGATTAGAGGTCCACAAGATGAGATAGAATTGAAAAATATAAAACATACTCCCTGAAAAGTAGGAGTAGAAAAGTGAAACAAAAACAAGTCAAGTCATGTAGGTTCTCTTTAAACTATGAGACAATTCATATTCTTTTTTTTTCTGACTTTACTTGCTAATTTTATTAAATTGAGGGCTGGTACTTATTACTAACATATTTGTAAATCATATTGTTATGCTCTATAAGTAAACCATTGTACAACTCCAGAAATAATTTTGCAGTTATGATGCAATAAATGATTAAAAAAGTATTTCTAAGTGCTTTATAGAGCCTACCATCTCCACAGTATTACTTAAGAAGAAACACAACATATAAAATTAAGTAATAAAAACCCATGTGTATTTACATAAGATTCATATTCTTGACTGTTTGACACTTTCACCAGAGTCACAGCCAAATGGACCAGCACTCAGTAACTGATTCAAAGAAAAGCAATTCATATACTATACCATGTACCACAATCTCGTCTTCCATTCTCCTCTTGGGATCTTGGACACACATGCACATGTACCTGATGCACAAGACTTGGTTCAAATAGATGGGCTAGGACAGCAAAGAGGTCTCTGTTATTACTAAAGAGATACAAGTATACAGAAATCACCTGAGAAGTTGTTTGTGTGCCCAATGAAACCTACCAGAGTGTTACCAAAAGTAACACTCCACTCATTTACTCATTCATCCACTTAGTAAATAGTTACTGAGTATTTACTGCTTGGCTGATACTTTTTCAAGTGCTGAGGATAAAGGAATGTGAATGAAGGAAATTTAGCCTGTATTTGGAACTCAAATAGCTATTACAGAGGAATGTTAGTTAGCAAGGTGTAGAGTGGAATGTGATGGAGTTGAAAAGATAAATGATTGACTGAGCCTTATGAAGTATATTAAATATTCTGGTCATTGCCCAAAGAAAAACTCACTGCTTGTTAAATATTTGAAATAATTTAATGGTATGATATGCGTGTTATGAGATGCCGTCTTCTGAAAGCTTCTCTGAGAGCAAATTCTAAAACATAAAAGTATAAGCGGGTACACATATGAAAGTTAGGGATCTAGCAGAGTAGATTAAGTAAGAGTGTTTATTGGCTATACCAGGAGTGGAGATTGTAAAAAATAGAAGGATTCAGGGGAACCAGCAGTTAGTGTTTCAGAATATATTTAGTAGAAGAAGTTGACAGGACTAAGTAAAATATTAGATATAGATGATGAAGGAGTGAGATTCATATATGTCATATCAAAAAACAAATTTCACTGGAACTGCAAATAGAATTGAGTTCATTCTTGAGTAAGCTGCATCACAGAGAAATGAGTTTCATGGTCTCTCTGAACAGAGATGAAAAAGGGCCTATGAATGACAAAAAGACAAGAAAACATATAAGAAAAATCTGATTTAATGTCTGGTTAGTTCTTGAAGCATGGTTTTCAAAGAAGTCTGAGATAGATTAAAAAGCTGTGAGGGCAAAATTTTTTATGTTCACTTACAAGCTTTATAAACTTTAATTCACATGCATACATATCTAGAATCAGCATAATTCTGCCTTTGTCTTAACCAATCCCATGAAATCCTTTCAGAAAATTTGCATATACAGTGACATTTTGAAAGCATGGGTGATACATGCCAATGTTAACCAGAACAAATGATCTGGAATGTGCCATTTTTAGGTAAGTTTATAAAGGACGCTATATCTGGTTTGCTAAAAAGCTGTTTGTTACTTCTTGCCTAATTGTTTTTTTACAAAGGAAAACATTAATTATATACAACAGTATATAGAATTCTACAGATCATCACAATTTCCTGATGCAAAAGGCATGGTGACATAAAATAGAAACATTACAATGTGCTCAAAATCCTTTTACGGTAAATCTGTGAAATCAGATTGGAGGTGGAATGTGAGAGTGAGAAAAAGGACTGTGCCATGTACACTAGACCACTTCTAAGAAAGTCAAGACTGTGGGGTAATCACCCACATCAGGGTCACTGCAACCAAAATGCTTTTCCAACCAGTGCCTTGTACATTGAGAAAACCTTAAGTAGATATTTGACCTTTTTATTTTTCATGGTGTAGAGAGTAGAGAGATTGTTTATTATGTGCCAAGACAGAATTTGGTACTTTTTATTTAATGGACATTTTTAATGACAGGAAAGCAACCTTGGAATTTTGCTCCGCTTGATGGATAAATACTGATTTCACTGGAAATGCTGCCAGACATTTTTGGTATCACTGTTCAGTTATAACTTTTCTTCACAGAGATAACACATTACAATCAATGGTAGAAATCCTCAATAAGGTGAATTGATTCCAAAGAATTATGCTGATTCTATGTAAGTATACATGTGACATAAAGTTTATAAAGATTGTAAGTGGACATAATATCTGTCCATCAGCACCTATAGCCAACCCATCTCTTTGAAACTTTTTTGAAAACTTCAATAATGATTTCTTTTATAGAGAGATTTTTGCTATATGTTGCATGCACTCACCAGAGAGACAGAAAATGAGAAATCACCCCCCCCACCCCCAGGTTGGACAGCCACGCCACAATCCTTTCTCTTTCATTCTATCAGGATCTTGGGCACATATGCATATGTACCCAACATAAGTTTTAAGCCATTAGGTCGTCTGGGACTTGAACCGCAGTTGACTATGTGGAAGTCAGTGATGTAACCATTACACCATGTGCTGGTCCCTCAATAAAGTAATTTTTTTTTTAGAGTTTTTTGCTATAGGGCACGTGCGCTCGCCAGACAGAGAAAGAAAGAGAGACAGAAAGTGAGAAATCACCCCCCAGGGGGGATGGCCACGCCGCAATCCCTTCTCCTCCATTCTCCTCTCGGGATCTTGAGCATGCATGCTCATGTGCCCAGCGTGAGTTTTAAGCCACCAGGTCCAGGACGAGAGCTGCAGTCGACTACGTGGGAGTCCAGCAACATAGCCATTATGCCAACTGCTGGTCCCATCAATAAAGTAATTTTAATATTGAAGTGTGGCTTAGAAAGTTTACTTCTTCAGTTGGGACTTTTTAAGCCTGTAATGTATCCACATTCCACTTGACTGCTCCCTTCTTTTCTCCGCAAAATAATTTACCTGAGTTAATCTTACTTGGTCAATTCTATCCACAGTGAACTGTCACTTTACTAGGGAAATTCTAATTGTCACCTCATTTAGGGCAGAACTCTATTAATGTAACTTCATAGTTCCCTAAGTGTACTCAGAGTGCTATTAGTAGAGTTTTAATTACACAATTATTTTGCATTAGTATCTATTTAATACCTGGCTTCCTTACTGAAATGTAGCCTCAGGACAGTAGAGAGAGTATCTGATTGGTTTCAGGAAAACTCTCACTGCTTAACAAGGTATAAGAAACATAGTTGATACTTACTGATCATATAAATAAGTATTTTTCATCATTGAAAGGAAAGAAACTTATTAGAGATTTTATTTTAGTTTGATTTATTTGGTTCTATTTCCTTCTCATAACATTTTTTGGTGAAATAGAAATAAAATAGTATAAAATTTACAATGATACTTGATTTTTATAATGTCTATGATAAAATAAAGTATATATTTAGTAATTTCTTTTGGAAAATGTGTTCAGATTAGTTCATAAGATGGCTTAGAGACAGACAAATGGTTCATAAAAGCTTTATTATGTGATAAATCTTAAAAAGAAAATATACTGGGAACCAGCAGTTAGCGTAATGGCTATGTCGCTGGACTCCCACGTAGTCGACCACAGTTCAAGTCCCGGACCCGGTGGCTTAAAACTCACGCCGGGCGTGTGTGTGTGCGTGCCCAAGATCCCAAGAGGAGAATGGAGGAGAAGGGATTGTGGCATGATCCTTCCCCCCTGGAGGGTGATTTCTCACTTTCTGTCTCTAATGTCTCTCTGTCTGTCTGGCGAACGCATGCACCCTATAGCAAAAAAATCTCTCAAGAAAAAAAAAAAGAAAATATACTTATCAAAATGTATACCAGTATTTGTTTTAAAATGCTGAAATCAAACTTTACTTTTCCCATTATCCTAAGCTCATAATATGAACTGTCATTTGCAATTCATACATTTTAAGAGCTCTCATTTGCATTTACATATATATATATATATATGGTTTATTATGATGTCACCAATTCAGATAAATTTATTTAATGTGATCTATATTGAGTCAATTTTGTTCAATTTTTCTATTTTTCCCCTTAAATATTGACCATGACTCAGTAATACTATGTTCACTGAAACATTAGTCATTAGGACTTTTGCCCTTCTTTTTAAAATTATAATAAAAATCTTTGTATTTTTTAACTCACTAGAAACCAATAAAAATTTGAGTAAATATGTAAAATGAATCAGGAGACATTCTCAAGAAGCTCTCATGATACTATTTCCTATTGTGTACCTTTTTGTAATACTTTGGTTATTAAACTTAAAAAAGTTTCGAGTCACACTCTACTCACTTAACTTGAAATTGTTTGTTTAATGCCCTTCTTCTCTGTCAAATAACAATCTTTAAGAGTCTATGATATGCACCAGCTAGTGGCATAGTGGTTAAGGTGCTGGACACCCACATGGCTGACCATGATTTGACTCCTGGACTTGGCAGGTTGAAAATCACACCAGGCCCATGTGCATGCGTGCCCACCCAAAATCCCAAGAGGAGAATGGAGGAGAAGGGATTATATCATGGCCATTCCCCAAGGGAGTGATTTCTCACCTTCTCTCTCTCTCTGTCTCTTTGGTGAGTGCATGCACTCTAGGGCAAAAACTCTTAAAAACAAACAAACAAAGAAACAAACAAAAAGTCTATGGTATAGTCTAGCCATGGTGGAGGCCATGTGGGTGATTGGAGTTCAGTTCTCAGGTCAATCTGATCATGTTCTCAGGTCAATCTGATCATGGTGGGTGCATATATATGACCATAATCCTGGCCATCTGGAAGACAGGGAAGGCCTCAGCATGAGACCTTGGTGCAGGTGCTTGTATTTCTCTGACTCCCAAGAAAGAAAATAAATGAATAAAGTTTTAAAATAATTTGTGACAGTGCCTACCTAAATAGGTGCTCAGTGAACACTTGCTTACTATTGACTCACACCCTCATAGCACACTAAATGATTTGACCCAAATCATTTTTATCATATGAGGTAGAAATAAAGTGTACAAACCCACAGTATTGTCCTAAAGATCAAATAAGAAAAAAAATATTTTTCAGAGAATTCAACAATCTCCAGTAATATAAGGTGTCATTATATTAGCAAATATTACTTTTGCCAGGGACTGGATCACTTTTATGTCTTTACTCCCCTAGTCTAAAACCTTCATCCAGCAAAGGCAGTGTCCATGAACTATTTAAATTTTACAAGTAATACCAATATTTTGTATCTTTGATGTATTTAAATCCTCTTGGAATAAATTGCTGTTTCTTGATTGCACCAATCCTTCATCTTCTTTATTTCTTAATGGTTTAACTCCCCCTCTTCATCTTCTGTGTCACCTAATACCTGATTTCATGCAGTGATTTCCACATAGTCTTCTAACTCTTGTCTCTGACCTTGCTTAACAAAATTACAGTGAGTCCGCCTACTATTATTTTAAGTTTTTGAGTATTTGTTTGCTTGTTTTAGTTGGCTTACAGGTACATGCACAGGCCAGAGAGAGGGAGAGAGAAAGGGAAGAAAATGAGAGAGTACTCCCCCTCCTTCTTCTCCACAGGGCATGGTCACACTACAGTTCCTTCTCCATTTCTCCTTCCTCTCTGGATTTTGTGCATGCATGCATGTGCTCATGATGCATTTTTTAAGCCATAGATTCTGAGACTCGAACAGCACAGTCAACCATGTGGAATCCAGCTCATGTAACACCAGGATACGGACTGGCCCAATTTTAGGTTTTCTACATAGTGGTTATAATTCAATCCATGATAGCATTTTTACTATAATTCTCTCCATCTCTAGTCCACATTTTTTTCACTAAAGCAAGTTTGTCATTTTCTGTGCTTTGCCTATCATCTTCCCTATCATGCAACATTTTTCTGTTTCTTAGTCCAGCTAGGTAAAATCCAATGTCACATTCTCTCTGTCTTGCTCTATATTTTTATGTTGAGTATAACATATTTCTGAAGTGTAAGTATAGTCGAAGCTTATATTTTTAAATATTTATTTATTTTATTCATGATAGAGACTGTGCACACATGGTATGACAGAGAAAAAGAAAGAGAAAGAGGGAAGCACCCTTAAAAATGGCTGCTCCTGCCATGGTACCCTTTCTCAGTCCTTCGTCTCCTCAGGATCTTGGGCAGCTGTGCCTGGTGCATTACAAGTCAACCAGTCTGAGGACACAGACCGTGATCAGCCATGTGGCTCCAGACACTGCACTTTGGTATGTGATGGAGGATGTCACTCAGGCTGGGCCTCACAATTTCTTTATTTCATTTTCTAAATTTATTAATTTTTTTTGCCAAGAGAGGTAGTACTTCCAGCAAGATCTTGTCACCATGAACCATCTCTAGCCTTTGGCCAGCTTCAGATCATTGGCAAATGTGTGCAAGTGTGTGCTCAGCATATTCTGGGAGGTCTCCTGACTTGAATTGGTAAGCTTCTTCCCATGTGGGATTGCCTCTCAAAGCAATTTACATTTTACTGCTGTGTCAAGATTTATCTATTTTTGAAGTGTAAATATTTTAATTTATATTTTTTTCTTTATCTCAGAAAGCATAAAGTATTTATACATTACTATTTTTTCTTTCTCTGGTAGATTGTATTTGTGGTCCAGATTTTTATCCCAGCCTATATTCATTTTCTTTGTCTTAGAACTTTGCAGTACCTTTCTGCTGGGGATTAAAGCATAGGTCTTTGCCCCTTGACAGTATCATGGGACTTGTTTTGGCCAATGTGATGTTAATACATGTAACACAAGTGTTTGTATGACTGGACTTACATTTGTTAATAGCAAGTGAAGATCATACCTGAGCTAGTCCACAAATCTCAGGAGGAAGATGGAAGGCATATAGAAGTGCCCAACCTATGCTTTTACACAAAAACCCAGCCAAGAATTGAGCCTTCATCTTAATTTCAGATAAACTAGCTAAGTCAAGGTTATCTGAGTCAAAGGAAGATTGAATAAATCATGACCCACCTGCAAGCATGAGAATAATAATAAACAATTGTTATTTTAAGCCACTAAGTTTTTAGATAGTATTTTATGCTGAACCAACCATTGATGATGTTTCATGGTTAGCACTGAATTGATAATTGATTAATTATCTCTATATAAAGTGTTTATAATAAAATGCCACAATTCTCACTGCTGCAATAAACTTAACACTGTATATTTTCATATCATACTTACATATCTATGTCTTCATTTAATACATATGTATGTCTTCCACAGTAAAAGGAAAGCATGTCTTTTTACTAACATTATAACCTATTAGCAAAGAAACTTTTGAGATATTAGCTAGAAGTTATGTTTTTCTTTCTCATAAGTTTAGTTATAACTTCTGTTACATTTCATATGAGGGGAATGCATTTGTTAATTGTGTTTACAATTTTCTCTAAAACAGACATTTTTATCATTTGTTTAATATGCTAAGATTTCTAGCATAATTAGTTTATTTTAGGCATTAAAATTACCTTGTATATCTGTTTTATATCATGAAGGTATTAGTTTTGTATTTCAGCATAGAGTGTTGCACAAGCATAGGGACTATTAGCTTAGAGATCTGTTTGTCATTGGCAGAATCCACTTCCTCATGGTCATAGGACTGAGGCTTCTAGATCCCTACTATGGAGTCCACTCAATAATCAAGTCAGCAATAGTGATCTTTCCTAGGCTTCACATCGCTGACTTGTTCTGTGGTGAACCTGAGAAAACTGTCCACTTTTACAGGGATTATTATGAGAATAGTTCAGAATCTCCATATAATCCTTTTAGCTAAAGGTCAACTGTGTCATATAATATAGCTTAATCATGGAGGTAAAATCTATCATAATTCTCTTGCCTGGAGATTATATGTGGAGTATGAACCAGGAATTTTCAGAAATATCTTAGAATTATGCCTGCCACAATGTAAAATGATCATTTTTGACAATATCATAATGGTTCTTGCTGCTTTATGTGATCCATACCTGAGGAATTAATTATTTTTTTTTCCTGAAATGATCATTTACACTTCTGTAATAGTCTATTTTTTAATTTTAATTTTGTTTGTTTTTACTATACCTAGAACACTTAACATGAGATCTTTCATCAGTACATTTTTAAATGCATAATACGTAATTATTAACTACAGGCACTGTGTTGTAGGTAGCCCTCTAGAGCTTATTCATCTTGCATAATGGAAACCCTGTACTCACTGAACCGCACCTCCCCTTGTTTTCCTCCTCTCAGCTCATAGCCACCATCATTCTTTTCTGATTCTCAGAGTTGGACTGTTTTAAAACATGGAGGACATTTTGCTAAGCAAAATAAGGGAGCCATGCATGATTTCACTTATAAAATTTAATCGTCTTTTTATTGAGAGTTAGTCCTTTTATTGCCACTGTATTAGTAGGAAAAAAATACCTTAACTAACAAACATTTTTCTTAAATCTTTGCTTCACTTCAAGATTTATTTACCGCCAAATGGTCTCTTATCTGTAAATGGCCCATTAAAATTAACTTTTAAATTAAGATTTAGGGTGAAGATCCCATAGTTCAGAGTTCTCCCAATTCCAGCTCTCAGTCTAACTTTCCTCATGGCTTGATATGGAAGAAAACATAGGTTATTAGAGAACTGAGTGGCTACTGTTCTTTTAACCAGTTCTTTCCTTGAGTTTTTGATTGGGATATCCATTTTCATTTACCTCATTATCATTTCAAACTATATCATATAGGGAAATGTTCAGTTTTCTTTATTTTTCCATTTAGTGAATAACACATTATATAACTAAAGGAGTTATAAATAATTGATGTGAAACATGAAGGAATCAACTTTATGATGTTGACTATATTTGAAGCAAAAAGCTAAACTAAAAATCTAGTTAGATTTCTTAAAAGTAAAAGAGGAGCTGGCAGGTGGTGTGGTACATAAGAGCTGGCCAACTGCAGTTCGAGTCCTAGACTTGACAGCTTGCATGCTTGCATTCTCTCCTTCTCTCTCTCTCTCTGGTCATATTTTAAAATAATAGTAATAATTATAATTTAAAAATAATTTTCTCTGGTCAAAAATATTTCTTTAAAAATAATTTTAAAAGAAAAATAAATTTAAAGATCATAATATAATCTTACTGAAAGAGATGAAATAAAAAGTTTACCTAAACAACTAAAGAAAGTGTTTTGAATAGATACAAAAAGGATTGTAGATACTGTATTCTATTTCAGGGTTTAGAAAAAGTAGCCCATAAGCAAATCTGGCCACCACCTGTTTTTAATGCGAAGAGTAAGATAAGGATGATTTTACATTAAAATGTAAAAAGAAAAAAAAGAAACAAGCTATTAGCATTTTGACCAGAACAGTTGTTCAATTTCACTTACCTCTTGGCCTGCATATTCTTAAATATTTATAACATGACTCTTTATAAAAAAAGTTGGCCAACCCCCTCTCCTGTTCCAGTTTTGTTTTGTTTTGTTTTGTTTTACACAGGGGTGGGGTATGGGTTACCAGCTCAGAAATGACTTTATTTTGGGTTGTCGGAAAAGTCATGACTTTTTTTTCTATGTAAAAATGTATCATGATCTTTCCAAAAACCCAATATATACCCAAGGTTGAATAAATAACCATATGAATTACAGATAACGGGACACAAGTTTCTCACTGTCAGAGAACGATGTTATAAATAAGCAAGGTGGAGGCTAGAATGAACACTATCGTGTTGAATTAGAGCAGAGCAGTGAAATGAACTCATATTTACTTTAATACAGATAGATCATGACAGAGTGGTAGAACAACTGATGGCAGAAGGACATATGTAGATACAGGTAGAAATGGAAGACTGTGTGTGTGTATGTGTGTGGGCGCGTGCATGCGTGTGCACGCGAGCGCATGCACATTAGTATATACGTGTGTATTTGCTTGCTTAGCCAGCTGAGAAGACCTGGAACCAACGACACCCGATAACAATAAAGACATCCAGTGCCCATATCTTTATTTCCAATAGTATTCTCTATTAAGATAAATTAGGTCTGAGGCCAGCAGTTACACGGTGGTTAATATTCTGGTATCCTACATGGCCAACTGCAATTCAAGTCCCAGACCTGATGGCTCAGAAATTATAGTGGGCATGTAAGCATGTGTGTCCAAAATCCCAAGATGAGAATGGAAAAGAGATTGTGGCCTGGCCATCCCTTCTGGGGGGTGATTTCTCACTTTCTTTCCCTCTCTTTCTCTCTGTCTCTCTCCATTGAGCACATGTGCCCTGTAGCAAAAAAACAAAACAAAACAAAAAAACAAAAACAAAAACAAAAACAAAAGCAAAACAAAACAACAACAAAATTAGGGCTTAGAACAAAGAAAATGCAAGATTAACCTGAAATATACTGTAGTGCCAAAAAGTAAGCAAGTGCTCAAAACAACCAGACAGTCTTATGACTAAGTAAATGATGTGGAGTATTCAAAATAGGTGCAGGAGCCAACCTGAGTGAACTCCCACTGGTCAAACCTAGAAAAATTCTAGCAAGAAAATAAATAACAATGGCATGGCATGATACATAAAAAAGTAGCATAAATACATGAGTTTATATTGATATAAAATATTGAATTAAAATAAATTGAGTAAAGGCTGAACTCATTCTTAAAAGAGAATTTAAAATAAGGCATTCTGATAGCCTCCCCCTCCAGAAGATGGCATCTAATATCTCACCTCTCTACACATGACCTCTGTCTTAATAAGAGATGGAATTAATGATTCATACCTGAAGAACAGAGTATAGCAAGGAAAAAAAAAATACTAATTTCCTTGTAGTGGAAAGTACTGAAACATACTACCTTAACTAGTGGTTATACTTAATCTCACTAGCAATAAGCCATACTAATATTATGTACTCCCTGTTATAATGTGATGAAAATGTCACTTCACCTTGTGGACTTCATCCTTAAACCTATCACCTTAGTTTTATCAGGAAAAAAACATCAGACAAACTCTATTTTAGAATTCATTTAAAATACCTTGGGCTGTCCCTATTGCACAGTGTTTTAGGGAGCTAGTTCCCACATAGCTGACTGTGGTTTGAATCTTGGCCCCAGTGGCTTGAGAAATATGCAGGGCATGTGTACGTGTCCATACATGTCCCAAATCTTGGCAGGATGATGAAGTGGATGAGAAGGGGTTGCAGCACGATCATGCCCCATGGGGTGGGGGGTTACCCCTTTGTCTCTATGTGTGTATGTCTCTCTCTCTCTCACTCTCTCTTTCTCTCTCTCTCTCGTGAGTGCGTGCACTCTCTCTCTCATGAGTGCGTGCACCCTCTGAGAATTTAAAAAAAAAAAAAAAAGTGCTCTTCAAAAGTGTCGAGATCATTAAAAAAAAAAAAGTTAAACTGTCACAGATGGGACAGACTTAGTAACAAATTGAGATACAATATTCTGAATTGGATCCTGTAACAGGAAAAGAGTACTGATAGGGAAAGTGATGAAATCCAAATATAATTTTTAGTCTACTTTGTAAAACATTAATCTATTACGTTTGGTAAGTGAATTATAGTTATGTAGAGGAAGAAGTTATTAGAAGTTATTGGAAGAAGCTGAGGAAGCATGTAGTTAAGGCAGCTGGATTCCATGTGGCTGACTGCACAGTTCAAGTCCCAAACCCAGCAGCTAGAAAATTACTCTGGGCACATGTGTGTGAACACCCAAAATCCTGAGAGGAGAATGGAGGAAAAGGTGGAGATGCTTTTTCATTTCCCCTCACCCTTCTCTCTTTCTCTCTCTCTGGTGAACATACATGCCCTATTGCAAACTGAATATATATTATATATGTGTGTGTGTATATATATATATATATATATATATATATATATATATATATATATGATAAAACTGTGTGAATGGCACACAGAAGCTTCCTGTTCAGGGACCAGGAGTTAGCGTAATGGCTATGTTGCTGAACTCCCATGTAGTTGACTGCGGTTTGAGTCCCGGACCCGGTGGCTTAAACTCATGCCGGGTGCGTGTGCGTGCGGGACCAAAATCCCAAGAGGAGAATGGAGGAGAAGGGATTGCGGTGTGGCCATCCCCCCTGGGGGGTGATTTCTTGCTTTCTATCTTTCTTTCTCTCTCTTTCTGGCTAGCACACATGCGCTATAGCAAAAACCTCTCCAAAAAAAAAAAAAAGAAAAAAAGAAAAGAAACTACATGTGCTATGTCACTCTTTTGTAAGTCTATAATTATTTTAAAATAAAATGCTTATTAATTACCTTAAAATAAAATTAACATGTAAGAACTATTTTTTCAATCACCATTTTTGTTTCACTTTAAATAATTTCATATCGTCACACTTACTGTTTAATATAACATGTAATTTAAACATAAACTTTACTTCACAATGACCTAATATCCTTTCCTTCTACTCTAAGGGCAGCAGCTTTCTGAATTAATGAGGGGCAACAAGGAAGGGAATCAAAGAAATGTATTTTTTTAGGGATAAAGAATTTTGCTTTACAGAGAACATATTTGTGTATGTGTTTTTGTGTGTGTGTGTGTGTGTGTGTGTGTGTGTATATACACGATACAGTGACTCAAGCTTGTGAGTGTTCTTTATTGACAAAATCCATTAGCACAGTGGAATACAGGTACAGTCCATCAACTTCCCTAACTTTCATTTCTCTGATTGATGGATTTTTAGAAAAAAATAAAATAAATGTTTTGCTAATACCGGACTGACTGTCATATTTGACATTGGTTCACTGAGAGAGTATTTCCACATTCTAGATTGTGACAAATGAAAATGTGTTTTATACCAAAACTATGTTAGAAACCTTGAAAGGTTCAGAAGCTCATTTCAGATAAACTCTTCAACTTTACACAGATGTGATATGGTACAGCCACAACACTGAGCCGAACAATTTCTGGGAACACGCTTTCTTATGGGATTCCTAGAACCATGTCTTTTTCCCCTTAGAAAGGATAGTATTGCAAGTAAAGCATCCTTACACTGAAAAGTCAGTATTTCCAGGGGCAGTTTTCAGGGCAGATATTCCCTATATTTAAGGATTCATGAGCCTCTTTTGCTTACATCAGTCTGTTACCCCAACCCTGAAAAAGTTAGGGGCCAAGACAAAACAGAAACCAAAGTCACTGAACAATTCTACTCTTTCTTAGTTTCCATATCCTCAATGCCTCATAAATAAGTCATAAAGCAAGTAAGAACATGTTTGAAGTGAAATGACTTAATACTATAAAAAATTGAAAACTTACTTCTCTTAGAGATACACTACTGTTTTGTAATAATTCAAATAGGTTTTCAGACTTGATAATTATATTAAATTCAACCAACTCATAAAATATTTTGAAGCAAATAATACTTAAGACCAAGTTGGTAAATTTTAACCTAGAATGAACACAATTGTGGTTTTAATTATGAGATGGCCTCAGATGTTGCTATGTAATCTGTTGTCGTTCCTCCCTTTGGACATAATTTCTTGTTTTTCATTTCACCATACTTTCCTGTTTGCTCTATCCATCCTTCTCAAAAAAACATATTGAATCTACTGTGTTTTGAATATTCGTGTCTTCTCAAAATTTGTATGTTGAAATTTAATTCTCAAGATGATCGTGTAAAGAGAAAGGGACCTTGGAGGGATGAGTAATTGTAAGGGATTGGAGCCCTTGTAAAGGAGGCTCCAGAGGGCTGCCTTGTCACTTTTACCCTATAAGGATACAGCTAGAAGGCAATATCTATAAAGAAGAGATCCCTCACTAGACTTGATTAGTTCTTCACCTAGGACTTCCTAGCCTCCAGAACTGTGAGAAATAATCATCTGCTTGTTTTAAGCCATCTAGCAGATGGCATTGGCATTCTGTTTTAGCAACTCAAATGGAACAAGATAAACTTCCATCTGAAGAGTTTCCCTTAGCTTTTCCATTACATCTTGAGTTCTTTGTTAATGCTTTTTACAGGCCATCAAAGCAGCTCCTAAAAGACATGCCTTCTATAATAAATAACTGGATAATATTTACTTGCTATGCTTATTATGACACCTTCTTTGTGTGCTACCTTAAAAACACTAACTTATATCTTATAAGGAGTCTCTCCCTGACTGGAATCCTATGGGCTACTACTAAGATTTAAAATTTTGCAATTCTGTTTTAATAAATAGAACTGTTCTGAATATATAGAACAGTGACGTAAATGTTTCTTATCTTCATTTGAGCATTTTATTTCTCTGTTCTTACAGTTATGTGTCACATCATACTGAATGGGTAAAAACTGAGAGCTTTTCTACTAAAAACTGGAACAAGACAAGGCTACCCACTTTCTCCACTCCTCTTCATTATAGTACTGGAAGTCCTAGCCAAGGCAGTTAGGAAAGACAATAAAATAAAAGGCATTCATGTAGGCAAAGAAGAAGTGAAATTATCTCTATTTACAGATGACATGATTATATACATAGAACCCTCCCCCAAAAAAAATCTATGAAAAAACTCCTGGAAGTAATAAATGAATACGGTAAAGTGGCAGGATACAAAATCAACATACAATAATTTATAGCATTTCTATATGCCAACAATGAGCAGACTGAGGGATAACTGAAGAAAGCAATCCCATTTTCTGAACTAGAATTTTCTTATTTAATTCAGATTTTTCAGAGAAAAAAATGTAAAAAAAAAAAAAAGTCTTATGCTTTTCTGATTATGTGTTGGAATATTAACAGTTGTAAAGGTTAAGAGGTTAGCTGTCAAGATATTTGTTAGTTAATTATTGCTTGACATTTCTCCTATAACATGAGAAATAAATCATTCCAGATTTAAAATATCTTGGACCAAGTAGAATTTATCCAATCTCATGATTTGAGAGGACAAAAAGCATAATGAAAATTAAAATATAGAACTTACCAATAAAAATCTCAAAGAAAATCCCATAAACAAACAAACAAACAGTAAAACGCAGAGGGCCAGCAGGTGGAGTGGAGGTTAAGGCAACTAGATCCACATGTTCGGTTGTATGGTTTGAGTCCTGGACACCATGGCATGAAAATCATGACAATCGTGTGTGTATGTGTGCCCAAATACTGGAGAAAAAAGGAGGAAAAGGATTTTGGTGTTGCCATCCCCACTGGGGAGTGATTTTTCACTGCCCTACTCTCTCTCTCTGGCAAGCGCATGCACCCTACAACAACAACCACAACAAAAAGTAGAAACCAAACAAAATAAAATTAAATGAGCAAATTTCTTAAAATACAAAAATTATCAAAACTGTAACTAGAGATGTAATATATCTTAGTAGTCTATGTCTAATTAATCAATTGAATTTGAATTAAAAACCCTCCCAAAAGTTAGATTCATTGACCAAGTCTTCTAAAAGTATTAAAAAAATCACTATCCTTAGCACAACTTTTCCACAGAATAAAAACAAAGACATGCTTTTCAAATTATTTCATGAGCCTAGTAAGGTATTGATAGTACTGTCATTCATGAGCACAGAGTATTAGTTTTAAAAAATTTCTTTGGTAATCATGTAGATTAAGTGGAAAAATAGTACAAGTTATTTGTCATTTCAATTTTTTTTCAGTCTTTGAAAATGAGAAGTTACAACAGTAATCTTAGAATCATGTAATTGACAACAAAATGTTTGGTCTGTATCCCTCTCTTCTATGATCTTTGGGCCAAAATGTTATGTTTTGCATATAGAACTATCTTATTTAGCCTGGCTCTGTAAAAATGTAGAGAAGGGTAGACTAGTATCAATAGACCTGAATCCCACTGTTTATGCCCATCTTGTTCTTCATAAAGAGGTCAGCATGGCATCACATTTCTTTAAACACTTAGAACACAGGAGCATGAAAAATGATAAAACTTTTCAGTTTATATATATTGATTTTTCTGAGTTTTATGTACAGCTATGGGTCTGGCATTTAGCCTAAGCATAGCCATTAAAAGACTTACGTAAAATGATGTAAGGTGACTTCTAGACATGATGGAGTACTTTGCAGTAGAATAACAATATTGCTACAAACAACCAGGAAATCCAAATAATTTTCTTTTTTTTAAGAGGTTTTTGCTATAGGGCGCGTGCGCTCGCCAGAAAGACAGAGAGAGAGAGAGCTAGAAAGCGAGAAATCACCCCCCAGGGGTGATGGCCACGCCACAATCCCTTCTTCTCCATTCTCCTCTTGGGATCTTGGGCACGCACACACACGCGCCCGGCGTGAGTTTAAGCCACCGGGAAGCGAACCACGGTTGACTACATGGGAGTCCAGCGACATAGCCATTACGCTAAATGCTGGTCCCAATTTTTTTTGTTTTGTTTTGTTTTTGTTTTTTTGTTTTTTGTTTACTGGAGAATTTCTGAGTCAAATATGACTGAAGGGGCCAAATTCCAGATGGAAGGGAAAGGTTTTCAGTGATTCAGTATTTCATAGCCACCTTTTCCCTCAGTACTTCTGTTACTTTATTTTATTTTTTTTAAAGAATTATTTTAATTTAATTTTATTTATTCATTTATTTTGACCAGAGAGAGTGACACAGAGAGGGAGAGAGAAAGTGAGAAAACAAGCTGCCAGGTCCGGGACTTGAACCGTGGTCAGCCATGTGGGAGTGTCCAGCACCTTAACCACCATGCCACCTGCTGGTCCCCAAGTACTTAATAGCTTGGAAAAGTCAAACATTCTGACGAGTTTAGACAGAGTAAATTTTGTTAAGATCCAGATATTTTGACAATTTATTAAGGGTGAAGAAGCATAAGTTTGAGTTTGGGGATGCTGAAGTATAGTAAGGGATTTTAGAACCAGCATTCACCTTGTGAGAAGGGAGGCCCAACAAAGTGACACTGATATCTGTTCGTTTTTGCTTGAAATATACCAAATGCCTGAGATTCGCAGGGCAATAGGATAAGAAGGTAGAAGTTCCCTGAAGAAAGAAGTTGAATATTTTAATATTACAATCTACAGTGAAAAAAAGTTTATTTTGTAAAAATTTCAGAACAGCAAGAAGTAATCAGAGATGTTAGAAATCAAGTTAGTGATACTTCTGGGCAAGATTAGGGGTAGTGAGTTTTAAGAGACATAGAGGAGAAAGGATTCCAGGAATGTGGTAGTGCTCTATTTTTCTCTCCTGGTTACAATCATTGATTTACCTTGCTAAACTCTATCCAGCTGTTATAGAAATGATTCTTACCAATTTCAGTAAATAATCTTTACTTCATTTTATAAATATTAACAACAAAATTTTATAAAATGAATAAAGAAGACAATTTAAATCATGCTTTAACTGGAAATTTTGTAAAGTAATTAATAGTGTAAATGTTTGAAAATTTAGACATTTCTTCCTCATTCCTTCCCAAATCATCAAAGAGTTGAAATAATGGAGGAATTTATTTCTCTCTCTCTTTCTTCCTTTGGTGCGGGGGGGGGGGGGGATGATTTTTCCTGACTACTTTTATAGAAATGATGTAATATGGTTTCTATTTTATTTGGACTTTCTGCCTTACTAGCAGTTCTCTTTGTTGAAAGTCAACAAAAATTGTCAGAAACAACTTAGCAATCGGAAGAAACAAAATTAAGCTTGAATGTGATTCTTTCCACTGACTTGGTAACTTCAAAAACTGATTTGGTAGGTTTCTAGACAAAAACATTCTAAAATTCAATGAAAGCTATGCAGAACAATAAAATAAACTGTTCAACCTTCTCTAACAGCCATTTTATAACACAATTTATGTTTGCCTCATTTTTCCCCCCCAAAAAAACAAAACAGGTATTTTTCTAATTGTTTCTATTGTTGCCATTATTTGATTTCATCTCTAAAATAAAACTAAAAATAAAATTAAGAAATCACAAATAATTTTATTTAGTTATTGTCAGAAATAATCAAAAGCTATATAGCTCACTAGCAAGAAATGAGTACATTTTTAAATTTCAGTGTGATTAGTGTATTTATCATTAACTCTGAAAGCCATGTTCAAGTTCTAAATATCACTAACAAGTTAGAGGAGAAAATATATGTCACACAGGAGGAATTTCACTAATGTCATGGTCAACATATGCTTTAGTCAGGTACTACCTAGCTAATGCCTCATGGAAAAGAAATGCAATTGAGCTGATATAGGCGTTGTACAACATTACAAATGCAGAACTAGCACATAAAGGAAATATTATCACCCTTTAGATATAACACTACAAAGAAATTAGTTTAAGTTATTTTATGTAATTCTTCCTAAAATCTTGCATGTATAGCTAAATGTATTAAATATTACATATTTAAAAATTATTTTTCTCTTATTCCAGAGAGTGCATATGCATGAAAGAGAAAAAAGAGAATGAAAATGAGAGAGAGGGACAGAGAATGGAGAACTATAAAGCACTACCCCCATGGGGCCTATTCATGAAGCAATCCTTTTTTCCCTCCAATTCTCCATCCTGTCTGAATTCTAGGGAAATACATATATTTCTGGAATAGAAGCCACTGGGGCCAGGACTCAAACCCTGGTGGACCATGTGGAATTTGCCTTCCTCTGCATGGCACTTAATTGCTGAACTACAGGATTGGCTGTAAATATTATATATTCGGTATTGTCACTCATAGGTTTAAAACAGTGCCAAGGTTATAGCAAATTCTTCATAATTGTTTATGGAATTAGCCCATAAATTAATATCATTAAGATGAACTTAAATACCTTTAATATTAACTTAATATTAAAAGCAATTTAAAAAATCAACAACCAAGCATTATAGCAGTTAGATGATTTGTCAGCAGAATCACAGATAAGTCCCTAGCCAACATCTGATAGACTTGGCTGAATTTAAACCATTTGACAAACAAATGCATAATTACTGCTCTTAAGAATCTTATCAATAACCACTGTTGTGTCATGTGATAAGATAAAGAGGTGACAAATCATAAAGTTTTATTTAGATAGGCCAAGTAAGTATATTATAATTTTCTATAACTATATAAAATATTTATTCTTAACCTTTCAACTGAAGAACTTTAAGAGCTATTGTACTCATCGTTAAGTTCTCTATATATTTTGGGTATAATTCACTTGTCAGTTATTTTATAATATTTTTGTCTCTTCTGAGGGTTGTCTTTCCATGTTCTGTATGGTTTTCATTTAAAGAAAAAAAAGGTTCTAATTTGATGAAGTTAAATGTATTATGTTTTTATTTTATTGCTTGCACATTTAGTTTATTACATAAGAAATCATTACCCAACCAACAACGTAAGATTTACAGCTTTAGGTACTGGCAGGTGATTAAGACACTGGACTTCCACATGGCCAACTGTGGTGAGTCTTAGACCTGACAGCTTGCTTTCTCACTTCTTCATTCTCTCTCTCTCTGTGTCTCTCTGGTCAAATTTAAAAATAATGATAATAAAAAAATAAATAATAGTAATAATAATAATGAAAAAAAAATACTGCTTTGTTTTATGCTATAAATTTAATAGTTTTAGATCATAGGTCTATGATTCATTTTTGTGGAGTGTTTCTAAATTTTGTATATAGTGTGTAGTAGGAGTCCAAAATTAAAAATTAAAAGTTTACATATTTCTCTCACAAGAATTAGAGAGAAAAAGAACAAGAACTTTAAGCGGGGTCTTATGCTGTGATCCCTGTTTTCTCCCAGCTTTCCCTATCAGTCAGGACCATGGGCACATATCCATAGGTTGACCAAGGAATCAAACCCATGATCTTTGGCATGGATCCAGCTTCACTTGAGTAGCACATTACTTCTGTACCATTGAGCTGGCTCCAACTTTGTGTTTTGCATGTGGATATTCAGGTGTTCCTAAGCCACATATTGAAAAGACTGTTTCCCCCCTTGAATTATCTAGACACCTTGTCAAAAATAATTGGGCATAAATATAAGGAGATTTCAAAATACTCATGATAGATGGAATTAAAGTATGAGTCTATTTTAATGTAAAAAGAATTTTTGGGACCAGCAGTTGGCGTAATGGCTATGTTGCTGGCCTCACATGTAGTCGACTGCAGTTCGAGTTGTGGACCTGGTATCTTAAACTCACGCTGGGTACATGTGCGTGTGTGCCCAATATCCCGAGAGGAGAATGGGGGAGAAAGGATTTTGGCGTGATCATTCCCTGGGGGGTGCTTTCTTGCTTTCTGTCTCTCTGTCTCTCTCTGTCTTTCTGGGGAGCGCATGTGCCCTATAGCAAAAACCTCTCAAATAAATAAATAAAAATTTTTAAATGAATTTTAAATACGTGCATAGGTTTTTTTTTATGATACCTATTGTCCATAAGTTTTTTTTAATTTTCATTTTTTATTTTTTTGGAGAGATTTTCGCTATAGGGCACGTGCACTCGCCAGACAGACAGAGAGAGACATAGAGACAGAAAGCGAGAAATCACCCCCCAGGGGGGGATGGTCACGCCGCAATCCCTTCTCCTCCATTCTCCTCTCGGGATCTTGGGCATGCATGCACACGCGCCTGGTGTGAGTTTTAAGCCACCGGGTCCGGGACGCGAACCGCGGTGGACTACGTGGGAGTCCAGTGACATAGCCATTACGCTAACTGCTGGTTCCCTCCATAAGCTTTTTGAAGACACCTCATGTAAGTATTCACTAGAGAGAGAGAGAGAGAGAGAGAGAGAGAGAGAGCTTTTCTCAGCAGAATTACATATATTACCTGATTTATTTATCATACCTGCTCAATTTTTTAGATAACATACTTTAAAAATTCTGGTGGTAGGCCCAGCAGGTGACAATTCTGGTGGTAGGCCCAGCAGGTGACATAGTGGACTTCCATGTGACCAAACATGGTTCAAGTCCTAGACCCTGCACTTGAAAAATCATACTGGGCACATGTGTATTCATGCTCAAAATCCCAGCAGGAAGATGGAGAAGGGATTGAGGCTGTGGCCATCCCTCATGAGGATTGATTTCTCACTTTCCCTCTCTCTGACTCTCTGGTGAATGCACACCTCCTTTAGCTTAAAACAACAACACAATAATTCTACTGACTTGTTTTTGTTTTAATATGGCAAGAATTTATTCTATTATGGGGCAGAGAATTTTACATTCTTTAATGATAATCAATTTTCTTGATTTGTGAGTTTGAAAGAGGAACTAAATATGTGTGGCTAGATCCTACTTTGATTCTCTTTTTGGGAACTATTTTGGGAACTATTACCTGTAAACTGCATTTATTATGCAATTTTGCTGCTTTGTGCTGATAGGCCTCATCCTGACAAAGGCTGTCAAGGCTGTACAATGGTGTTTATGACTGCATAATTCTACCCTCATTCTGAAATCAAGTCCATTTTGTCGTAAATAAAAGCACCCCTACTTTTTTTTTTTTTTTTTTTAAGGAAGATTTTTGCTATAGGGCATGTGCCACCAGAGACAGAGAGATAGAAGGCAAGAAATCATCCCCCAGGAGGGATGGCCATGCTGCAATCCCTTCTCCACTCTCTTCTCAGGATTTTGGGCACATATGCAGACATACCTGGCATGAGTTTTAAGCCACCAGTTCCAGGACTCGAACCGTGATTGACTATGTGGGATTCCAGTAATGTAACCATCATGCCATCTGCTGGTCCCATAAAGCACCCTTTTTCCAACTGGCCTACTCAGTAAGAATAATACTATTTTGATTTGTTTCTGTTTGACAGAGACTCTTTGTCTTTTATTTCATTACAAATCTGTGCCAACAGAAAAAGACTATGGAACGGCACTGTGGCACAGAAATAGAATACAACTTACCTTGAGATGAACTCACAAGGGAAGGTTCTGGGTTTGCATCTGGAGACCTCCCTGAGTATGCCAGGCATATACTTACCCATGATCTTGGATTGGCTGGAGCTGGGGGTGGGTTGTGGCATCAAGACTCTGTTGGGGATACTCTCGTCTCTTTCTTCACTACTCATGAAATAAACTTTTTTTATAAAAAAACGAATAATGCAAAAAAAATAGGAACCTTTCGAACTAAGGTATAATCACAGGACGGTACATAGGAATTCTAGTCATGTTTTTCATGTGACACTACCATTTTACTTGACAGTTTATAGTTTAAATCAGGCCAGCACACACATCAACATACACTAAATATTGTTTACAGAATCAACCCAAAGTCAATGCCCTGTTATAGCAGTGCACTTATTACTCATATGTGCATACTACTGGCTAACGTAGGAAGAATCAATTCCAGAAGAATCAGTGAAAGATTTCACCCCTCCGCCCCTCTCTGTTGTCTCTGGAGTCCCAGGAAAGCTCTGTCCAAGCTCACAAGCTCACAGCACTCTAGCTTTGCCCTCTGTCATGCTGCAGTCACTGCAACGTCTGCGTGCACATTAAGCAGTGGAAAATTTGCATTGGACATGCAGCCTTCTGAGATGTGGCTAATGTGCACATTGCTAATTAGCTCTGCTGCCACACCTGGGCCGGCTGTCCCTGGCTGTAAGCACGTTTTCAAGAGGGGATTTGAAAGGCAATTCATTAATTTGGTGTCATTCTCCAAAATCCACAACAATAAAAACATACAAAGGAGAGACAGATTTGATGACTAATTCAGCCTCGAACTAGAACATCTGCCATGAAGCTAAACTGGGTTTGTTTTGGCTTTTATTTTGAAACATTATTTTAAAACCTGCAATCTGTTTAATTTGAAGGGGCTTTGGGAGCAAGGAAGGATGTAGAATCTCAGGAATATATGTTGATTTTTGAATGGGGCCTAAAAAAGGCAGAGTGAAAAATTAACACATGAAAAAAGCAGCATTAAAAACAAAAGCATTAGAATTCAAATCACAAGGCCAACAACATTCAAACCCTGACTCCATGCTTTTTATAGTTACTTGTTCTTGAGATGTTAATGAATTGCTTCCACTATCAGTTTTCCCATCTATAAACTGGGTATAATAATAATTACATCATAGATTTTTCAGGGCACATCAATGATGGAATGTTTGTAAACAGTTGCACACTAGATCAGGGTTGTAAGTGGCAATCAGTTGCTATTGAAGTTGAGTCTAAAGAGATGGCAATGCACACCCACACAATTTACTTACAGACACTGAACTTGCCTATTGCCTGGATAGACAAAATTATGCCTATAACTGCCAGTCATAATTTCTGAACTTACCTGTTCTGAAAGCATAATAAACAGCTTCAGATAGGTACTCTTTAAGACAGTGAGGAAAACATGGAGTAAGTTTTATTTAATTCCACCGAAGCCACACTAAATAAGCATTCACTCTAAGTGAAGAGAATGTTTTCAGTATAAAGAGTTTTTCTAAATAGAACCTGAGTCCCTCTTTCAGTAATATCATCTCCTCTGATTTGCTCCATTACCAAAATTCTGGTGGCATATTTACCAAGGAGTACGTGTATGAGTTAGTGTAATTGTCATCAGATATTCAGAAATGCAGTAAAATAAAGAGAATGGTTAGTTGTGAATTGACAGAATTTCCCTATATCATAACTCATGTTCTGAAAAAGCATTGCTTTTTAATCTTGTAATATTTGATATTATTTCACTTAATACTTTGTGAGAGTTTGCTCATGAGTTAATGTAAAAACCAGCTAACTTTAGTCATAAAAAAATAATGGTAACTCCTTGTAATAATTAAGTAGCCTTCTTAAATGATGCCCAATCTCACTTTAACAAAAACAAAATGAGATTTTCAGAATCTGCTTATTGAATAAGGAGTATAGCTTTCAACCCCATGGTGTGCTGGGAGGGATGGGTAGAGACAGGATGAAGACGGGGAAGTCATAGTGAGAAGTTGTCCTAGGATTCAGACATTGTCTTCAGGATCCTCTGACTGTTGGCTTTTACTCAACTTTACTGCTGGAATCCAAGAAGGGAGCAACTATTGAATTAATCTCTCTTGGGTTGGACAGAACCCATTGGCTCTCTCAAGCTGATCCAGTTCTTTTGGTTATGGGCTGCTCCCAGGCCCCAGTTTCCTGCCACATTCTCCAAGAGAAAACCACAGACTGTTAGTCTTTCTCTGTATCTCCTGAAAGGGAGGGAAAAGTGGCTTTCTTTCCCTACCCCTGTAGACTTCATAGCAAACCTACTTTTTCTTAACACAGCATCCAAGCCAACTGCTATGTACAAACTAAACACTGAATGCTAGATGAACCTTTCAGCTTCCCTCTGCTAAAGATGCACTTCCCCCAAGGCCAGTGGCATGGCCCCACCAAGGGTCTAGCTTCCCAAGACAAGTGAAATTGAGTGACGTTCTGCTTTACAGCATACTCTTAGCCAAAGTAAGTACTGAATGTGAGTAATGTAAAAGATGTTTGACTGAGTCAAGGTGGCTGACTCTGAGTTAGGAAGCAAATGCAGTATATATTGAGTTAATCTCCTCCCATCTCTCTATCATTAGTCATCTATCTATCTACCTACCTACCTACCTACCTATCCTTCCTTCCTTCCATCCATCCATCCATCCATCCATCCATCCATCCATCCTCACTATATTTCAACCCCTGTGAAATGCTGAAATTCTGTCTTATTTAGAGACACTAACAACATAGAGGAGATAGCTGAAGTCCTGGGAGCAAGTGGGAATGCCGAGTAAGAATGTAAGAAATTAAAATAGAATATCTGGAAAAGCTTATATGGAGTAGTTGAAGATGAAATATTTCTATTGCCTGCTGTTTTCTGTTTCTATTTTCTGCTTTTGAACTCTATTAAATTATTTTGCAATTGGAAATACCTACGTATGCTCTTTAAATCCCAGAACTTTATACTTTCTTCCTGTGATAAATATCTTTATATCCTATTTTAAATTATATCCATACTTTGCTGCCTGAAATACAAATGGGACTCTCATTATTTTTTTGATCTTCCCTGTAGTAACTCTTACTTATCACAGGAATTAGATAATTCTAATGTATCATTTAAAAATTCTCTGGTTTTTGCAAAATAACATTTTAGTTCTGCCGTCATAGTCAGAAGTCAGTATTTCTGCACACCTCACAACCTCTTTTTCTTCTCACTTACTATCGCTGTTGTTTATATTGAACTTATATATATTTTTTGTCAAATTTCTCCTTATTCTTTAGAATGACCTTTAGGGGAAGCAGGAGGTCCATCATAAACTTTTCTGCTGAATAATTCAATGTGTATACTATACCCTTGTGTAAGGCATAGCAAAACAAGTGCTCTACCCAATAGAATAATTATCTATACATGTAAATATATAGGAATCATATATATATATGTGTGTATGTGTATGTGTGTGTATATATATATATATATATATATATATATATGTAATAATTTGTTTTTTCCAATTTATTTTTCAAATAATGAGGAAATCCACTCTTACTTCTGCATTCAAGGCTACTAAATGTCCACTCTTTTCTTTCTTTCTTAGGACTTTATTCTCTCAACTGCTTTTACTGTGGCAGTTCCACTGTTGTATCTTTTACATACTTCTCTTACACATGAATTTTCTCAGGAAAAAGTGTTCTTATGCTTAAAAATACAAACCTTTATACAACATGTTATCTTAAAAAAATGTATAAAGCCATCCTTCCATATTGTTGACATTGTCCTTCTGACAGAATTTTAGGATATTTACATTCATTTCAGCTAGAACATTTGACATACTTCTGACTTGACACAGTGTATCAGCTTTCTATTTCCATTTATAAAGAAATATTTTTTAGGCTTCTATCTCTTTAGATTATATATAATCATAAATCTATCTTTTTTCCCTTACTGACTCATTCTTGCAATAAATCTTCCAGGTCATATCTGATATGCCTTAAGGACAAGCATTTTATTTGTCCTAAACAAAAATGCCTACCTTATATATCTCTTCCACAGCTTCTGACCTAAGAAGAATTTTAAATCCAGTTCCTTGTTTTCTACCATATTCTTCTTTTTATAATAGCCTGACTTATTTTTACATTTTTTCACTTTCATTTATTCTCAAATCCCTAGGTTGTCAAACAACTTCAAAAGTAAGTCAATTTTAAGTTAAATTGTCCAATGTTAGGACTGTGCTATTTGATACATACTCTTACTTTATTATATTTTGTGGAAACATACTTGCATAAGTATTTCCCAAATATTCAGGATCTGATATTCAAATTTAATTAAATGTTGGTATTCTTTATGGCAATATTACCTTCCTTAGAAATATGCTGAAATTTTCCAAATTTAACTCTTTATGTTATGCTCTATGGGAAATATTTCAATTATGCTTATTTTTCATGATTCCTTCCCTTAAATAATCTTTAATATACAAGGATAGGCAAATAAAAGAGTAAGTGAACAAGAGAACAGAGAACAGAGGAATGTGAACACAAGGTACTCCTGAGAAATGCATGTGAATCATGTCCACAATGATAAGTAAAGTGAGACTATCATGCAGAGATTATAGTAGAAGAAGTGAAATGAGATAGAACATAAATAAGTGGGAGTATCTTTGAAAGCAATTCCATCCCTGGAGGAACTTTTTGAAGCTAATTAGACTAGGACTACCCAACTGTCATGAGATTCAGTGAGCCTGGATTCAGACCCAGGTCTGTCAGATTCCAGAGCCCACATAACATTTATGTCCAAAAATAGGACCCCATTCATTCATGACCTATGTCTAGGCATAACACTAAAGTTCATTATGTTTGCTTACAAAATACACCTTCTCTCTTTTTGCATTTGGCGCCCATTTTTCTAGTAGTGTTTTAGTATATTTCATATTCTTTTCTTTCTTTCTTTCTTTCTTTTGGCGAGGTTTTTGCTGTAGGGTGCATGTGATCGCCAGAAAGAAAGGGAGAGACAGAGAGACAGAAAGTGATAAATCATCCCCCGGGGGGATGGTCACACCACAATTTCTTCTCCTCCATCCTCCTCTTGGGATCTTGGGCATGCACGCACACATGCCCGGCGTGAGCTTAAGCCACCGGGTCCAGGAATTGAACCGCCATCGACTACATGGGAGTCCAGTGACATAGCCATTACACTAACTGCTGGTCCCAGTATATTTCATATTTTGATGAATATTTTGTACATTAAGTAAACAAAGCTTTCTTCATCATATATTTATAAGTACTTTCCCTTTTACAAGTTTTCTGTTTTTTTGTAATTATATTAATATGCTTTTTATTTAACGTACACTTTTACATGTGGATTTTTCTATTTTGTTTCATGCCTCCAAATTGACTAAGATACCAATTCATCAATATTGTATTTATTTTTTTAAAATTCTCTTTGTTACCTATTCAGTATCGGGAATTAAGCTTGCTATCTGGTATGAAATGGAAAATTTAATGTTTTTCATTGTCTCCAGCAACTAGTCATAGCTCATGTCAGTTCATGCAGCAAGATCTACTATGTCCACTAGACAGTTCTATTATATGTTGTACAAATGGTCACTTCTTAGAACAGCAGATCTATGTACAACTTTTACTGAGAATTAGGATATCTAACAGTTTTTATTTTGCTGTTAAATATAATAACTATAATACATCAGTATCCAAGAAACATGATCTCTTTTCCCTCTATCCTGATTCTGTTATTTCCACTTAAAAATTTTCCATTAAATATGTAATCCCTATGATTTTAAATACTTTATTCCAAATACAATATCCTGTAGCTATATCACAATGATAAGCCTTATACCATATTGGCTAAGATTAAGTAGACTAAAATCACATGGCCTGGGTTTGAATCTAAGTTCTCCTACTTACTACCCTGTGACTTTTTAAGCTATTATATTATGTGAGTCCAGATATCTTAAGTTCACATTCCACACAATGATAATAATAATAGCTTTACATAGGGTCATTGTAAGAATGAAATGCCATATTGCAAACTGAATAAGTCATCCAACAGCCTGTATAGGGCATAATCAATGTCCATAATTAAGTTTCTATATAACATAGTACTTAGAGAGAACAGGTTTCACCTTAAGAGTCTTATAAATTTGAAGCATGGTTCTGTCCTTCACTGGCTTATATCACTCTGAAAAAGCTTTTTATGATAACATAAATATAAGTTTTTCTAACTCACAATGTAGTCCCTGTGGAGAGGCAATGTGAGCTTTGGGAATAGATAAATTGTGCTCATATCATGGATCTAACACTTTTTTTTTTTTTCTGGAGAGGTTTTTGCTATACAGCATATATGCTCACCAGAAAGATAGAGACAGAGAGACAGAAAGCGAGAAATCACCCCCCCAGGGTGGATGGCCACGCCACAATCCCTTCTCTATTCTCCTCTCAGGATCTTGAGCATGCACACAGAACATGTCTGGTGTGAGTTTAAGTCACCAGATCTGGGATTCAAACCACCTTCGACTACATGGGAGTCCAGCAACATAGCCATTATGCCACTGCTGGTCCCGATATGTGTGATCTTAAACCTTATCTTGATTTGCTCCTCAGGAAGTGGCCATTACTCCTCCTACTGTCTAGGGCTATTAAAAGGCTAGAGATGACTTAGCCATGTTCAGCACCTAGAATAGCACCTGCCAATTAATGCATACTCAGGGGGACGTGGTGGTTAAGAGCACTGGACTCCCATATGGCTGACAGCGATTCAAATCCTGGACCTGGCGGCTTGCTTTCTCACTCTCTCTCCCTCTCTCTCTCTTTCTCTCTGTCTCTGTCTCTCTCTTTTTCTGTCTCTCACTTTATCCCTCTCTGGTCAAATTAAAAAAAAAAAAAGACACACTCAGGATGGTTATGCTGTCGTGAGTAAGTCCTTCTCCAGAGAGGCTCTTGATGTTGGCGTTCTCCTCATGCCACAGCAGTGGCAGTGTGTTTCTTTTCTCTTTCATTTTCTTTATTTATTTGTCAAATCTTTATATAAGTGTGTCTTATTTTCTATTTTCTGCCCTGTATTCTTCAGTATGATTTTCTTCTTTTGATTTATTTGATCCCAGTTCTTTACATCAACATTTCTAATTCTCCTCCCTCTTACAGATCTCATGATAAATACTGACTTTTTTTAATTAATTAATTTAATTTTTATACATTTAACCACTGTATATCATTACAGCTTGTAAAATGAATTTTTACACCATGAATACACTGTATATTAGTCCAATTAAAGGTATTATTATACACATTATCATCAATAGATAATTTTCCATTTTTGTGTCCCTTAAATGTGACTTCTTAAGAATCTCTGAAGTGCTTCTTTGTATATATACAATCCAGTTAGCTGAAAAGGATCACAGATATTGAGTATTACATGAAATTCACAGATAAACTCGTATTATAAATCAGGTTATTGATATTTTCTAATTAAATAGAATCTAGCTAAATACTTCCATTCATAATAAGACCAACCTAAATGACTTAATTTAACTCAATAATTGTAGGTGCATTTTATTACAGATTTTATTCTGATGCCATAATCTAAGCAAATTTGCTCATTGTAGTCTAAATTTTTCAAATCATGATTCATTAATAGATCATGAAATAGTTTAAAGAATTGAATCCTTTATTACTAAGTATAATAGGATCAAATAGAATGGAACAGAATTGAATAGAACAGAATAGAGAAGACTTTCATTATACACTGTGAGGAGTGTTTTGTTTTATGAATTTTTTAAAATTCAAGGCCTGAGTATAAATTGTGTGTGTGTGTGTGTGTGTGTGTGTGTGTGTGTGTGTTAAGTAGCAATGTGAAATGTATCACTTACTGTGAGACATGGTCTGAAAATTTTTGGAAGATATTCGTCTGCTAGACTTGTGAAAATACTTCATTAGAAATATGTTTGTGCTATGTCAATTAGTGTTGAAAACAAAGAGCTGCTATTAGGATAGAAATTGAGCAAATCACAAATTGTTCTGCTTTACGTCTTTGGGAGTAATTTAATACAGTTAACTATGAAGAGACAAATTTTCTTCATTTTTATTTGTCTGAAAATGTCTCAATTATACTTTGGCTGAATATAGAATTCGGGGTAAACAGAACTTTGTTAATGAACTTAAAAACCTGGTTAAATATATTATTTTCTTTTTACTTCTGGCTTCCACAATTTCTGAAATGAAGATAACTGTAATCATATCATTGTTCCTTGGTATATGATTTGTTTCCTTTTTTCCTGGCTATCTTCAAGATTTATTTTTTATCTTTTAATTTCAAAGATTTTTTGACTTTATTGTTTCTAGGTGTCTTTTGCTTTGTTTTGGACCATTTCAAGATTCACTGAACTTTTTAGATTTTTTAAGTTGATATTAGTTACAAAATCTGGGAAATGTTTATTATTATAACTATAAATTATTTTTCTGACCCCTCCTCTCCATCTCAGACTCCAGTGACAAGCTTGTGTAATCTCTCCATATTGTCTCAGATATCAGGAAGGTACTATTTTCTTACTATTAACCCATTTCTTCCTCATATTGGCTCACTTCCTCATGTTAAATAATTTCTCCCAATCAGACTCGAAGTTCAATTATGCTTTTCTTTACCGTCTCCAATCCATCTCAGGTCTACCCAATGAATTCATGTTGTTTTTACACATGACATACCAAACTGCCCATTATATACTTATGATGTATTGACATGACAGTGAATGTCATCTTCAAGTGTTACTCCATAACAGGGTGTTCCATCTCAAAATAATTACATTTTTGGCTAAGTAACAAAGATCTATAATGCCTAATAGAAGCATATTAGGCCTCTGCATACTGGATGCCAGTAGTGACCCCTCCCAATATTGCAAAAACCAAAAATGTACTGAGATATTGCCAAATGTCCACTTGCGAGAGAAATTATCCTTGGCTGAGAACCACAAACTAATAAGGTAGTTTTATTAATTTATTTCTATTCATAGCTGCATTTTTATTGAGGAAATATTAGATTTTTCAAAAACATGAGAAATTAAATTTAATCATCGATTGAATCACAAAATTAGTCAAGGCACAAGTTTGAATTACATATTTAAGGAAGTAACTTAACTATGTCTTATGCAGCACTTCACTGAAATGGACTCCCCATGATATATTCAGTATCGAGTTAGAAAGCACTTTAACAGCATCTTTAAACTGCCATCAATTTCAAATACGTCAAATGCAAAAAATATTGCAAACTATACATATGCATAAAATTCTTAACTCTTTTCTTCATAATCTGCCTTTGAAAATTTAGTGCAAAGGGAAGGCCTAGATGTCCAAACTTAGCATATGACCTTCTGTAAACTGCTGTGTTTGCAGCCAAGCTGTGCATCTGTGGACATGCCCAGATGGCTTTATTGTAGCTATTTAAATTGGGGAATCTATAATAAGAAGTCAGTACTTATGGAACCTACTTTTCTAGGGTACTTAGCATACATATTTGGTTAAAAAATCAAATAGAATTTTGTCATTATGTATGCTTCGGTTCAATGTGAGAGTGTGTGTGTGTATATCTGTTTATGTGAGTGTGTGTGCACATGTGTGTGTCTGTGTGTGTAGGAACATGTGTTCTATCAGCTCTCTCTGTTTTGCTATGCTTTCTCTGAATAGATTTAATTTTATTTTATTATGAGGGAAAGGACATTAACTGTTTTTTTTCAATTAAACAAATTCCTGGTAACCAGATTTGTGTGTGTACAGGCATTCAATGTATGTTTGTGGATGGTATGTTAATAATGATGAGAAATAAAAAGAATAAGTGTTAAGTGATATAAATCACATGCTTTGACACAAAAGCTTTCAGAAAGAGACAATTTATGGAAAAAACAGAGTATTCATTACCTTTGTGATAGTAGTACAAATAGAATCAAATCAATTATCCATTTAAGGAAAAAAGGTAAAATTAGCTTAAAATAAACATCACAATTATAATTTGTTTCTTCTGATGATATGGTATTTAGGAATTGGATGGATTCATAAATATTGGGTCGTCGGGAAAGTCCTGATGCATTTTTGCATAGAAAACAGAAAAATATGTCATGACTTTCCTGATGACCTAATGTTTTTGTGATATATATATATATATATGTATATATATATATATATATATAGTCTTCCTACTCTTCCCCCCCCAGATGTTTTTGCCTTAGAGCATGTGCACTTGCTGAAGAGAGAGACAGAGACAGTGAGAAGGGAAGTGCCAAATTACCCCCTCAGGGGGAATAGCCAGGCTGCCAGTCTACAATCCCTTCTCCTCCGTTCTCCTCCTGGGATCTGGGCAGGTATACACATGCTTATGCACCCAGTATGAGCTTCAAGCTACTGGGTTTGGGATTAGAACCACAGTCAGCCACTGGAAGTCCAGTGATGTAACTACTACACCATCTGCTGGTTCCATTCCTACTCTTTCTTGACAGTCCTCAATCAAATCTTTTTTAATCAGAAAAGACAAATAGGAAACAAAGATATTTATTTTAGTATTTGATTCCTTTAATATTAATTTGGCAAAAAATAAGTAAAATGTACATTTTTTTATTTGATGATCAAATACAGTCTGATAGTGGTTTTTAATTGTTTGTTTTTTGATGAGGCTTTTACTATAGGGTGCGTGCACTTGCCAGAAAGACAGAGAGAGACAGAGAAACAGAAAGTGAGAAATTACCCCACCGGGGGATGACCACGCAACAATCCCTTCTCCTCCATTCTCTTCTTGGGATCTTGGGCATGCACGCACATGTGCCTGGCGTGAGTTTAAGCCACCGGGTCTGGGACTCAAACCGTGGTCGACTACATGGGAGTCCAGTGACATAGCCATTATGCTAACTGCTGGCATAATGATAGATATTTAAGCCTTTTTATATAGACACTCTTTTCTGTTAAAACATCTTTCATAATAAAAGCCTAATATTGGTGTTTAGAGATTTTAAATAGGTTTTTTGGTAAATTATGTTCTATATCCTATGTGTGAATTGTCGTATTAAATTTTAAAAAAAAATTGTCCTTTCCCAATTGTGTGAAACAAATTGAGGTTACACAGATACAAAGATTAATTCAGCATTTAGTAAGTAAAATAGTGTATCAATGAAATATTCTCTCATTTAATATTTTTTATTGGTAACAGTAAGAAAACACAAACAAGATTTGAAAATACATTCAGAATAATCACAGAACAATGAGTACTGATTTTTATGTTTGTAGCATACAGAATTCTAATAATTTTCCTTCCAGAAAGCATTGTACAATCCCTTCCTGAACATCATCAACATTGGACTGACTGGTCTGAATGTCCACTCTGGTATAGCTATTGAAACAGCTTTAAGATTTATTTTGGATATTCTGCGTTCAAGCTTCATTTTTGCCACTTGACAGCTAAACAACTGAATCAACAAAAATTTAGCCAACAACAGCAGCTACTTGGATAAAAAGGGATTTTTAATTCATTGACTTCACCACATGGATGATAAGAAAGAGATGAAAAGTCAAGACAGTCAAGCCCCTAAGAGATGAGCCCCAACAAAAACTCACTAGAAACTCCAACCAGAAGAGCAGAGGGAGGGAGCAGAGCTACTGGACTGTAGGGTCCAGATCATGCAGAAAGTGTGGCACCTTAAATCACAGAGCAGATGTAGCAAGTACTAGAAATGGAAAGAGAGAAAGAAGCAGAGCAGGAGGAGCAGAAATTACCTGACTTCTTTCTTTTCCCTCCCAACTTTGAATAATATCACATTGCCTGATTCTGTCCAGAGTCAGCTGCAGTGGAGTGTTGGAAACACAGCCTGCATGTCATCCCTACAATGTGGGGAGACCAACGGAATTGAAGGGGTTTCCCAGGGAGAACAGGCCCTATAAGCACAGTCTTTCCTATGTTTCCCCTTATGTAAAACATGAATTATATGGAGCCAGCAGATGGCGTAATGGTTATGTCACTGGACTCCCACATGGCCAAGTGTAGTTCAAGTCCCAGACTTGGTAGCTTGAAAATCATGCTGGACACATGATGATGCATACCCAAGATCCCAGAAGGAGAATGGAAGAGAACATCCCCCCTCATAGGTGATTTCTCACTTTCCCTTTCACTGTCTCTCTCTCTGGTGAGCACAGGCACCCTAAGGCAAAAACTTCTAAAAAAAAAAAAAGAAAAGAAAGAATAATATAATAATAACCACCTCAAAAGTTTACTGTAAGGATTAATTTAAAACAATGTGCTGCTGGACTCCCACATAATCGACTGCGATTCTCATCCCGGACCCGGTGGCTTAAAACTCACACCGGGCGCGTGTGCGTGCGTGTCCAAGATCCCGAGAGGAGAATGGAGGAGAAGGGATTGCAGCATGGCCATCCCCCCTGGGGGGTGATTTCTCGCTTTCTGTCTTTCTGTCTGTCTCTGTCTGTCTGGCGAGTGCACGCGCCCTTATAGCAAAAAAAACTCTCAAAAAAAAAAAAAAAAAAAAAGGAAAAAAGCAATGTGTCTTTGAAGTGCCATACTAGTAAAAGTTGCTATTATTTTTGTTTGGAGGAATATAAAATTTCCAGAGCTAAGGGTTTTGATGTTTGTTTCTTTCTTTCTTCGTAAATTTGGGTGTGGTACCCTTTCGTGATCATCAATAAGATTCTGAACTAGGGTTTAGATTTTTTTTGTTTTGTTTTGTTTTTTTTTTTTTGAAAGATTTTTACTATCGGGTGTATTCATTTGCCAAAAAGTGAGACAGAAAGTGAGAAATCACTTTCCAGGGGCTATGGCCACACTGAAATCCCTTCTCCTCCAATCTCCTCTCAGGATTTTGCACATACACACACATGCACCCACCATGAGTTTTAAGTTGCTGGATCTGGGACTCGAACCATGGTCAACTACATGGGAGTCCTGTGATGGACCAGCTATCTGCTAGTCCCTGGATTAATTTTTGAGCCCTAGGAAATTCAGTGAGAATATCTAATCATTTGAAATACAGAAGTTTTAAATGATTTCAATCCTTGAAAATAAGGAATTAAAGTTTCCATTTTCAGAATGGCCATATGAGGAGCTCCTTGGATCCACTTCTTGGCAAAACTGATAAAAGTAATAAACTATAGCAACATAAACAATATTTGGAATTTCTGAATATGGTTCTCAGGGCTTATATTAAATGAGAAATATGCAATAAATCTTGTAAAACTCCATTAAGAACAGTGACCATCAGTGGCATTTAAACCCCAGCGTCTCTCCCAACTCCTGCCCACCACCTCAGTGTGATAGCAGCTCTACCCCATGCAGGTGGAGCCAGGAGTACAGGACTTCCTCTAATCCCAGTTCCCGATCAAGGGTTAAAGTTATCTCTTTTTTTTAAAGATTTATTTATTTATTATTTTTCCACATAAGTTTTGCTAGAGAGAGACAGACAGAGAGAGGGAGGAAAAAGCAAGAGAAAGCAAGCCGCCAGGTCCAGGACTTGAACCACAGTCAGTCATGTGGGAATTCCAGTGCCTTAACCACCATGCCACCTACTGGCCCCAGAGTATCTTACTTGAAGGTTGGATTATCAACATTTCATATTCTGTCTCCCAGCTACCTATTAAGGAGGCTAAAGTCTCTAAGCTAGGGGTACTCCCTTCCTACCCCTGGCTCTATTTGTGATATCAAGACTTTAACTTGGACTTGGCATACAGGAGCCCTGTTCACCCTCACTGTCTTATTCATAAAGTGAAGTCTCTGTGTTGGGGTAGGGAAACCATCAATAAGACTAGAGGATGAGGTTACCAGCCCTCCTTCTGCTGAGAACTCAGAACTAGAGTAGTGTCGGCATTCAGGAAGAAGTCCACCACTGGCCCTGTCCCAGTTCCAGAGCCAGGGTCCAGATATTTTGTCCAGGACAAGAGGCAGGCTGGAACAGAGAGCTCGAAGCTCTTTTCTGAAGAAACAACTTTATTGACAACAAAGTGTGGGGAAGCTAAGCCCAAGGAAGCTTTTGGAAATAACTGGAGGATATGCTAAAAAGAAATTAAGATGACTGATAGTTTTATGGGAGATTTTCAAGAAATTCATGGAAAGTTTCTGTTTTGAGATGAGTATTCATGGATTTTAAGAATAATTTTGCAGCAAAATAAATATACTTTGATTATATTTTCTCCATGAACTTTTGGAAGAATTCATGTATTAGAGTTATGGCCTACACCAGACATCAGCCTGGTTTACAAGCGACAGCTAGTAAAAAAGATCGCTAAGTGGAGCCCTGCCATGGGTCATGATGAATCTCAGTCGCTGACTTCAAACCTTTGTCCCACAAAGGAGCCAGACTGGATCAGTCTCTGGAACAATTAATGTCAAAGTATACGGTTGAAAACATAAAGCAATTAATCGACAATTAGTAGAGCTTATCTTTGGTGCAATTTTGTGGGAAAAGACAGTGAAAGTGAGCTCAGATAAACCATTGTTATCCCAAAGTGACCGTTCAGGGCTAGGCTATGCCCTCTGAGCTGAGGAATCAAACGTCGTTTAAATATGGTCAATGAGGAAATAAACATGAAAACAATAAGACCTGAGTGGAGAATGACTGGTACTCATATTTTCTGCAATATAGTCTGTAAAAATATCTGGTTCCCAACAATAAAAGGTATGTAAAGAAACAGAAAATTCTTACATGGGAAAAAAAAATGCGGTAATAGAAACCTCTTTTGAGAGCACCAGATGTCCAATTGAACTGAAAGATTTCAAAGCAATTACAAATACGTTAAAGAACGACAGGAAACTGTGTTTAAGGACATAAAGGAAGACATGCTGACTATCTCATCCAATAGAAAATATCAAGAAATAGAAATTATTTTTTGAAAACAAAAAGGTGGCATGCAGCTTAAAGTACTAGATCCCACATAGCCAGTTGGGCAATTCAAGTCCCAAACCCAGCAGCTTAAAAATCACACCAGGCGCATGTGCATGCATGCCCAAAATCTCAAGCAGAAAATAGAGAAGAAGGGATTGAACAGATCCTCTGGAAAGGGATGTCTCTCCCTCTCTCTCTGGCTAGCGCATATGCCCTATAGCAAAACTTAAAAAAAAAAAAAAAATTAAGAAAATACTTGAGTTGAAAAGTACATAACTAAAACTAAAGCAAAAAAAAAAAAATTCCTCGAGCTTTTCAAGAGTAGATTCGAACTCACAGAACAAAGAATGGTGAACTCGAAGTAAACAGATAATACAATCTGAAGAATGGAAGGAAAAAGAATAAAGAAAACTAAACAGATCCTTAGAGAAATATAGGGCTCCATTCAGCATATCAAATGTCCTTAATGAGTATACAAAAAAAGAGAAATAGGGAGAAAAATATTTGAGGAAATAATATCTAACTGCTCCAGATATTTAATGGAAAACATTAATCATTCATCTAAAAATCTCAACGAAGTACAAGCTAGATAAATACAAAGAAGTCCACACACCAACACATCATCATAAAATGCTTAAAGCCAAAGGTTAGGGGAAAACTCACTAGCAGCAAGGGGACAAAAGTAAACTCCTTAGACATAAGGAAAAGTTCTATTTGAATAATGGCTGAAATCTCGTAAGAACAGTAGAAGCCAGAAAGCAGTAAAGTAACTTATTTAAAATGCTCAAAGGAAAAAAAACAAAAGCAAACCTTGTGGGTCAGTTCCACAGCACAGAGGTAATGCGCAGCCCAAGAGAAGCTGGATCCAGCGTGGCAACCTCAGTTTGAGTCTTTGGCCAGCTTGAAAAGGCCAGGTGCAATGGGTACGCAGGTCCAGTTGGATACAGAAGTGGAGGAACGGGGCTGTGAAGTGACCACACCTGTAGAAGGTGCTCCTCTCTCTCTTTCTCCCCCACTTCTCTCTTTGGTCCCACCACATACTCTCTCACATGCAGGTACTGTGCTCTTTTCTAGAGAAAGAAACAAAATTGAACAAGTCAGTAAACAACAGCATGTGGGAAGACTAGAAATTTTATATACTGCTGATGGACATGTAAATGGTGCAGCTGCTTTGTAAAGTCCTTTTTCAGTTTCTCGAAATGTGAAATATAGAGCGACCATTTGGCCCAGCAATTCCATTTCTGGGAATGTATCTAAGAGAAGTGAAACAGGTCCAGATTAAAATTTGTACACTAATGTGTATAGCAACTTTATTCATGATAGCCAAAAGGTGGAAACAACCTGAAATACTCAACCTTCCCTCTCTCTTTCTCTCACTCTGTCTGTCTCTGGTCAAATTATAATAAATAAATAAATAAATAAATAAAGTTAAATAAAATAATTCTTTTAAAAAAATACTCATTAACTAATAAATAGAGAAATAAAATTGATTTATCCATACGCTGGAATATAATTCGGGCAAAAACATGAAGTATTGTTCTATGATACAACAAGGAGGAACCTTAAAAAGATGCTAAGAGTTAAGAGGCCAGCCACAAATCGTTGAGATTTTTAGATGAATTGATTAATGCTTTCCATTAAAAGACCACATGTTACATGACTAATATAAAACTTTAGAAAAGGGAAGTCTTCAAGTACATAAAAGCTGATTCATGGTTGCCTAAGGCTGGGAGGAAAGCAAGGCTTGGGGATAATAGTTAAGGGTAGCGTTTGACTTAGGGGTGATGAAAATATCTTAAAATCGACTGTGGTGATGACTGTACAACTCTATGACTATAGTAAATTCTAATCTAAACCAATAGTAAACACTCTTAGGTTTTATATTCTCAATGGGTGAACTGTGTGGTCTGTGAAGAGTGACTAAAACTGTGCCAAAATAATTAGAAAAGCTCATACTTCCATAATTCTTAGTGAACTGTAATCGCTAAATAGAATGTGACTATTATCCACGTGTCTATTTTTTTAAACATAAAAGGTCAAAAAAGCAGTAGTTATTTCACATTTTTATTAAACATGTAAAATATATATTTTAATATCTTTGCTGCTACTGATTTTTGTACTTTTTAGAACTAGACAACTTTTTACTAAAAAAAAAAAAATCAAACACTGAGTTTGATGTTGAAGGATGAAAAAAATCTACACATTTTTTTTCTGGGCATGCTAACCTTTCATTTTGATCCATTTCCCTGCATTTGCGGGTGTGTTCTTTTCCCAGCAGGACAGTCTAAAAACCAAGAGGCAGCTTTAGCTTTGCATTTGCTGACTTTCATGTGTATGTGTCTTAACCTTAACATCTCTTAAGTAGAGTTTATTTTGCAGAGAGTCTGTTTATCTAGCATTAGTACATAACAAAACCAGACGTGTAATAAGAATGCATAAATTGCAAATGCGTGGTGCATAACTGAATATTTGAACATGTCTCAAAGCAGTGGGGCAATGTGATCCTTATAATCCAGTTTACTTTTTTTTTTTCCCTGAGAGAAAAGGGCATGCTTATCTAGGATTTATTTCATCTGCAATTTTCACATGACAAAATTTACTTTTAAGTTTAAGATGATGATGTTTCAGTCCCTGGTGCCTGCATGTGATGAGAGTTGGAAAAGCAGACAGAACTGCAAACGTCTAATCTTGGCGTGGCATTTGCTTTCCATTTTCTTTAGTGTGCACTGGTGGGATATTACTGAATGCTAAAACCTTGGCAGAGTCACTAGTATGTAGAGTCTATTTCTTTTCTGGAGAGGAAAGTGAATTTGAAGTCCAGTGATGTTTCTGCTATTCATAAATTATTGCTGATTAGTTTTTATTTCTTTTTATCATTAAATCTCTTTCTTTAGTTGTATGTAGTCTATTTTTAGCCCACTAAAAACTTATGTGTAGAAGTATACTATCTTTCTTCGGTGAAGAATAAGAATCTCTGCTATTGTCCTTGAATATTTTTCTTTACCCTTGTCAACAGTGAAGAGCACCCTAAAAGTATCTATCATTTAGTGTCATCATACTCCCCTCCTTTTCTCTCTTCTCATATGTCCTGTTCTCTGAAAACAATACTTCCTCCTGCCTTCTTTTAAGGAACTTATCTAGGAGTCAGCAGATGGCATAATGCTTAAGACTCTGGACTCCACCTTGGTTCAAGTTCAGGATCAAGCATCTTGAAACTCACACTGGGTGCATGTGCCTGAGTGCCCATGATCCTAGGAGGAGAATGGAGGAGAAGCGATTGTGGCAAGACCATCTTCTCTGTGAGGTGATTTCTCGCTTTCCTTCTCACTATCTCTCTCTGTCTCTTTCTGGCAAGCACACACATTCAATGGCAAAAACCTTAAAGAAAAAGAAACTTATCTATATATTGGTTATTTAAATACTGTCCAGGTATATTTTATGTGGAATTAATATTTAAAATTGATCAAATTTTTATCAAATTTTACTATAAAATAATTGGCCCTTATTTAATACTGGTAATATAGTTTAAAAATTGAGTTATATGGGACCAGCAGTTAGCGTAATGGCTATATCGCTGGACTCCCACGTAGTCGGCTGCGGTTCGCGTCCCGGACCCAGTGGCTTAAACTCATGCCGGGCGCATGTGCATGCGTGCCCAAGATCCCGAGAGGAGAATGGAGGAGAAGGGATTGCGGCATGGCCATCCCCCCTGGGGGGGTGATTTCTCGCTTTCTGTCTCTCTGTCTGTCTGTCTCTCTGTCTGGCAAGCGCACGTGCCCTATAGGAAAAACCTCTCCCCCCCAAAAAAAAAAAAACTGAGTTATATACAAAAAAATTCCCTTCACATGATAAATTTTCATTTAATATTTCTTTTTGTGATAATACACTGGAAATTATATAGATTGTAAAATTAGCCTTACCCACTGCTTAGTGTTTCTTTGACAGATACTCATATTTAACTGTCAGGAAGGATAAAAACTCTAAAAAATATTTGTTTGTTTGTTTTGTTTTGTTTTGTTTTGTCTTGTGCCATAGAGTGCATAGACTTGGCAGAGAAAAACAGTGAGAGGGAAAGTGAGAAATCACCGCCCCTTTCAAGAAAGGATGGCTATACCATAATCTCTTCTCCAACATTTTCCTCCTGGGATCTTGGGCATGTATGTACATGCACCCAGTGTGATTTTTAAGCCACCATGTCTGAGACTTTAGCCACACAGTCAGCCATGTGGGTGTCCAGTGCCTTAACCATCATGACACCTACTGGTCCCAGAAATATTTATTTTCCATAAACTTTTAAGTCCCAATGAGATTTCGTTTGTAGAATCACTTCAGTAGGAGATGAAATATTACTTGATGGGAAAAAAAATTGCAGGGCCAGTGATGTGCTAGGAATAAATCTATCTGTTCTTTCCCTTGTCTATTGTTGGCCTCACTAACTGAGGCAAATCTTAAACAAAAATATCTACTACTGCTCCCATTTGAAAGCTTCATAATAGTTGTCCTTAAATGTTGTATGTTGTTTTTCCCATCATTTGAGGAAAAAATCTCAGAGTTCTTTAGTAAACATTCTAACACACATTTCATTATACTGGCACAGACATAGACAAGTATAAAATGTCTTAGTTTTACATCTCATATTTTATTTCTAAAGATTTATTTATTTTTTATTTATTTTACTTTATTTTTTGTGGTTATTTATTTATTTTTTTAATTTTACCAGAGAGAGACAGAGAGAAAGAAAGAGAAAATGGGAAAGCAAGCCACTGGGTCCAGGACTCAAACTGCGGTCAACTATGTAGGAGTCCATTACCTTAACCACCTATTGGCCCCTACATCTCAAATTTTAAATCAACTGTGGGAACTGCTATGGTTTGAATGTTTGTCCTCTCCAAAACTCATTTTGAAATGTAATTGCTTTGAAATAGTATTAAAAATATAGGACCTTGAAGAGGTGATTAGGCAATAAGGACTCCACCCTCATGGGTTCTAAAAGGGCTAGTTAGGCCTCCTATAACTCTCTCTTGTCCTCTATCTCCCTCTTGTCTTCTTCCACATAATGAGGCAGCAATAAGGCCCTTGCCTGAGGCTTGTACGTTGATCATAGTCTTCCTGTTTTCCAGAACTGTAAGCCAGAATATTTCTGTTCCCTTAAAATTAACCAGTCTCAGGTATTCTGTTTTAGCAAGACAAAATAGTTAGACTAAAACAAGAACTGTTTATGGATGTGGGTAACCATGCTTCTCCCAGAAGCTGAACTCTTTCACACAGGTGATGATATTTATCTAATGATCAAAGTTATTCATAGATGAGATTCATTTATTTCATTAAACAAAGTAATCCCCCCTCTGAATATACTAGACTTAGCAATCTTGGCTTTTCTATCTTCACAGGCACTCATTGTGCTGAAAATAGCCATCTTTCTTTTTTAATTCTCCCAGGGTCCACTTGGCCGATGTCTACTTTGAGCTAAAATAAAACTTCCTCAAGAGAAATCTTCCCTTGTTCTACCATTGCATTACCCATGGCGGCCTTTCATGCTGATTAATTTCTAAAGAGTACCTCTTCAATGTCCTGGTTTTTTCTTCTGTCTCTCCCATAAGGCCAAACATTTCTTGAGGGAAATAAGTGTGACATATTTCCATAGTCTAGTACCTAACATAATATTTGGACTAGAGTAAATGAGAATAGAATAAGAGAATGAGAAGCTTAATATAGAAATTCACAGAATTATTATCTTTGAGAAATTACCTATTTATATCAGCAGAAAACATAAGCTTTTTGATTTTTAATCATTGTCTAGAAAGGTCTAGAAAGTGTTGCAGATTAAATTTAAAAAGAAAAATATTTTGATGTGCCAAACCTCAGTTTCATAAACTATATTTCTAAGAATCTTTTCAATATCTCTTTTAGACTCAGATAAGTTAGACCTCTAATATGGGCACTGGGCTTTTGAAAGCACACAGTGGCTCTTCTTTTGGTTAAATCCCCAGGAGCCAGGAATCCATGGGTTCATGGAGACACACTTACAAAGAGCCTTTACTTTTCCCCATTGACCAAGCTCCAGGTCCCTGTGGTTTTGCAATTCATTGTTTGCACATGCCTGAGATTGTGTATGGACCTTCTTTAGGTTTTTATTGTAAGCCTTTCTTTTTCTTTAAGAGAGAGAGATTTTTGCTATAGTATGCGTGCACATGCCAGAGAGACAGAGAGTGAGAAATCACCACCTCCTTTCCCCGAATTATGGCCACACTCCAATCTCTTCTCTTCCATTCTCCTCTCAGGATTTGGGCACACATGCACATGGCCCCAGCATGAGTTTTAAGCCAGTGAGTCCAAGGTCTGAACTATGGTTGGCCATGTGAGAGTCCAGTAACATAACCGTAACTATCTCTGCCAGTCCCGTTAGCCTTCTTCCAGAACAATAATAATATATTTATTTTAGTCTCTGATATTCCAGTATAATTGTAAGATGTTTATATAACCTTCCAAGTCCAATTAATTTGGTTTAGAGTCTAAGATATTCTCTAGCTCAGGACATAACTTTCTGGTTCGATCCTCAAATAAACCTTAACTTTAATTCTACTGAAAATGTGTGCCCTCTTTCTTATTACTGTCACTGTTGTCTCCTGAGTTCCATATATAATACCTATCATACTGCTTCTTTATTTTACATCCTTTATTGTATTTTCTGTGCTTTCGTATGTTTGGCTACATTTATGATCAATACATAATAATTTTTTTAGAGGTTTTTGCTATAGGGCGCGTGAACTCGCCAGAAAAAACGAGAGAGGCAGAGAGATAGCGAGAAATCACACCCCCCAGAGGGGATGGCCACACCACAATCCTTTCTCCTCCATTCTCCTCTCGGGATCTTGGGCATGCATGCACACGCGCCTGGTGTGAATTTAAGCCACCAGATCCAGGACTCAAACCGCGGTCGACTACGTGGGAGTCTAGCGACATAGCCATTACGCTAACTGCTGGTCCCAATCTATTTTGAATACCTGTTAAAGTTGGACTTGTAATCATTACTGCTTCTGAGAACTCTTTCCAAACGCACTGGGAATGTGGCTGTCACTGTTATAGTTGAACAGGTTATGCAAAGAGAGATAGAAAAAGAGAGAAAGAGAGATCCTTAGGAGGAATTCAATAAGTCCCCAGATCTCTCTTTTCTCAGAATCTACACCAATCTCAGTGGATTTACCGTGACTTTTCAGTTCTGGCCAATATAAAGTCTTTCTAAATGAGATGTCTGGAAGAAAGTCTTCTCTAGGCTGTGACCTATGGCCTGCATGTTATTTTTAGGAAGTTTTCAGAATGGAGGACATTAACTGAGTTAGATTTTGCATTATGTTTTCCATACTTTTCTATGTAAAATTATGATTTAATAATTCTACAAAATAAAATATACAAACAGAAAATTGCTTCTTTGCCTCTGTGATGTGAAGAAATTATTTTGTTTGCAGGTGTTAATAAAAATTTAGAAATGTGATTTTAATTATTTATCTAGAAAAGAAAAAAGGAGACATATGTCTACTACCAAGAAGACCAGTAGTATATGCATGATATATATGAATTTGGAACATAGTAAAATAAACATTGGGATCAAAATAGAAAACTATAATATATAAGATATCGACCTTTGAAAACAAGATGAATCACATATAATTGCTTTTATGACTTAAACCCATATTTTCCTTTACTGAAATGGTTATGTATTACCATAAGATATAGTGAATATATGACTATTTGTATATTGTTATAATGCTATGATTTTGCACATTTCTATTAAAGACAGTGTAATATGCTTAAATTGTACTATAAACAAGGTAGATAATTATTTTATGCTATGAAATGTTTTCTTTAATTTTTAGCTTATATCTTAAGTACTTAAACCTAAGTATATTTGTGAATAACTTATTGCATATGACTTTTCATTATAAAATAGCTACTTACTAGCTGTGTAAATGTAGCCAAATTATATGAACATTGTATTTTTGTTTCCTTAACCATAAAATAAAGGTAGTAAGAGTACTGTAATTATTGTTTCCTTTGCTAGGCAGAATCTATTCTGGAGATTAGTGCCTATGATTGTCTGTTTTGAGGCTAGTGCCTATGCTTTAGGGGTCTTATTTAAGAAGTCTTTGCCTTTGCCAACTTCTTAAGTGCTTCCCTTATGTTTTGAACTAGTAATTTTAGAGTTGAAGGCTGTATATGTAGATCTTTTATCTATTTCTAATTGATATTTGTTAATGGTGAGAGTTAACGGTCCAGTTTCACTTTTCTGCAGGTGACTATGCAGTTCTTCCAGCACTATTTGCTGAAAAAAACTCTTCTCTATTTCAATGTCTTATATCCTTGGTTGAAGATTAGCTGGTTGTATGTTTTGGAGTTTATTTCTGGACTCTCTGTTCTCTTCCATTAGTCTGTATGTCTCTTCCATTTGTCTATATGTCTATTTGTGCCAGTACTATGCTGTATTGATAATCACAGCTTTGTGATATTTTTTGAAGTTGGGTTGTGAAATGCCTCCTACTTTATTCTTTTTGCACAGTATTGCTTTGGAGTAGGGACTTTTATGATTGCAGATAAATTTGAATATTTTTTTTCTATATTTGTGAAGAAGGCCACTGATAATTTATCAGAATGGCACTGGATCTATAAATTAATTTGGGTAGAATAGACATTTTGATGATATTGATTCTTACCTAAGAATAAGGGATGTCTTTCTAGTTTTTGTATCATACTCAAATTCTTTTTTCAGGTTTTCATAGTTATCCTTGTTAAGTTCTTTCATCTCTTTGGTTAGGTTTATACCTAGGTTCTTGTTTGTTTGTTTATTTATTTATTTATTTATTTATTTATTTATTTATTTTGGCAGCCATGGTAAGTGAAATTGTTTTCTTCAATCCTGGCTCAGCCTCTTCATTGTTAGTGTATAAAAATACTGAACATTTTGTAAATTTATTTATTTATTTGACAGATATTTTTCTATAAGGTGTGTGCTTACCAGAGAAATAGAGAAAGAGAAAATGAGAAGTCACCCCCCGCAGGGGGATGGCCTCACCACAATCCCCTTTCCATTCACCTCTCAGGATTTTAGGCATGCATACACACACACCCAACATGAGTTTTAAGCCTCTGAGTCTGGGACTCGAACTGTGATTCACAATGTAAGAGTTCAGCACCTTAACCATTATGCCACCTTCTGGCCCTGTATATTGATTTTATATTCTGCCACTTTACTGAATTCATTTATTACCTCCAAGAGCTTTTGTCATGGATTCTTTTGGTATTTTCTTTTTATATAATCATGCTATCTGTAAATAGGGGCAATTTTACCCGTTTTCCTATTTGAATGTCTTTTATTTGCTCTCTTGTCAGATGGCATTGGGTAGGCCTTCCAGTGCTATGTTCAAAAGGAGAGGAGAGGAATAATCCTGTCTTGTTCCAGTTTTTTTAATGGGAAGACTTTCCGCTTTCCCCCATTCAGTGTGATGTTAGCAATGGATTTGTCATATATGGCTTTTATTGTGCTGACAAATATCCCTTGTAATATTATTTTGCTGAGAGTTTTAATCATTAAGGAATGTTGTATTTTATCAGCTGCTTTTCTGCATCAATTGATATGATCCTGTGGTTTTTATCTTTCCTTCTGTTAATGTGATGTATTACATTCATTGTTTTGTGTATGTTGAACCATCTTGCGTCCCTGGGATGCACCCTGTCATGGTGTGTAATCTTTTTAATGTGCTGTGGGATTCAATTTGCTAGTATGTTTTTGAGGATTGTTACATTTGTATTCATCAGGAATATGGGTCTATAGTTTTTTGTTATGTTCTTTTCTAATTTTGGTATTAGGATGATGGAAACTTCATAGAATGAGTTTGGAAGGATTCTCTCCTTTTAGAGTTTTAGAAATAGTTTGAGGAAAATTGGGGTTAAATCTTCTTTAGTATAAAGATGTCCAGAAATTTCCCAACAAGATAGTAAGATCTTAATAAGAACCTTGATTATGTAATGTCAGAGAAAAAATGACTTAATAAAGCAGTAAGGTGAGGTAAAAAATAGAGATTTCACAGAAATGGAAGTCAAGTAAGATTACTACTGATCTAATAAATGAATTAGAACCATTAATCCACACAATCAAAAATAAAATCAGATACAGGGAAAGACTTAGAATAATCAAAGTGAAGTCAGAGGGAAAGATAGAATTATTAAATACATCAGAGAAAAACCGATGTACTGGTTCATCAGAAAATGTCTTGACATCTTTTTCTATGCAAAACTGCATCATGACTTTCCTAACAGCCCAATATATAGAAAGATAAAAGAGTGAAACACAAGGATAGTAAATGTTCCTGTATTTGAAAACTCAACAAGTAAAATAGGTAATCTACTTGAAGGAAAGAAAAACTTCTATCTGCTAATTAAAAAGGACAAGAGATTACAGGAAATTTTAATACAGGACACTCAATATTGTATCCCATCCTGGTTAACTTATTAACCCTTAATAACGAAGGAAGGAAGTCAAAAGCGCAGAAAGAAGAGAAAACTAACTTACAAATAAACACAAATTAGGCGGACATCAGATTTTCAATAATAGTGCAGTAAACCGCTGAAGCAGTAACTGTAGAGTTCTTGAGAAAATGTGACCTGATAATATTAAACCCAAGCAATGCTATGCATGTAGAGAAAGAAACATTTTAAAATGTAAAAAAAGTCAGATGTGTTTGCTCATATTGGGGGAAAAAAAGAAAGAATAGAGAAATGGAGAGAGGGAAGGAAGGAAAAAGGAAAGTTAGTTGAGTAGGAAGTCTAGACATTTAAGACCATAAGTATATATAAAAAATATATATATATGTATATATAATGAAGAAGCCATGGATAAAACCAGTGTAAGAAGTCATTTTATTTAAATGTGGAACAACTTCTAGATAACTGTTCAAATTATTGTTAGGAAATAGTAAAATACTATAAACATTAAAACTGGGAAAAAATGGTACTAGCATTAATACAATTCAGAACTGAGGAGTGGGAGGAAATACATGAGCACTAATGAACTTATCGCATCAGACAGGCAGAGATTGCCTACCACCAGGACATACATTGGAAAAGAATGCAACAATTCCAACCTCTTACATTTTGTCATAAATTTTTTAAAATTAATAGTTAAGGCAAATAAATAAATTTAAAGGAAAAATAATAGTTAAGGCAATGTCTTCAGAAACAGAATTTCTATTTAAAACTATGTATTGGGCCAGCAGGTGACATAGTGGTTAAGGCACTGTCTTTCATGTGGTTGACTGCAGTTTGAGTCCCAGACCTGGCAGCTTGAAAATCGTGCTAGGTACATGTGCATGTGTGCCCAAAATCCTGAGAGGAGAATGGAGAAGAAGGGATTGTGGTCATACCCCTTGAGGGGGGGAGGAGGCGGGAATCCTCATTTTCTGTTTCTCTGTCTTTCTTTGACTCTTGGTGAGTGCATGTGCCCTATAGCAAAAAATCTTCCCTCAAAATAATGTAAAGATTAACCATTCCTTCCCTTTCAATTCTGTTTCTTTTTCTTCCAGAAAAAGAATTTAATAATTTAATAATTTAATAATGCATATTCAAATTGCCACATATAATATGATCAAGGATTTTTTTTTTTTTTTTCATTTCCAGAGGACGCAACTCACTCGCAAGGGAGAGAAGGAGAAAGCACCCTGTAGTAGGGCATGGCCACCCTTCAATCTCTTCTCCATTTCTCCATCCTGACTTGATTTTAGGCACACACATGTGCACCCAACTTGTTTTCAAACTGCAAAGGCTGGGATCCAAATTACGTAGTTACCTATGTGTGATTTGGTTCCCTTAACTACCAGGCCAGGGAACTGACCCAGGATGATCAGATTTTTTTTTTTGGAGAGGTTTTTGCTATAGTGCGCGTGCGCTCGCCAGAAAGATAGAGAGAGACAGAGAGATAGAAAACGAGAAATCACCCCCCAAGGGGGATGACCATGCCGCAATCCCTTCTCCTCCATTCTCCTCTTGGGATCCTGGGCACACATGCACATGCGCCTGGCGTGAGTTTAAGCCGCTCAGTCTGGGACTCAAACCGCAGTCTACTACATGGGAGTTCAGTGACATAGCCATTATGTTAACTACTTGTCCCAATGATCAGATTTTTATAGGAATACTTTGGTCTGTCTGATTCTCCTATTATTTCTATAAGCAAATAAAGAGTGAAATAATACCTACGTTTAATAATAGTGCCTATTTTCTGGTAGTAGAAGTAGAGCAGTTATTTAAACTATTTTTGTCTTTATTTATTATATACTTAATTTGCTAAAAGAATCATGTACTAGTATGAGAAATAATTTGATTTTTTTCATGATAATAAAAATAACTAAGAGGCAATAGGCTTGCTTTAATGACTGGAGATTTGAGAAACTTTTATAAGATAAAACGAGTATTTTGTTATTTTAAAAATATTTCCTAGAGTAAATCTACATTTAGATTGTTGTAAGATAATCAGCAGAGCAGCAACAACAACAACAATAACAAAATAATTTCAATAAGGTATCTGGTGATTTTCTCAGATTCTTTTTTTTGTTTGTTTTTTTTTAATAGTGGTCCACCAGATACTAGCCATGTTTTCCACTCAAATGTAGTAAACTGTGATTACATACTCTTTATGGAAGGTTTTGTATAGCAGCATTTTAAGTAGAATCAGGGTTATTTTTTATAAAAAAATAATAGCACAGAATAATTTGGCTGTGGACAACTGAACTATGTAATATGAAACTAAATATTCTAGAGAAAAACCGACAGAATAACGTGTTTGCTGCTTTCAAAGTTTAGCGATTTGGAATAACTTTTAGAAATAATTATTTATTTAGCTTTATTTATTTATTTTAATTTGACTAGAGAGGGACAGAGAAAGAGAAAGGAGGTAAAGTCAGAAAGCAAACCTCCAGGTCTGGGATTCAAACTGTGATAGGCCATGTGGAAGTCCAGCACCCGTAACCATTATGTCACCTGCCAGCCCTGGATTTTGAATATTTTATTTGTTGATCAAATCTAGTGCCAAAACCTTGGTAAGATCTATTACCACATTCGTTATTTTTACCGACATATTTTTCAAGTTCTAACCTGAAATAAAGGGGCTAGAATTGAAAGTGAAGTTATTACATGGAGCTAGCTGATCCTTCTTCACTTGGCATTGGCCAACAAAGAGCTACATGAATGAAAAAAGGTGGTGACGTGTTCAATGTGAAGATGCTCGCCCATTAATTCAAGTGTTGATTCGTAATATTCAAATTGTGATTTTTATTTTTGTATTAACATCTGTTCATGAGGATGACAAGTTAGTATGGGAATAGGGAGCTGAAGTACATTCCCGACTGAGTTAATGGATGTTGAATTATTTCCTATTAAAAAAAAAAAAAAAGAAGAGTTGGCTTTAAAAATTCAGTGCTAATATCTATGTCACAGATTTGCCCCAGAGGGCATTTTACTGTGGTTTCCTATGGGATATAGTAAATGCAAATAATATTTTAAACTGTCCTATTTGAACAGATGGCCCAGCAGAGGGTTTACTCTAGAGGTTCCTGCTTGATTCAGTGCGGTGCAGGGTGGCCTGAGATAATAACCGTGGAAGCTGCAAATCTCCTTATGCACATGGAGGAGATAAGGGGTACAGCACCATCTTGATCTGGAGACTTGGGAAGACAGCAGCTGTATCTGGTTCCTACCAAATGGCATTTAGGAAGATTAAAATGATGGACTATGAAGAAAATAAAAACTAATTACTGAGGCCACCAGGGTAGTTAAGAAAACTATTAAAAAGCATACACCACCTAATAGATTAGGTAAAAAAAAACAAACTTCAGTGCATTAAAAATGGTAAAGTTAGATATATGGCTGAAATTAGAAATATGACAGAGGATCACTATGGGTCTTTTCAGTGTTATCTTAGAGCATTTTTTCTTCTTTTCATAGAGAATTATTTATTTTTATTTATTATTTTTAATATGCTATGGGACACGTGCACTTATCAGAGAGAGGGAGAGAGATAGAGAGAAAGCAAACCACTAGGTACAGGAATCGAACTGCAGTTAGTCATGTGGGAGTCCAACACCCTAATCACCACTCAACCTGCTGGCCCTACCATGAGCAGTTTTCAAAAGCCTACCTAAAGTCATCTTTAGAAGAATCCAAAGGGGTTACTCCATGGATTATTTGTTTTCTGTCTATTTTGGCCCAAAGTCTGCAATGTTAGATGCTACCTTGAAGAATTTCGGTCATTTTAAAACAATGTTTGTCTTACATAAATGCTAATTATTTATATTTGGTAGAAAATGTAACTTCAAATACAGTCTTGTAATCAGTTTGGTGTCTACATGTTATAATTCCACAGCCCAATTTTAATGTTTTTTTCTTGACTGTACAAACTCTGGCCTCTTACATTCTCTTTCAAACCGGCTTTGCCATCCTGCTGGCGGCCTACTTAGTTACTTAAGTAAACTTTTGACATTGTGGCATATTTGTAACTTTGTAAAATGCCTACCTGATGCAGTTGCCTTTGAATTTGAGGGCAAGAACTCTGTTCTAGTGCTCTATTCATGACATCTGTATTGGCTAAGTTCCCAATAAATGTATATTCAATAACTATGTCAGCAGTGATAAATGCATATGTGTGAATAGCACAGCAAAAATGTTATCCCTCTCCATATACATACATATGTGTATATATGTGTGCATGTTAAGTTTATACCAGCGAAAGCAAAATGGAAAGCAAACTACATGTGCAAATTTAGACTATTCAGCATACGTGCACAAAAATTATAGAGCAACTCTAGAGCTTTTGTGTTTGATCACCTCTGGCAAAATTCTTTTCTTTTTTTTTGGAGAGGTTTTTTGCTATAGGGCGCGTGCACTCGCCGGAGAGAAACAGAGAGACAGAAAGCGAGAAATCACCCCCCAGGGGGAATGGCCAGGCCACAATCCCTTCTCCTCCATTCTCCTCTTGGGATCCTGGGCACGCACGCACACGCGCCCGGCGTGAGTTTTAAGCCACCAGGTCCGGGACGTGAACCGTGGTTGACTACGTGGGAGTCCAGCGACATAGCCATTATGCTAACTGCTGGTCCCACAAATTTTTTTTCTAAAGAAGATTTACTATCAAGGGGAAAAGCTTTCCTAGTAATCACATTTAAGGTCTCTTTTTGTTTGTTTGTTTGGAGAGGTTTTTACTATAGGACGCATGTGCTCACCAGAAAGAGAAAGACAGAGAGACAGAAAGCAAGAAATCACCCCCAGGGAAGATGGCCACACCGCAGTCCCTTCTCCTCCATTAACTTCTCAGGGTCTTGAACACTCACACACATGTGCCCGGCACGAGTTGAAGTCACCAGGTCCAGGACTTGAACCACAGTCGAGTACATGGGAGTCCAGCAATATAGCCATTACACCAACTGCTGGTCCCAATGTCTCTTCTTTTTAACCCCTATCTGACAAAACTTAAAAGCCTCTAGAAGGTATCTTTTATAATTTTTTTAAAGAATTATTTTTATTTAACTTTATTTATTATTATTATCATTATTACTTTCCAGTTTGATCTGAGAGAGACCGAGAGAGAAAGAGGAAGTGAGCAAGCAAGCCACCAGGTCCGAGACTTGAACCATGGTTGGCATGTGGGAGTCCAGCGCCTTTAACCACCATGCCACTTGCCGGCCCCAAGGTATCTTTTATAATTTTTAACACAAACTTACTGTAAGTTTTACAGTATAGTTTTTTGACCAACTAAGAGAGGGGACTATTTTTCGCAATTTCACTCCTTCTTTTAGTTCAATTTGATTCATTTAAACAGTGCACCATGGGCATAAAGTGGCTTAATTCTTACTGATGTTGCCTCAGAGTTGATGGGAAAGGGAGGGAGATGGCAGGGAAAATCTCTTCAGTTTTAGTGAATGCAGAATCACTATTTGCTAACTGGAAGTTAGTGGGAAAAACAGAGTAATTTAAACAGAAAAAAAAAATGACTTATCAGTTCATTTTTGCTAAGTACTTTTTAAGGAAATAAACTTTTAATATTCAAAGCTACAACAAATGAAACAAAAGAAATTTAGGTACAGAACATTAAGTAACTTCCCCCATATCATACAATTAAGGTTAATTTTCTCCTGATGCTTTTATTTTAAGTTGGGCACATAAAATTATTTACCTTACAATTTTGTATTTAGTATTTTCAGCTGTAACCTTCAAATTCCCCAATGGGGGCTAATAGGTGGTATGAAGGTTAATGTGGCTGGGTCCGACATAGCTGATTTAATGGTTCAATTCCTGGACCTGGTGGCCTGAAAATCATGTCTGGCGTGTGTGCATAGATACCCAAAATCCTGAGAGGAGATTGGAGCAGAAAAGATTGCAGCTTGGCCATCTTTCTGGAGGGGGTGTATTTTTCCTGTGTCTCTCTGTTTCTATCTCTGTGCATCTCTGGTGAGTACACGCACTCTGTAGCAATAACTAAAACAAACAAACAAAACAAAACAAAACAAAAAACTCCCAGTGTCTCTAAAATGATCATGACAGAAATTCACTAACACAAAATTAACAGTTAATGTTCCCTCTGTCTTCTAGAAGAAAGTATCTTTTCATTTAGGGTACAGATTCAGTTACTTATAACTTCTGAAAAGCAACTTAGTTCAAGACCACTTATTGAAGTAAAACAGCTCTGTCGCTATGTTTTAAGTTGCCGGTTAATAGAGAAAGCAAAGTTAGTTTCTACTATTGTAGAATAAAGAGGATTAAACATTAGATTACGCATATTTAAAACATTTTTGATGGCCTTGGAAAATTAAAAGTTTGAAGTAATTGTAAAGAATACAGAAAAAATAGAAGTTGTGGTGAATAATACATCATATTTTTTTTCCCACAGTCTTTGATTAGGCTTACAAAATTAGAGGTATGTACATAAGAAAACTCTCTTATTCCTACTTTAAAATATTCCAAACTAGAGAGGATCTTCCCATTATAATTACTTAAAACTCTAGTTTTGGAATTATGTTCAGCTTAAACAATGTGTTGTGTGTGTGTGTGTGTGTGCACGTGCACGTGTGTGTATGGTGTTTGCTATAAGGAATGTGTGCTCGCTAGAGGGAGACAGAGAGACACTAGAGGATAGTGAGAAATCACCTTCTAGGAGGATGATCATTCCGCAATCCCTTTTCCTCTGTTCTTCTCCTAGGATTTTGGGCCCACATGCACCTGACCTGATTTTCAGGCTGTGACGTTTGGGAAAGCAGCTGGCCATGTGGGAATCCTACACCTTAACTACCATGTCACCTGCTGAACCCTTAAGATCCAAACATTTAAAGAATTAAAATAGTCTGAACTTTTGCTTCTGAGAACAGGGAGTAGACATCATTTTGACAATTTCTCCCACTAAATAATATGAACAATTATGGACATCACACAGAAAACAAACAAGAAGATTTTGAAATTTGGACAGAAGACATGATCCAGCTGATGGTGTGATGGTTAAGGCGACTGGATCCCACATGATTGACTGTGGTGTTCAAGTCCCAGACCCATTAGCTTGTAAAACATGCTGGGTGCATGCGTGTGTATACCAAAAATATCAAAAGGAGAATAGAGAAGGGATTATGATGTGGCTATTTCCCTTAGAGGGGTGGTTTCTCACTTTGTCTCTCTCACCCTGGCAAGCACACATACCCTATAGTAAAAACAAACAAACAAAAAGATCAGGCGCTTTAGGATCCAGCAACAACAGCATAGTGAGTTTCTTGGGCTTTCTTAATGTAAATTAAAGTGATATTAGGAAAATGGATTTAAAAACTTAAACTAAATACATGCTGTCTACTAGAAACTTACTTCAAATATTAAGGTAAGGTACAGAGGCTGGAAGTGGTAAAGCTGCAATACCATGGAAGCCATATGGCCCAGTCCCTAGTCCACTTCCTGGACCACCTTCTATGCTCTGTGCATGTGAATACATGCCTGTGATCTGGGCTCATCAAGAAGGGGGCGGGGGGTCGATTGTGTCATAAAGACCTGCTGGAGATGCCTATTTTTCTCTCATTCTCCCACCACTTTCTCTCTTTTTCTCTCTCCCATGAAAAAAAATAAACTTAAATACATCATACACACATTGGAGTTAAATAGATGGCAAAATATATCAGAAAAGATTAACTAAAGGATAGCATATATGGCTATATTAGATAAAATCTACTTCAGATATTGGAAATTTCTCAGAGACAAAGAAGGAAAACTGTATGATGATAAAGGGGACGATCTGCCTAGAAGACATAATAATCCTAAACATGTATGTACACACACACACACACACACACACACGAGCTGAAAAATACGTAAATCAACTATTGATAGAACTAAAAGAAGAAATAAGCTATTTTATTTAGAGTTGAAGACTTTAAATCAACTACTGATAGAACTAAAAGAAGAAATTGGCTATTTTATAGTTACAGTTGACTTTAATACCCACTTCTCAATAATTAATAGAATAGCTAGACATTAAAACAGCAAAGTTATGGAAAAACTGAAGAACACCATGAACCATCAAGCTCTAACCACACACTATAGCAGCAGAATACATATTCTTTCCAGTCGCCCTCAGGGTGTATGTGAAGATTGACCACTTCCTTGTCAACAAAGAAAGCTCAACACAGTTAAAAAAAAAAAATAACCACAGAGAATCAGTCCTTTTTTTTTTTTTTTTTTTTTTTTTTTAAGAAAGAGAGATTTTTGCTATATGGTGTGTGCGCTTGCAGGAGAGACAAAGAGACAGAGAGTGAGTAGTCACCCCCCAGGGGAGATGGCCATACTGCAACCCCTTCTCCTCCACTCTTCACTCAGGATTTTGGATATGCACACACATGCGGCTGGTGTGCCTTTAAGCCACCCAGTCCAGGACTTGAACCAAGGTCAACTATGTGGGAGTCCAGCAAAGTAACCATTACACCATCTGCTGGTCCCAAGAATTAGTTCTTAAGTCATAATGAAATCAAACTAAAAATCAAGAACAGAAAGATAATAGGGAAATCACTAAACCTATAAAAACTAACAACACACTTCAAAATAGTCCATGAATCCAAGAGGAAATCTTAAAAGCAATGTATTGAACTGAATGAAATTGAAAATACAGACTGTCAAAATTGGTGAGAAACTGTTAAAGCAGTAGCGAGAGGAAAATGTGTAGTAGTGAACTGATTTGTTATTACAGGAATGTAAGTCAAATTTAATATTTGAAAAAAATCAATGTAATCTATAAACAGGCAAAAGGAGAAATCTCCTTAGAATAAAGAAAAGTTTCAAATCAGTAATCTGAACTTCCACCTCAATTACTTAGAAAAGGTGCCAGCTGGTGATGTGCTGGTTAAGGAAGCTGGATCCCATATGACCGTGCAGTTTGAATCCCAGACCCAGTAGTTTGAAAAACACTCCTGTGCATGTGTGGCCAAAATCCCAAAAGGAAGGAGAAAGAGGAGAGAAAGGATTGCGGTGTGACCATCTCCCATAGTGGGTGTTTTCTCACATTCCCTCTCTCTGTGTCTCTCTCCAGAGATGATATGTAACATTTAGCTAAAAAACAAACAAACGAACAAACAAAACAGAAAAAGGAAAAAGGAAATAAACAAAATAACCAAAAGTATTCATGGAGAGAAAAACTAAATACAGATGAAATTAAAAATGAATGAAATTAAGCCATAAATATAACTCAACAAAAGCCTGTTTCTTTGATAAGTAAAATTATGAAATCACCTGCAAAATTGGCAAAGAAAAAAATGGAGAAGATGAATGACTAATACAACATATGAAACAGAGAATGTCACCTTAGATCCTTCAGACATCAAAAAAATATTAATAGTAAGATACAAACAACTCTACACTCATAAATTTGACAATGTCATCAAATGCAACAGTTCCTTGAAAAGCACAACATACCACAACTCACCCAATGTGAACTAGAACATTTGGATATTCCTGTAGCTAGTCAGCTAAATTTGTAACTTAAAATACTCCCCCATATTCCATGAAAGATAAGAGAAAGAAAGAGCAGCTCTATGGTGTAGTGGTTAATGCTGTCCATAGAAAACTAGATTCCAGATGACTAACTACGGTTTAAATCCTGCCTGGGCAGCTTGAAAAACATGCTGGTCAAGTGTGTGTGTGTGCCCAAAATCCTGACAGGATAGAGAATTGGAGGAAAAACTGTTGCAGTTTGACCATGCCCCATTAGAGGGTGCTGTCTCTCTCTCTCTCTCTCTCTTTCTCCCTCTCTCTCTGGCAAGGGCATGTACTCACTAGCAATAAAAAATTTAAAAAATAATTATTTAAAAAATCTTAAAGAGAAAGAAACCTCCAAGCCCAGATGGTTTCACTGGAGAATTGTGCCAAACCTGTAAGGAGAGTTAATACCAATTTTATGTAATTTCTTCCAGAAAGTAGAAATAGAATTCATTTCTCAATGTATTTTTTGAAGTTAGTACTATAGTGATGCAAAAACCTAACAATAGAAGTACAGAAAAATACAGATCAATGTCTGCAACAATTCTTAACAAAATATTAGAAAATAGAATTTAGTAATATATAAAATATGTGATTGAACAACTCTGGAAATATATGCCATAGCAGAGTAAAACATGACATTGACACTCCCTCCACCTGCCAAAAATAGTAGAGGTATTGCAAAATGTGCACAACATAATGTAATATTCAGTGTTAAATAAGATGAACATATCTATTTACTTTATTTCATTATTACACATTACATATATGCTTTGGAAATTTGTAATGTACCCCACAAAGAGGTGCAAACCAAAAATCACAATGAAAACAATTAATTAATTAATTTTAAAATATTGAAAACTGATACTTCATTTAATTTCATAACTCACAGGGAGTTAGGAAATCTCTTGGTTTACTTAGAAAATTAAAGACAATATTTGCTATAAGATATTGAAGTAATAAATATTTACAGAAGGAAAGTAGAGAATAGAGAAAAGTCTGGGCAGAGGGAAAGATTGTTAACATTTATCAAGGTATATATAATCTCCAAATTCGTATATTTTTAGGAAACAGTCAACCAAAATAATTATTAAAAATTATGACTTTACATTATTTTAATTTGACAAAATACACATATCAAATGTTACACACTTTATTTCAATAAAGAATGATAAAAGTTTCAATTATGTAGGGATAAAGTCGTGAGTTAATAATTTTTCCAAAATATGTCTTTCATTTACAAAGGTCTTTCTTGTTGAGACTGTCCACTCTAGATCTTTGATTCCCAGGTGATGGCCCCTAGCTATTAGGAATATGTAAATTTTATTTGATTAAATTAAAAAATTTAGTTCATGAAGCTTATTTCACATGTCAAGTGCCCTGTGGAAACATGTCGCTAGTGAATAGTTCAGTTCTAAAATATAGATAGAGGACTTTATCATCACATTTTAAAAACTCCATCAAGAAACGAAATTTTGGGGGAAACATCTTTGACATTAAAAAATACTTTATTACATATGATTTCAATACTTCCTTATATATGATTTAATATTTCATTACAAAGAAACATGTAAATCGTATAGGTGTGGCAATTCACCATTAGACCATGTATCCATCTATATAAGGCACAATTTTTGTTTACTTATTGAGTTATTAATAAGGAATTATCTCTTTTATCATCTAGTCTTTTCTAGCTATTCCATTTCATTCCAGAGAATATGGATGCTTGTATCTTATGTAAGAAATATATATACTTATGGGACCAGAGATGGTGTAATGGCTACGTTGCTGGACTTCCATGTAGTTGACTGCCGTTTGAGTCCTGGACCCTGTGGCTTAAACTCACGCCAGGCGTGTGTGGGTGCGTGCCCAAGATCCCAAGATGATAATGGAGGAGAAGGGATTGCGGTGTGGTCATCTCCACTGGGGCGTGATTTCTTGTTTTCTGTCTCTTTGTCTCTGTCTTTCTGGTGAGCGCAAGCTCCCTATAGCAAAAATGTCTCAAAAAAGAAAGAAAGATATATTCTTGTATTTCAAAATTCATCTTTGTTAACTGTTAGTTTCTTATACCATATAAATTTAGTATTTGATTCATATATCCATTCTGAAGGAAAATCCTGTACATGCCCACTCTAAAAGTCTCAGAACACCCATGGAATAAATAAAAAGTGTGAGGAAATAATCTCCTCCTGGCCCACAGACTCTGATCCCTAGGTAGACCATGAAATATGCTGAGCTGATGGGCACATGCCTAAAATCCTCAGCAGCTGGAGAGCCAGAGAAGGAGGATCTTGGCATGACAAGAGACAAGACCCTGTCAAGGGTGCTTCGCTCTCTCTCTCTCTTTCTCTCTCTCTCTCTTTTATGCATGCACATGCACTCTATCATGAATAAACTAAAACTTTTTTGAAAAAAGAAGCTCTTTCTAGGTTTTGTAATCAGAGAAACAAAACCAGAAAGGGATATATAATATATTTAGAAATTTATTGCAAGGAATGGATTTATTTATATGATTGTGAGAGCTGGTTAGGGAGGCCAGCAGAAAGAGGAGACTGAAACTCTCCAGCACAAACTCCAACTCCTATTCACAAGCATAATTTCCTTGTGTATAGAAAAGCTTTAGATCTGTTTTTAAAGACTTTTAATGGATTGAATTAGTGCTACCCAAGTTATTTACAGGAAAATTAATAATTTGGAATTGATAAAGGAACCAAGATCATGAGATTAGTCTTGGGAGTTGAAACTTAGAATTCTATGATGAAAACTCAAAATACATAACTACTCTGGGCCAGCAGATGATGTAGCGGTTACGTCAATGGACTCTCACATGTTCCACTGGGATTTGAGTCCCAAAGTTGTTGGTTTAAAAAATCTTGCAGGATGCATGTGCATGTGTGCCCAAGATCCTGGGAGGAGAATGGAGGAGAAGGGATTGTAGCATAGCCATCTCCCCTGGGGAGTGGTTTCTCATTTTCCCTCACACTGTCTGTCTCTGTGTATGTTTCTCTCTATCCACCTGGTGCACACTCCCTATGTCAAAAACCTAGCTACTGTCTTTATGTACATAGCTTCTTGTTTCCAATACAAGACTTTTTACTTTAAAGACAAGAGCATTCAAAACTGAGAACAAAATACTGACAATCTCACAACTGCGACTCAGACTTTTTGTTTGTTTTATGTATATATATTACATATATTTTGAGAGAGATTTTGCCATAGGGTGCATGCACTTGCCAAACAGAGAGAGACAGAGAGACAGAAAGTGAAAAATACTCCCCAGAGGGGATGACCATGCTGTAATTCCTTCTCCTCTAGTCTCTTCTTGGGATTTTTGGGCACGCATGTACGTGCACCTAGCATGAGTTTTAAGCCGCCAGGTCTGGAACTCAAACTGCGCTCTACTACATGAGAGTCCAGTGACATAAACATTACACCATCTGCTGGTCCAGTATTATATATTTATTATTTCAAAATCATAGCGTTTGAGCAACCTGCTGGCTCAATGTTTATATTACTTAGCTTCACTCCAGAGTGGGATATATCTTACAAATACACATTTCTTAACATCAAAGAGATCTCAGCCTAGAAAGACAGACTGGAAATTCAATAATCCAATAACACAATAGAAAAAAAAAAAAACATGGTGTTATAAAAGTCAATACAAAAATCCTTGGTGAGGTGGAAATGGGTGAGTTTGATTATAAGAGTGACTTTCATTGGAAATGTTCAAGTTCAGTCTTAAAATTTAAAGAAAAGTCAACATTATGTCTGGGCATAGTGACTCTGAGCAGAAAGTGTTTTATATAGGAAAAAGAACATACAAAAACCTGCGTTCAAAGAATATGTTGGGTTGTCAGAAAAGTCATGACATGTTTTTCTGTATTTTTATGTGCAAAAATGCATCATGACTTCTCCAACAGCCCACTAAAATAGTATGTTTAGTGAAAAGGGATAGTCCAGTGATTAGAATGTAGAGCTTGAAGGTATAAGGGGACTGACGGGCCTTAGGAGCAAGTAAAAAACATGTCCTGGAAGACAGTTTATACTTTTGTATTAAATAAGATTTATTAAATTTGTGGTGTCTGTGGGATATTCATCTATATCTTAGCCTCTCGGATCTTGTATCTCTTTACCCCTAATTATCCTTTCATCCAGCTAACATCAATGTCACATTTACAGATCCATATCTAGACCATATCATCTCCAGTGTATCCATCTCTAAAATTCAATGTCCAGACTTTTCAGAGGCTTGAGATTCAAACTGCAATTGATCATGTAAGATCTGACTGCCTTAACTACTAAGCTATGGGGCTGGCATTTGGATGGATAAATTTCCAAACAGTATGTTAAAGGTACAGTTGACTTCTTCTAAATACTCCTAGTAAAATGCAAAGAGAGAGAAATTATTTAAAGATAGAAATTATAATCAAATGAGAAGCAGAACTTAAAGATTTGGGAAATTCTTAGCGTTGTCATATTGTATAAAATAAAATGCATGTTGGTCAAGTGTGTGGCCAAGCAGCTTTTTATAAGAACTTGAGTATGAATAGGCCAGATAGTATTCATCAAGACAATAGAAAATTGGCCCCAAGACTTTTTGGGGATCACTGGAGATGCTGCTTCTATCATAGGCCCAGAGCATCAGGGGGACAGAAAAAATTCAAAAATTCAATGAGAGGCCACGCAAGCCCATAACACCTAGGAACTTGCTACCTGAAACACAAGGAACTGTTCCCTGCATTCTGGCACCAAGTTCCTTGGCTGCTTGAGATGTGACTCTGATGGGCCCAAGTGCAGTGCAGGTCATAGTTGTTGCCTTTCCACAAAGCACATTCAGTAAACCTCTGTGGTGTTGAATGCATGTATCTCTCCTGGCCTGTAATGTACATACACCTTGTGGGTGTTGCCTTCACAAAGATTTTGAAAGATAGCTCTCTTAAGCTTCAGGCCCATGATCCAGGTAGACAGGGGAGATATTACACCCTGTCCCCATTAGGGCAATGCCCGGCCGAGCCGTGTGGTTGGGGCTGCAAACAAGATACTAGACCAGTAGAGCCACAGCATGTGTTTTGAACTTGGGACAGCCACAGGTAACATACCCCAATCCCGGAGAGTTGCCTCGTGAGCTGTGTTCAACAAATCCAAATAGGTTAGGGTTTCTCAGTGCCTTGGCCACTCAACCGCCACCCTGTGTGTCCAGAAAATGAGACATTCGGTGAACAATTATTACTTTCAAGACTTAAAATTAAATATTGTTTGCCCTCTTGGGTTTGGGACATACTTGGAACTTGATACTTATTTTTCTTCCCTATTTCTCCTTTTTGGAACAGGGATATCTATCCTCTGCCAGTCTTATCACTGTATTTTTAAAGAGCATAAGTTATTTGATTTTATAGATGCACAATTAAAGAATAATTTTTCTCACAATGAGATTTACTCCCGTCTAATTTAGATGATATTCAGGGAAGACTTTGATCTTAGATTATAGGTTAATATTGAAACAAGTTAAGACTTTTAGAGCTATTTCAATAGAATTAATGCATTTTCAGGGTGAAATACATGAATTTTTGGGAGAAGTGGAATGCTATGGTCTAAATATTTATGTCTCTCTCAAAATTCATAGAAATTTGAACACCCGTGCTGGAGTATTTGGAGGTAGAATCCTTGGGAGGTAATTGGGTCATGGAGGCAGGACTCTAATGACAGGGATTAGTGCTGTTCTGAAAAAGCCCCAGAGAGCTGCCTTGACTCTTCCACCAGGTGAACACACAGAAAGAATCTTCTGGGAACCAAAAAGCAGGGCCTCACCAGATGCCAAGTCTGCTGGCACCCTGAATTTGAATTTCCCAGGCTTAAGAACTATGATAAATATGTCCCTGATATTTTGTTATAACATACCAAATGGGCTGAAGTACTACATTAAAAGGCTGTAGGATAAAAATTTTATGGTAATTTCAATAGATTCATAACAAGCATTTGTCAAAATTCAATATACTTTTGTGATTAAAAACTCTCAATAAACTAGGTATAGTAGAAATGTACTTTAATACAATAAAGACTGTATATAAGAAGCCCATAACTAATATCTTACTTAATGGTAAAAGCTGAACTATTTTCCTCTTAGGTCAGTAATAAGACAAGAATGCTTACTCTCACCACTTCAGTTCAATATTGTACTGGAAGTCCTAGCCAGAGGAAGTAGGGAAGAAAAAAAAAAAAAAGTAACAGCTATGCAAATCAGAAAGGAAGAAATAAAATTGTTTCTATTTTTAGATTGCATGATCTTAGACTGTCCTAAAGATTCCACCAAAATTGTTGCTACCAGAAGATGGCATAATGGTTAGGTTGCTGGACTCCCACATAGTCTACCACAGTTCAAGTCCTGGACTTGGTGGTTTAAATCTCAAGCCAGGTGCATGTGTGCGTGTGTGTGTGCCCAAGATCCTGAGAAGGGAATGGAGAAGGGATTGTGGCATGGCCATCCCTCCTGGAGGGTGGATGATTTCTCGCTTTCTGTCTCTCTTTCTTTCCAGTGAGCAGATGTACACTGTAGCAAAAATCTGTTTAAAAAAAAAAAATGATTCTATCAAAATTGTTAGTAGAATTAATAAATAAATTAGATAAAGCAGCATGATACAAAATCAACATCCAAAAATGAGTTACATTTTTTATACACTAACAACAATCTTAAAAAGAAATTAAGGAAATTATCCCAATTTATAAATGCATCAATAGAAACAAAATACCTGCAAATAAATTAACCAAGGAAGTGTCCATGTGTGCATATATACCGAAAACTGTGAAATATTTTTTAAATAACAGACATGTTACAAATAAATGAATAATTTATTATTACAAATAAATTCCCCAAAGTGATTTACAGATTCAGTGCAATTCCTATTAAAATTTTAATTGCGGAACTTTATTGGGGCCCATCTACAAAGTTCAGTGCCTTGGAAAGCTGACCCACGTGGGAAGTTCCTGGGTTTTCATCCAGAGTCCTGCCTCAGTGTGCCAAGCACACTTGTCTATGATCTAAGGAAGGCTGAAGTTGGTGGTGAATCAGGGCATCAAGACCTTGGCATGCTTACCTTCTCTCTCTCTCTGTCTCTCTCATTCATTAAAGTAACAAATAAATTTAAAAAAAATGTAGTTGCATTTTTCACACACACACAAAAGTATTATAACATTTATATGGTACACTAAGTCATGAATAACCAAAACAATCTTGAAGAAGCAGAGCAAAGCTGGAGGCAGCACACTATCTGATTTCAAAATCTGCCACAAAGCTATAGTAACAAAAACAGCATAACACTGACATAAAAACAGACAAGTTGACCGATGGCACAAGATAGGGATCCTAGAAATAAATTCACACATTCATGGGCAGTTGATCTGCTGCAAGGTGCCAACAACACACAGTGGAAAAAGGACACACAAATAGTGTTGGAAAAACTGGATATAGACATACAGAGAAAATAAATTGGGCCTTTATCTCATAACGTATACCAAAAAGCAACTCAAAATGCATTAAAACCTGAACATAGGACTCAAATTTGTAAAACTCTTATAACAAGACATTGAGACAAACTTCTTGTCATTGTTCTTCAAAAATAATGCTTTGTATATTACCCTAAAACCACAGGCAAGAAAAAATTATAAAATTCGCAAAGCCTTCGATATCAAAAACAACTTTACTGAAGAGAAAAAGCCCAGGCATTCAAAGATAGACAGTGGTGTGAAGAGAAGTGAAATTTTGTGTCTAATTCTTTAACATTAAAGATGTTTCTAATTACTTACTGCACTGTGACGTTTACAATTGTTGATATCAGACAAACAGTAGAAAAATGTAGCAGCAAATCACTTGTATTAATAAAATATTGTCTAATTACATGTGTAGTTTGTGATATCCAACCCTGTGACTGAGCTTTTTCTAGAATGACTAATCTTTTCTTTTTTTTTCTGTACATTTGAATCTGTACATTTTGACAATATTAGTTATTTCGATTCATACACACATTTACTTGTAACATGTCTGTTATTTTAAAAAATATTTCAGTTTTCAGTATACACACACATGCACACTTCCTTGGCCAGATTTATTTGTAAGTATTTCGTTTGTATTAATGCTTTCATAAATGGTATAGTTTCCTTAATTTCGTTTTCAAATTGTTGGTAGTGTGTAGAAATACAACTCGTTTTTGGATGTTGATTTTGTATCATCCAACTTTATCTAATTTTTATGTAAAAACAGTACAATAGATTCTCTATAGAGAATGGTAGTTTGGGCTTTCCCTCCTTTTGTAAAGAGATTTCTGCCTAGTTTATTGTCCAGTTAACTTTAGTGATCAAGTAAAAGTTGTTAGTGTAAATTAAACAACCAAAGTCTTCTGAAATAGAGATAATAAAATATTACTTTTCTTTAAGAGTTGGAAAATGGAAAAGGACTACTTGAAGTAATGTTCTTAGTGCAATTATTGGGTCTTCTAGCCTCCTACAGTCAAGGAAAGCCACTAGTATTATTTAGCCTGTACCTAGCAGGGCTCCCTTATTTGGCTGTGAGGACTTTTTTGTTTCTTTTTTGCCTTATTTCTGAGAGAGATTTTTGCTATACAGTGCACGCACTCACTGGACACACACAGTGAGACAGAGAGACATAAAGTGAGAAATCACACTCCGCCCCAGGGGAGATGGCCACATCCCATCCCCTTCCTCTCCATTCTCCTATTTTTATTTTATACATGCACTCACACACACCTGGAGTGAGTTTCAAACTACCAGGTCAAGGACTTGAACCACAGTAGAACATGTGGTTCAAGCATCTTAACTACTTCGCCATCTGCTGGCCCTCTGAAGACATTTTTTTTTTTTAATTAGTCCTTTCTGTTTTAAATATATTGCCTAGAGACTATATCTCTTGAAAAAAAAAAAGGTATAAGAATTGATGAGAATGTGGAGAAAAATGAATCCTTGTATATTTCTACGTATTTGTTGTTAGGATTACAAATCGGTTCAGCTGATATGGAAGACAATAGGGAGATTCCTCAAAAATTAAAAATATAATTAACATATTATTCAACAGTCCCACTACTAGGTGTGTATATAAAGGAAATAAAATCATTATCTTGAAGGTACATCTGTTCTCCCATGTTTATGGCAGCATTATTTATTCACCATGTCTAAGACATAGAAGCAATCCAAACATCCATTGGTGGATGAATGATGTCTTACTCTGATCAGGTAGTCAAAACAAGCCATCATAAACTGTTTTTCTTATAAAGAAGGGAATTTTATTTCCCACAGTTGCAGAGATGAGGAAGTTTAAAATTAAAATGCTCAGAAATTTTATGTCTGATAACAGCTCAATTTTCTTTTTTATTTATTTTTTCCATGAGCAAGACAGAAGACAAAGAGACAGGAACACCTAACGAGGTCGTCACACCATGATCCATGCCCAGTCCCAGCCAGCCCAGGTCATGGGTACATTTTTACCCAACATGCTCAAGAGGCCTCTGGACACAAGTCCAGAGATTTTCCTGTGTGAGTCCAGTTGCGCCACCACTGTGCCAGCATCTGTTCCCTGGCTCACTTTTTGATTCATATATGATGCTTTCTTTATTTGTTCTCAAATGATTGAAGGGGGTTAGAGAGATTTCTTTGATCTTTTTTATAAAGGCGATAATTCCATTCATGAGGACGCTACCTACCTCCTTCATCTAATCACCAGTTAAAGTGCTACCACCTCATACTACCACTTTGAGGTTATCTCAACATATGAATTTTTTGGACACAGATATTCAGAACATAAATAAAGAAAATAAGATATAATAAACAATAAAATATTATTCAGTCTTGAGAAGTAAGTCTTGCCATTTGTGACAATGTGTATGAACCTGGAGAATATTATGCCAAGTGAAATAAGCCAGGTGGGACTGGCAGATGGTGTAATAGTTACATTGCTGGGCTCCTTCATAGATGACTGCTGTTCAAGTCGCACACCTGGTGGCTTAAAACTTCTTGCTGGGCATATGTGCCTGTGTGCTCCAAATCCGGAGAGGAGAGTTGAAGAGAAAGGATTGCGGCATGGTCATCCCCCCGGGAGGTGATTTTTCACTTTCTGTCTCTGTATCTCTGTGTCTCTCTGGCAAGCACACACATTCTATAGCAAAAATCTCTAAAAAAAAAAAAAAAAAAAAAAAAAAAAAAGCAAGAAAGAAAAGAAATAAGCCAGGCGTAGAAAAAACAAATACTGCATGATCTCACTTATATGTAGGATCTAAAAAAGTTGAACTAGGGTGGAGGGACTAAAAAAAAAAGTTTAGCAGGCATAAGAATGAGTGTAAACAAGAAAATGGATTACAGAAAGGCATACCACAATGTAATACTTCTTAATAAGGGCATTGCCAACCTTCTATACCTATCTCAAAAAAATAAAAATGGAATGAAAATTTAAGGTTCACAACATAATTTAACGTTCCTTGTTGAAGCTGATGAATATGATGATGTCATTGATTCGATTGTCACACACTGCATGTGAGCTTTGCAAAACAATATTGTATCTAACAAAGGTATGCAGCAATTAAATGTAAGTAAGAAATTATAAATTAAATAGAAAAAGAAAGTTGAACTCACAGAAGTCAAGAGTAGAACGATGGTTGCCATGGCTTGGGTCATGCATATAACATTCAAAGTGTATAAAGTTTTAGTTAGATAGGATTAATAAATTCAGGACAGCTAAAGTACAGCATGGTAACTATACTTAATGATACTGTATTGTGTATTTTGACATCGCCAAGAGAGTAGATCTTCGGTGTTCTTACTATACACATACACACACCCACACACATGTATACAAAATGATTATCACAATGTGTACATTTATTGGAAAATCATTTTTTGCACTTTATTTTTATTTATTTTTTATTTTTTGGAGAGGTTTTTGCTATAGGGCGTGTGTGCTCGCAAGAAAAACAGGGAGAGACAGAAAGTGAGAAATCACCACCACCCCCCCCCCCCCCCCCCCGGAGGGATGGCGACATTGCGGTCCCTTCTTCTCCATTCACCTCTCGGGATCTTGGGCATGCACGCACACGCGCCTGGCATGAGTTTAAGCCACCAGGTCAGGGATTTGAACCGAGGTCATCGACATGGGAGTCCAGCAGCATAGCCATTTTGCTAACTACTGATCCCATGCGCTTTAAATACATAATGATTTTCATTTGCTGCTTTTACCTCAATAATGCTGGGGGAAATAAAATAACTCAACCATAAATAATTCATTTTTTTCTTTTCTTTTTTTTTTTTTTTTTTGAGAGGTTTTTGCTATAGGGCGCGTGTGCTTGCCAGACAGAGAGAGACAGAGAGACAGAAAGCGAGAAATCACCTCCCAGGGGGGATGGCCACACCGCAATCCCTTCTCCTCCATTCTCCTCTTGGAATCTTAGGCATGCACGCACACGCGCCCAGCGTGTTTTAAGCCACCGGATCCAGGATATGAACCGCGGTCAACTACATGGGAGTCCAGCAACATAGCCATTGCGCTAACTGCTGGTCCCACCATAAATATTTCTTGACCATATGTCTATCTCCACCATATATTGAATTTTTTATAAGAGTTGCTTCTAATGTCTTCCCCCAGTGACTCACTTCCCATTCTCTCCACCATACAATGAAGTTAGATGTTTTTCTCTTCTACTGCAAGTATTTTTTTTTTTATCAAACTTTCCTTAGCTTCCCTGCTCTCAAGTTTCATCTCATTACTTCCTCAACCACATTAGACACAGTTGACATGACCACTGCTTTCAAATTATTTCTCCTATATTCCTCCTACCTCAGTGACTTTTCTATCTTATTTTTTATGCTAGTTCCCATTGATGGCTCATCCACAAAATGATGAAGTGCTACAATAATTGCTCCTTAGAGTACTTTTCTTTTTCTCCTTTTGACTGTTTATATCGTACAATTACATGCCTTTAAGTGAACGCATTAAACGTTAAAATTTTAAGTCTATTTTAGTTTTAAACATCACTTTTTACCTTAACATACCTACTTGAATGTCTATAATAATATAATAATGTCCATAACAGAGCCAGAAAGACTATTCTTCAAAACACATCTTAGACGATATAATTTCTCTGTTGATATTCTGCAATATCTTTTCATTCTATTTCCACTAAAATTCTGGCAGTTGCTTAACTTTCTTACCCCATTTTTGTTTTTCCATTAATAGACTCTAGACCAGGAGTAAGATAACTTTTTCTGTAAAGAGCCAGTAAAAGGATTTTAGGCCTGATAGACTTCATTGCAACTACTCAATACGGACTTTGTAGGACGAAGGCACTCATTGACAATACATAAATAAATACACATGACTATGTCCAGTAAAACTTTATTTACAAAAATATGCCGTGGGGAGTTTAGCTATTGGGATATAGTTTGCTGATCTCCTCTAGGTAAGCAGTCTCTGCCCATGTGCTTTCTTCTGACTGGAAGCTTGTCCTGTGATATTCACATGACTAGATCTGATTCAAAAGGTCACCTTCCAAGAAAGATCTTCTTCATCACTTTATCAAAATAGCCCTCACCTTCATAGTAATGGTGTAGCAGGTTTTGTGATTTATTTTTCATAGCACTTATCTCTATTCAAAATTAATTTCATTATTCATTTATTTATCAGTGCACTGGCTATCTTTCTACTAGGATGTAAGCACCATTAAAATGACAGCCTTGTCTGGATTGTTTTCAATGTCATCTCCAATATCTAGAGCTGTAGTATAAGGCACTTAGAAAAAGCAGGTTAGCTGAAAATAAAATCCTTCAAATATATTTGGAAATAGAGAAATAATCACCCCTGAATTCAGGCATAACCCTTAATTGCAGTTTTTTAAATGTCCTAATTTTACTAATATTTCTCTAGTTAACTGACTAGCTAGTTTTTTGTTTGTTTTGTTTGTTTTTGGCTCAGGTAAAATAAATGCCTAGGTAAATTTTTTAATTAAAACACCAAAATACCTATTTCTTAACAGAAATATTAAATACATATATCTCTATCTTTGTGTAACCAACTACACAAACAAGAGACTACACATTTGTGGAAAATGAAATTAAAGTAAGAATTTTGGTGCAAAAATTTTTGAAATTCATGTATAGTCTTTTCATAATATTTATTATTCTGTGAGTTTTTGAAGTTCAGATATATGAAGGGGACTTTTAAAAAGATCTTAGAAAATTTAATTAAATTAAAATAATACAGAACCACCAGGTGGCTTTGTGGTTGGGGCACTGGACACCCACATGGTTGATTACAGTTCAAGTCCTACACCTGGCAGCTTGAAAGTCATGCCAGGTGCATGTGCATGCATGCCCAAAATCCCAACAGGAAGATGGAAGAGAAGAGAGAAGGGATTACGGCATGGCCATTTCCCCTGGGAGCGGTGATTTCTCACTTTCTATCTCTCTGTCTTTCTCTGCCCTCTGGCAAGAGCATGGGCCTTATAGCAAAAACAGAATCACTCTTAAAAAATATATATATATATACATATATATACATATGTATATATATATGTATATATACATATATACACATATATATGTATATATATTTTTTTAAGTCACATATATATGTGTATATATATATATATGTGTGTGTGTGTGTGTGTGTGTGTGTATCCAGCTACTACATATATGTGTGTGTGTGTGTGTGTGTGTATATAGTGGCTGGATATATCTATCGCTCGATCAATCTATACCACATGGCCAGCTGTACAGTTCATAATCCTGACTCCTTGACTTGAGAAACAAGCCTTGGATTGAGGAACAAGCCAGGTGCATGTGCATGTGTGCCTAGAATCCTGAGGGGAGAAATGGGGGAGAAGGGATTGCAGTGTGGCCATCCCCTGGAGAGTTTTCTTTCTCTCTTGCTTCTCTCTGGCGATCACATGCACCCTCTAGCAAATTTTAAAGTATATTTATTTGTGTGTGTGTGTGTGTGTGTGTGTGTGTGTGTGTGTATTTGTGTGAAGACTGATGATTAACAGAAGAAATAATAGCCAATACAATTGACATTTCAACTATAAATACACACACAGACACACACACGGCTGTTCACTTAAATAGGTGTGTATGTGTGTGTGTGTGCATGTGTGCGTGTGTGTGTGCATAAACATTATTTCTCAACAGTAGCACCATCAAATTTAAGATAGTTCTCTTTGTAAGTAATAATGCCAGTTATTTTTAGTTCATCACTAAAGAACTGAAGGTCCTGGAAATTTAACAATGTCAATGAATTTTTAATTTTTTTAACATTACACAAAAGAAACTATTTGCCTTTAAAGATTTTTTGTTTCTTTTTGTTTGTTTTTATTAGCAAACAAGAAGAAGTCAGTAGAGACATCAGAACTGTAGGGTGAATGCCTAAATTATTCCCATGGAAACTCTCGCAAAATTGCCCTTGTTTGACGAGAGGAATGAGCAGGAACATTATCATAGTGGTGAAAGACTCTCTGGTGAAGCTTTTCTGAGAGTTTTTCTGCTAAAGGTTCAACTGACTTTTTCAAAACACTCTCTTAATAAGCAGATGTTATCATTCTTTGGCTGCTGGTAGAGTGAATAAACAAAAAACTATTGCCATGACCATGGCTCTGAGGAATCTGCGTTTGCTTTGAGTGGACTTTTTCTCCCTCTGGGCAGACATTCCTTTGACTGTGCTTAGTCTTTAGGTTTGTACAGGTACAGGGATGCTTCATTTCTTGTTACAGTTCTTTGAAAAAATGCCTCAGGATCTTCATCCCACTTGTTTAAAATTTCCATTGAAAGCTCTACTCTTGTTTGTAGCTAATCTGTGCACAATAGTTTTGACACCATTGAGCAGAGAGTTTGCTTCACTTTCATTTTTCATTGATAATTGTGTCAGCTGGACCAGTTGAGATGTCGATGGTATTGGCTATTATTTTTCCTGTTAATCACCAGTCCTCTTCAATTAGGAAATTCATGAGATTAATGTTTATTTCTTCACAAATTGATGTGAATGATCTGCCACTGTGCGCACCATTTTTGACATAATCTTGTTTATTTTTAAAAACAGGTTATCCATTTGTACCCTGCTGATTTATTTCAGGCATTGTCCCCTTAAGCTTTTTGTAAAGCCTTGATGAATCCACCGTTCTTCCATTGGAGCTTCACCATAAATTTGATGCTTGTTCTTGCTTCAATGTTAGCAAAATGGAATTTAGTTTGAGCAAAAAAATGTTGCTCTGACATGGATTCTTTAACTATTGCTTCTTTGTATCTTAAACTAGATCCTACTCAGACATGTTATAACAACTTAATAATACAAGTTTTTCTCAGTATAAAAAGGTTTTGAAATTCATGCATAGATTTTTACTGTTTGAAGACCCATGGTATATATAGCTATGTCTGTATGTTATTATTACCGATGAATGCACTACTAAAATATATTTTTTATAAAGTGTCAATCGTCTGAATTTTTCCTCCATTAATAAAAATGGGGACAGAATTAGAGAAAGGAAGCAAAGAAAGACAACATCACAGACAATAATGGTATGTGTGTTGAAAAGAAGCAATGATTGGTATGAAGGGAAAAACAAAAATCCATTTCTCTTTCTTCTTCTCTTCCTTATTCCTGGGAAACCTAAAGAAACCGATGAAATCAAATCTGCGATTTAGTGTAGTCAATCTGATTCATCATTTTCATCTTTCTCTTCTTTGTACCTCAGAGAAAAATAAATTAGTAATAAACCTGAATGTCCTCTTAATTGGGTAGATCTAACATGCCTGGAAGTAGCAATGCCAGAATGCATAGTAGCTCAGTGGCTCCTTCTTTGTAATAAAGCTGTCAGGACTGACATCCCCAGGATTCATGTTCTCCTCCTTCCTCCTTCTTGAGCAGGGTGAGGGGATTATGCAGATGAGTCACAACACTGAGTCTGGCTGGGAAACCCTGTCTTGTGTGCTTGGCAGACTCTGAATTCATTTCTATACCACTGAATGCCCACAGCTCAGAACGGTGTCTAGGGGATAAACACCTTAACAAAGCTGTTTAGCAGCTCCACTAAATGGTTCTGGCAGGCACCAACTTTTGAGTGGGTGAGAGAAAGCTGCCTCTCCTACTTTGTTCTTCTGTTTATCCTCATTTAACTCTCTTTCTTTCCCCCTGCCTCCTCTTCCTTAAGTCTTTGTCTCTTCTCCCAGAACTTTAAAGACTTGATTTTTTTTATTATACACAAATAATATGATAATTTTAAAAATAATTCCTTTCTTTAAAGGGAGATATTTTTGTTTGTTTTGTTTTGCCATAGAGCTTGCCAGAGAGGAGAGAGAGAGAGAGAGGTAACGTGAGGAATCACCCTCTAGGAAAATGGCTACACCTCAGTTCCTTCTTCTTTCACTTCTTGGGATTTTGGGCACACATGTACATATACCCAGTATGATTTTCAAGCCACCAGGTCCAGGACTTGAACCACAGTAGGCCATGTGGGAAGCCAGCCGTCTTCACCACCACCACCTGCTGCCCCCCTAAAACAAGATTTTATGCTTTCTAGCCTTGCCAGCTCTAAGAGAGCAGAGAAGAAAAATATTGAGAGTCAGGAATGTATTATCCCCTCAATAGTCATAATCAATTCCATATCACAAAAAGGCCTGAGAGTTTAGGGTTTGTTTGTTTGTTTGTTTTTAGAGGTTTTAGCTATATGGCACCTGCGTTCACCAGACAGAGAGAGACAAAGAGACAGAAAGTGAGAAATCACCCCCCCCCCCCCCGGGGGGGGATGGCCACGCCACAATCCCTTCTCCTCCATTTTCCTCTGAGGATCTTGGGCACGCATGTACACACGCCTGGCATGAGTTTTAAGCCACCAGGTCCGGGACTCGAACCATGATCGACTACATGGGAGTCCAGCAACATAGCCATTATGCCAACTACTGGTCCCGGAGTTTATGTTTTAATTGGAGTGTGATGAAAAATGTTTAGAAAAAAATTTTAATTGCCAGGGGGCACATGGGCTTGCCAAAGAGATCACCTCTTCTCCATGGGGTGTGTTCATGTCATTATCCTTTTTCCTCCAACTCTCTATTCAGTCAGGCAATTGGGCATGCACCCATATGTGCCTAGCGTGTTTTTCAAGTTGCCAGGTTCAGAACTCGAATTGCAATTGGCTACATGGGATCTGACTCCCTTAACCACTGTGCTGTTGGAGGATTTTGAGCAATAAAAGATTCACAATCAAATAATCAAACTTTGGTTTAAAGTGTGTGAATAGACTGTCGTGGGAAGAATGTGGGACTGGAAGCAGACAAAGTAGAATGTTGATGTAGAAATCCAACACAGACAAGGTCATGACTTAAACTAAACTATTTTTTTTTTAATCTTTTGCTAACCTGTCATGTCTTCCCTTACTTTTGAGTAGTTAAATGTGTGAATAAATGTTTTATTATTTTATTTGCTTATTTTTTAAGAAGCTACTGTAAGTGGTATTAAACTCACTCTTCTCTAGTTTTCTATGTTTCACTGTAGATACTATAGACTTTCAAGTATTTTTCACAGGTTGATCTAGGTTAGAGCTCAGCGGAGTACTTAAATTTGCAACAATTTCTTCAATATAGAGATTATAAAGAGTTATACAAACTCAATCTTTCCCTGAAGACAAGAACTTCATCAGTTTAAAGGATGTACTCAAGTATCCCCCAAAAGAAAAGTCAGGAATTGTATTCACACTACTCTAAGTTTGTATTTAGTCCTTATTTCACTTTAGATTTAATCACTCTAAATTCTCCTGATAGCAGCAACCTATAGCAAATGTGGGGAAAGTTTGTGGGACTTAACCTGTAGTGGTTTAGCCCATATGTCATTCAGTGGCACTCTGTCAATTATGGGAAATAAATTTCTATGAAGGCATTATTTTTTTCTATATTTCCCCTGCATATTATTTTTAACAATATTATATAATCTTTTCTTTCATATATAAGAGTTTCAGAACTTTAAAATTTTCTTTTAAAGATTATTTTAGATATTAAGTTCTGTACTAAAATTAATCTATTCCTATGTAATACCATTTAAGATCAATGAAGTCTTGACCTTATAATTTAAGGTTATTGTGCTGAACATATAAAATTCTTGTATTTCTAGGTCAAAACTGATTATTGCTACTTTGATTTGATTTAAACTATACTGATAGATATTAACTTTTCAAAACATTTATAAGGAACCCTTTTAATAAGCTAAGTGTAATATTTTATGTTAGCTGATAAAAATAACCAATAAAGGATGCTTCAGTATAGATATGAATATAATATAGATTTATATAATATCCTTCACTCTAATTGTTGCATGTTTTCTTTATTTTATGATAGAGTGCTCCTCAGGATCCTGGCTACATGTGTGGGCCTGACATGCTTTGGGGGCCAAATTAAGGTTCTGAACCATGTTGGCCATGTGGCTTGAAGCTTTGCAAGGCACTATGTTATTGTTGTACCGTGGCACCTGGCCCGGTGCGTGCTTTCTTACGCCTAAGAATAACAATTCTAATTCTGAATAGCTCTTAAGTTTTAGAAGCCCCCGAGTTCTATCTTTTCTGTTGCTGTAGTTGTTGTTCTTTTGCTATATTTCAGTCTCACAGAAATTCATGTACTACTCCGTATCTATCGGTATCTATTACTAGCCCTGTCAACTTCCCAAGCAACAAACCATGTGTCAAATTCTGTGTTACATCCTGATAAGTTGTTTTCAGGTATTTAAAATGCAGCATACGGAGAATTACATTTGTTTTCCCCATCACATGTGATATTACTTTTCTTTTGTCTTGGACAATACCATCACCAAGCACCCATCCAAAGAGTTAAGATCTCCTGATATCAGCATTGCTTAAATGAGCGTATTTTCATATGCCTAAGAGAAAGTTGATGTTATCTGCTTCACGAGTAAATCTTTTTACTGATTTTCTGAAAAATAAATACTTTGTAAAGTTTTCTCAAGTTATGAGGACATCCTCAATTTTCACCTATTTACCATGATCTTATTTTGCTCATACACTGAAATTTCTCTCATTAGTGTCATTGTTCTTACTAGTATATATCTTTTATTTTTCTGACTTGTTGACTTATTGACTTTCTATTTTTTTGTTTTCTCTGTTTAGCGACTTTTTTTTTTTGCGACAATTCATAGATAATTCCTTATTCTTTCTTCAGAACCAAGTTCAAACCTAACCTCAGTGAAACATTTTCTAAATTTCCAGAAGTTGTTTCCTCATGTTGCCAAAGAAAGCTATGATGTAGTATGAGCTAGCTATTCTTTTGATGTGTCTCCAAGTTTAACAAAACTATAACACAAGATATATTTACTCTTAAAAAAAAGTTTGGTGAATATAAATAATTGTCATAAATATCAAAATTTTAGAAGTACTTTTAGATTAGACTTAGGTCCTTTATAAATTAAAACCTTCTTCCAGTTCAAGAAGCAAATGTATTTTTAATTGAGGAACAGTATTAAATAAGGTAAAGTATATTACAAACTATGAACTGTTTTGCAAATAATAACTACTTAAATAAGTGTGACATAATCAAATACTATTTCCTGTTTATGCTTCTATATTTATCAATATAGTAGAGAACATTTGTTTTAATATAGAAACATTAATAAAAAAACAACTATTGAAATCACCAACTCCTTACAGACAGTAAACTCTACTGTTGAAGAAAGGTCCACTTTTTTTTTTACTAGATAGCAATACATGCATCTAAAAATGTTATTATACTAGAGTGATTTTTCTTCTTTATCCATATCACTATACTGAACAGAGAGAGTAAATGAATCTTCAGGAAAGAAAAAAGCTTAAAATTTCAAAAATAAAATAAAAAAGAATAAGCTTACATATTGTTTTCTTTGAATTCATCTTACTTCATTTTTGTTCAGTATAAAAAGGACTAACATTGATTGCAATAACCTGTTGAATATACGTCATGTAAAGATACCTGTAGATTTGATTGTGGAGTGGGTGCCCATGCTATATTTTTTCATTACTTTTCTTTTCAAAATCTTCTTAGAGGGAGAACAATACAATGTGATGGCATTTTAAATAAACAGAAAAAAAAAAAGAAGAAGAAAAGAAAGCTACAGGTAATAGTCTTAAAACATTGCTTTCTTTTTCTCTCTAGTCACAGTACTTCAAGGATATATAATTAGACATAACAAAAGATATAAAATTCAAACGAAAGCCTCTGACGAAGTAGGAAAATATAACTATTTTTGAAAGTAGAGAAAATTATTGAAACAGTAGTCCTCCCTCTGAAGTTTAAAAAAAATAATGAATTGAAGATTTCATGTTTCATTAATGTTTTAGAGTGAATCATTACTTTTTTTTTAGATATGATTCCCCAAAGATGAATAATTCATTGACATTTTTTTGACATTTTACATTTTTTTTATACTTGACCATGCCAATTCATAATTTATACAAATATTTTCTCTGGGCATTTTTCAGTATTTACTAGATCAGAGTTTCGTTATGGCCAATTATATTTTAGACCTTATTTACAGAATAACCTAAATAATAGAGACAATAACCATATTCATCCAGGCGATAAGATACAAAGAATTAATTACCAAGTTAATCTAAAAATACTGGTTTTCCTAATCATTACCACTTATGATTTTTCTAGTTACCAGGGTCAAAATTAAATGCTCGTGAGGACCATCACTTTCGTCACAAAAACCTCAAACTTCAATGACGTCAGTTTATTCCAGGACTTCATCACATAGGTTTTGGTCTGATGATATATCTAAAAAAAAAATAATGATGAAAAACAACAACAATAATAATAAATCACAAAGTACAGAATTAAAAAAAAAAGAGTAGATCTAATAATAACACATAACCCAGGTTTTTGGAAAAAAAAAATAGTGAAATGAACAAAGCAAGAGCTATCTTAATCCACTTAGTCAGGTAGAAATCACAGATATACAGAATGAAAAAGAACAAAGATGAAATAACCATGAAAAGAGAAGAAGCTGTTTTTGACAGTTTTCTTTGCTGTGCAGAAGTTTGTTAGTTTGATGTGATCTACTTGTTTACTTTTGCTTTTGTTGTCTTTGCTTCAGGGGGTCATAGCCAAGAATGCTTTGGCAAGGCCAATGTAAAGCTTTTCCTGTAAATCTTTTTTTCTAGGAATTCATAGTATTATATCTTACATTTAAGTATTTAATCCATTTTTGTGTTAATTTTGTGTATGGTGTAAGAAAAGGGTCCAATTTCATCCTTTCACAAGTGTATATCCAGTTTTCCCAATACCGTGTATCGAAGAAACTATTTCTTTTCCTCTATTTTATATTCTTGTGATCTTGTCAAAAACTAGTTGATTCTATACGCTTGATTTATCTGTGAACTCTTAAAGTTTCCCATTGGTCTATTTGTGTTTTTTGCCAGTTCCACATTATTTTGATCATTATGGTTTTGTAAAATTATTGGAAATCACAAAGTGTGATGTTTACAATTTGTTCTTTTTTCTCAGAATTACTTTAGTCATTTAGGGTATTTCGTGGTTCCATATGACTTTTACAAGTTTTTTTTTTTTTTTTCTGTTTCTGTGAAAAATTCCTTTTGAATTTTAGTAAGGATTGCACAAAATCTGTATCTGTTTTAGTCACAATGGACTACACAGTACAAAAAAATGAAAAGTAACATATATACTGGCATAAAATATTGCAAGCCATTGTATCTAATAAGGGGTTCATATCCAAAACATGTAAGGCACACATACAATGAATAAAAAAAGACAAATAACTAAAAATGAATAAAGGGCCTAAATAAATTTTCAAAAAAACATGCCAGTGGCAAAAGCTATATGAAAAAGTACTCAACATTGCAATTCATCCAGGAAATATAAACACAATGAGATATCTCTTACATCTATCTCTTACATCTGTTATAACCATTACCTATTATAGTACTTGAGATAATGTGATGATGATGTTGTAGAGAAAAGGAAATTCTTGCACATACTGTCAGTATGGATGTAAACTGGTACTTTGCATACTATGGAATACAATATGGTAGCATTTTAAAAATTTAAAAATTGCACTTCCATATGACCCACTAATCCCTCTGCTAGATATATATCCAAAGGGAATGAAACCAATACATCAAAAGAGATAACTAAACTCCAATGTTCATTCCAGCATTAGTCCCTTAGCTAAGATATGAAAATAATGTGCCCATCAGTGGAAGAATGAATAAAGCTGTTGTGAGATTATATAATATATATATATATATATATATATATAAACATATTTTGTTTTGTATGTGTGTATCTTTATCTCTTTCACACACACACAAACACAAAATTAATAACATGTATTTAATAGCCATGCCAATACATATATTGTAAATCATGTTTTTCATTTGTTTTCAAATGATAGATAACAAAGAATTTTTCTCTAGGCCAAAAAGTAAGTTTTCTACTAATATAATTATTTTACATAAATAATTATATAGAGTGATACATTTTGCAGTTTAAAAATTGCATAATCTTTGATGTGGCTAAAATATATTGTTTTAAAAGTAATTCTTCTCTTATAAAAAATCATTAAATGAAAAATACCTTTGTGTTTTGCCTAAGTGACATTTTTAGTCCTGGAAATAAAAGACTTTCAGCCTAATATGATCTCAAACTCTCATTTGAATTTTGAATATCAAGTATAATATATTTTTAAATTAAGTATATATTGTTTATTTCTTTTGTTTTTTATTTTAAATATTGTTTTCCAAAAGTGTGAAACTGTATGATATTTTAGACTATCTTCTACTGCCACCATTTGAAATTCAAATCCCAAGCCAAAGCCTTTCTTTTACATGGATTGCAAGCAAATGTCTATGTACTTCTTAAAAATTCCAATATCTTAGGCTTGAGTTAATTCAGCAAAATCCATGTCTTTTTGGGGGTTTTGAAATGATACACTTTGACATTTTTAATAAAGAAAAACAACATGTAATCAATAGATCTTCTTTACAAATATATATTTATATTCATTCAGCATATCTTAGGAATAAACTGTTTGCATGCATTCAAATAATTTACTTACTTTTGAAGTTTAGCATAACAATGCTGCTTTTTGTATCTAGTCTAACATTTACTTAGAATTCAAGTTGAAGAGACAACTAAAATGTTTATTGCTTTTGTAAGTTTGGTTGCTGTGTTACCCACACAACAGAAGATTTGTGAGAGTCAGGAAGAGTGTAGGCCTGGGAAATACTGGAGAAAACGAAAAATAAAAGTAGAAACACACAGACACATGAAATCTGAAATGTGCCTTTTAACTGAAAAGGTACAATTTAACCGGTTAGTGATCCAATGAAATTGAAAACTAATAGTCATAACACGTATAAATAATCCTGGAATGCTGTAAGTAATGTCATATTTAAGGTGGACCCACATAGCCATCTGAATGAAAATACGTATATACATTTATACATTATATATGATGTCAGGATTATAGCAAATTGATGCTACATGACCCTCAAAAATTGTCACATCTAAGCTTCAGAGCTTTTGTTCATCAACATATTGGATTGTCCAGGGCTTCTAACCTCTGCTGAGTATTGATTTCAGCAACCTTCAAATTCACCGTAGCATACTGTAATTTGCATTTTGCTGGGTAGCAACAATGGAACCGACAATATTTGCTAAAGCTTGTGTAACTTCCCAATAAAAAAATTTTACGAAAAAACTGCCTAGTTTTGTCTGATGTCCATTTTTTTAGTTTACCTCTGCTCTTCTAATCCTGTTGGGTCAGTTTACGAAATTTATAATCTGGTTTGTTTCCAGGATTTCCCTACAAAATATTCAGTAGATGAGATGAATATGCCGTGCTTCCATTCTCACCTCTACATGAGAGTGATGTTGCATTCAGAAGTTGATGTTTGCTGTTTGCCATGTGTGAGCTTCCATGTTGCTTTAAATGCTTTAAGAAATCCTTCTTCTTTGATGGCAGGAAGGCATGTGATGAAGGTTCACTCTTTTGCACCAAATCTCATTACTGCAAAGTGAAAAGTAATACTTCTTTCCTTATTGATTTTATCCTTTTCAATTTATTTAATGTATGTATTTCCCATAATCCATTGTAATTACAACTCAAAAGAACATGGGAGGCAAAGGAGCACAAATGAGAAATACTTTAACTTGAAATTGAGAGAACTAATCCTCCATGAAAGAGGCTGAGGTAATGAAAGTCAGAGCCAAAAGGAGAATGGCAAAAACTTGACTTCCTTAAATATGACATGAGAGACAACAGTATACTTATTTGAGTAGCTTTTGCCACATAACAGAACTACAGTAGCATGTAAGAGGTAACAATTATTTCTCAATCTCACATTTATGTGTTAACTCATATGACTCTGCTTTAGGCTTTTTACTGAGTCACGTTCTTGAGTCTGGTTCTGGTACCCAAATCAGATTCCAGACAAAGCTAGAACAGTAATGTATAGCCAAACCTTGTTTTGCTCATGGTAAAAGTTAAAAATCTCGAAGATATTAAGACATAGGTTGAAATGAGGTAGCCACATAGAACAGAGGTTAAGTACTATGCATGAAAAGCTGAATCTCACATGGCTGGCCATGGTTCAAATCCCACCCCTAGTGATCAAAAAATATGTTGAACATGTTTACATAGATGCCCAAAATCTTGAGGGGAAGGAGAAATGGAGAGAAAAGATTACAGTATGATCATGCCCCATTGAAGTTTCACTCTCTATCTGGCAAGCTTGCATTTTTACTACTGGCTAGTATAAAAGAAAGAAAGAAAGAGAGAGAGAGAGAGAGAGAGAGAGAGAGAGAGAGAGAGAGAGAAGAAAGAAAGAAAGAAGGAAAGAAAGAAGGAAAGAAAGAAAGAAAGAAAGAAAGAAAGAAAGAAAGAAAGAGAGAGAGAGAGAGAGAGAGAAAGAAAGAAAGAAAGAAAGAAAGAAAGAAAAAAAGTCTGGGAAGTGGCACTCTGTCACTTCCACTCTTCCACCCGCATGATTTTGGACCAAGCCAGCCATAAAGTTAAAGTCAACATTGATGGAGCATAGAGATGAAATTGTGGAGCAAACAAGATGAATATATGCTAAACACTAAGTTAATATATCAATCATCAAGATAAAGACCAAAAAAAAGAAAAAAAAAAAACACCCACTGAGTATTTTGAATATTCTATACCCAGGAACAATTAATCATTTAGCTGAATGTAATCTAAGAGGTTGATAGCCTTCAATATCTATGTATAAAGTGATGTGTTTTTTCTTTTATTTCTCTCTTATACTACTTTATGATTACATAGTGGAGAATTCAACTTACACACCAAGCTGTGTCCATTGGGTGAATCCAAACCATATGGCTAATGTGCATTAGGGAGTTTTAAACCCAAGAGGTATTGAAAAGTAGCCTAGGAAGGCATTAATCCTTAGGCTGCTGTTCAGTACCTCTTGGGTTTGGTGGGGTCAGCAGGTGGTGTGGTAGATAATGCGCTGGACTCCCACATGACCAACTGTGGTTTGAGTCCCAGACTTGGCAGCTTGCCTTCTTATTTTCTCTCTCTCTCTCGCTCTCTCGCTCTCTCTCTGGTGAACACATGTGCCCTATAGCAAATTTAAAATAATAATAATTATAAAAAACATAGGAAGGAAAGGGAATTAGCTAAGATTAGCCCCCAAACAGAGTCAGATATCAAAAGGAAGGAGAAATTGTGAGCATTGCATGTTACCTGAGACTGTAGGTTCCCATAAAATTATAACTGGATTTTGCCTAGAGGAGAAGAGATAGCAGGTAAAAAGAGAAAAGTCTGATTAGGATAACACTTCGGACAGGGATAGAGAGATAAATTATCATTTCCTTGCTGTGTACATAAAATCTTCATTACTTTGCCCAAGAATCCTGTAGAGCTGTGGCCCTATTGAGGTTCGTAGTAGCTGTGATCATGGAGTCCTGCTCAGATATCATTCAGAACAACCTGCTCTTAAGAAAATAGCTTATTGGGACCAGCAGTTAGCGTAATGGCTATGTAGTCAACTGGACTCCCATGTAGTCCACCACGGTTCAAGTCCTGGACACAGTGGCTTAAACTCACGCCGGGTGCATGTGCGTGTGTGCCCAAGATCCTGAGAGGAGAATGGAGGAGAAGGGATTGCGGTGTGGCCATCTCCCCTGTGGGGGGTGATTTCTGGCTTTCTATCTCTCTGTCTCTCTCTGTCTTTCTGGTGAGCGCACGTGCCCTATAGTGAAAACCTCCCCCCCCCAAAAAAAAAGAAAGTAAAAGAAAATAGCTTATCCATACCTGCCACTTGCTACCCATTGGATTTATTAGGGTGGTCACAGGTCAGACTCAACTGACAACTTTTTCTGAGGTACTCTCCATTAGCTTAACCAGGGGTTTCACTTAGTTGTGGTGCAAAGACTCTCCCATCTTTCTTTTTCCTTTCCCTTTCACCAGTCAGCATGCTCTAGAGACTGAAACCTTCCACTGCGTATTTCAGTATCCTTCCACTTCATCCTTAATAACATCTCTCTCAATAAAACTTTGACATATTCAGCCCACTGATGGTGGCACAGTGATATCACAATAATCTGTAATGCTGGAAGCCATAGGGAAGATCAATGTTCAGTTCCCAGATGCACTTGTACATGCAGGCGTGCATGCCCACGGTCCTGGTTGGCTGAAAGATTGTAATGGTAGAGGGCACGTGTTGCCACATGAGACCCTGTTGAGGTGCTTTTTTATCTCTCTCCTATAAAAGCAATAAACAAAATATTAATAAATAAATAAAGTAAATCTTTTATCTCTCTCATTCTGTGGGTCATCGTAAAAGTCATGATCCACTTTTGCTAGAAAAACATAGAAAAATATGTCATGATGTTTCCTATGACCCAATATATTAGTATCTGATTCTATGAGAATCAAACCTAACACAGTAACAAAGAATTATAAGTCATAAAATAGAATGGTGGTTGCCAGAGGATGGAGGTGGGGAAAATAAGGAGTCATTCAATGTGTATAAAATTATTCAAGATGAATAAGTTTTAGAGATCTGCTATGCAATATAGTGCATATAGTTAAAGGTATGGCTGGCATTGTACTAAAATTTAAGAGATTTTATGTCAAGTGTGCTTACCACATGGAAGCAAGGAACAGGGGAAATAAAGAAAGAAGGAAGAGAGTGATGGAGAAGTAAAGACAGACGGGAAAAAAAGGGCCAGCCTGTGGCATGATGGTTTAGGCAACTGGATCCCACATGGCCAACTGCACAGTTTGAGTCCCAGACCCAGTAACTTGAGAAACATGCTGGGCATATGTGTATGTGTGCCCAAAATCCTGAGAGGAGGGAGAGATGGAGAAGGGATTGCAGTGTGACCATTTCTCATGGGGGTTCTTGCTCTTGCTCTCTCTTTATTCCTCTCTCTCTCTCTCTTGTGCCCTCTGGCAAATAGAGAAAGGAAGTAAGGGAGAAGGAGTAAAAGAGGGAAAGTGAGAAAGAAAGAAAGAAAGAAAGAAAGAAAGAAAGAAAGAAAGAAAGAAAGAAAGAAAGAAAGAAAGAAAGAGGGCTAGAAGAAAGAAAGGAAAAAGAATAAAAAATAAAGGGATACAAGGAAAATGGTGGAGGTGATGTGGATATACTTATTACCTTAGCGATGGTGATGGTATCACAGATGTATGCATATATTCAAACTTATCAAATTAGATACATTAAATGAAAGTAAGTTTTCACATATCAATCACTCTTCAATAAAATTGTTTGAAAAATTGGAATTTGTATTAGTAATAAGTAGGGACTATGGCACTCAGCACTGATATATAGAATAATTTTGTGAGAAGACATGTGATATTGTATAGACAGAAGGGATGCCCTTCACCACTTTCTGGAGATAAACTTCTTGATGTTCTATCCAGCATGTTAGCCACATAGATTTAATTCCCCTGTTGGACATAGCTTGGAGATCAAGCTGAATCAGGTAGAAAGAAGTGCTAAAACCCAGCGGAGAGAGCAGTTATGCTTAACAGAGCATGTACTGTCAGAGAAGGTGGCCCTATAGGCAAAGTGGTAGCGATCCCTGGAGGAAGCACTGTACTCAGGTCGGGTACTGCGGAGATGAAGATGAGCGGAGCCTAATGATAGTCAGTGGAAGTGACTTTTCTGTACTCACCAGAGTCATCTATCCATGTGTCTTTATACAGTTTAGAAGATATTAGAACAATGAATCAGAAGCGGTGCAGAACAATTTGGGTTGGAAAGAGACAAAGAAAGGGAGGGAGAATGGCAGATGTACAGTAAGCATAATTCACGAACACACACTAAAGCATTTCACCAAAGGGCTCTCTAGAAATACGCAAGATATTATAGCAATGGATTAATTACCTGTAAACATGGGCTACCCCACTGAGGGCCAGCAGATGGTTAAGGCTCTGGATCCCACATGGCTGACTCAGTGGTTCAAGTCCCAGACATGGTGGCTTGGAAAAACACAGCATGTGCATGCATGCCCAAAATCCTGAGGGGAGAATGGAAGAGAAGGGTTTGTGGCATGGCTATCCCTGCAAAGAGTGATTTCTTACTTTCCCTCTCTCTCTGTCTCTGTCTCTCTCCAGAGAGTACACATACCCTATGGCAAAAATCGAATAAATAAAATTAAATAAATAACAAGACCCACTGAAATATGGGTTTAGACCTCTGGAAAGTGTTCCTTGAGAAACACCATTTATAGTATTTTCTTTTTTTTTGGAGAAGTTTTTGCTACAGGGCGCATGGGCTTGCCAGAGACAGAGAGAGACAGAGAGACAGAAAGTGAGAAATCACCCCTCAGGGGGGATGGCCACGCCACAATCCCCTCTTCTCCACTCTCCTCTTGGAATCGTGGGCATGCACGCACACGCTCTCAGTGTGAGTTCAAGCCACCAGTTCTGGGACTCGAACCGCGGTCGTCTACATGGGAGTCCAGTGGCATAGCCATTACACTAACTGCTGGTCCCTATAGTATTTTCTTAATATTTCTAAACATATTTTAGTTTTATTCTGATCTGTCATATATTAAGAGAAGAAAGACATTTAACAGACAACAATGGAAAGTTATCTGTTGAGGATTATGTATATGGTAATATCTTTGACTTGATCAGTATGCAATGCATGTATACATTGAAAAAACCATATTGTGTGTTGTTAAGAAGTACTATGATTAAACAGGGACCAGCAGTTAGCATAATGGCTATGTCGCTGGACTCCCACGTAGTCGGACACAGTTCGTGTCCCGGACCCCGTGGCTTAAAACTCACGCTGGGCGCGTGTGCATGCGTGCCCAAGATCCCTAGAGGAGAATGGAAGAGAAGGGATTGCGGTGTGGCCATCCCCCCTGGGGGGTGATTTCTCACTTTCTACCTCTCTGTCTCTCTCTGTCTGTCTGGCGAGCGCACGCTACCTATAGCAAAAACCTCTTCAAAAAAAAATAAAGAAGTACTGTGATTAAACAAAAAGCAGTGCAAGGGAATCCCTCTTTAATAAAGAGAGAGAGAGAGAGAGAGAGAGAGAGAGAGAGAGAGAGAGAGAGAGAAAATGATTCTGAAAATAAAGAAAATCCCCATAGGAAAGTAGTCTTATATTGGGTTGATAGTTGGATTGCTACCTCTAACCGCTCTAAGATTTCAAATCTGTGCTGCCAATAATGGTCCAGTTAAGTTTTTGTACCCATAGAAAAGCCAAAAAAAACTTTTCATTTTTTTGTGTGTTTTTTGTTTTTGTTGCTTTTGATATCAATACTATTGAGTAATTGAAAGTGACGTAATCATGTGTATTCTTATGGGAGGAATAAAAAATGAAGTGTACTTACTAAATAAGAGGAGGAAAACAATGCTTACAAGTTTCAAGACATTTTGAATAAATTATATGAATTAGGCCATAAAGGCTAATTGCTAGATTTGGAGCCAGGAATCTGCTGGGTTTAATAAATGAGAGAACACTCAATGTCTGGGAGGAGACAAAACCAAGGTATAGATCAAGAGTGATCTGAGTGCTATTTAATTATCGCTTATTTGTTCTTATATATTCTGCAATTTCTAAAGCAATCAACATAGGATTGTTTAAGGAAAAAGTCAATCAATGCTATTGAACAAAACAAGTAAATAAGAACATGACAAGCTATCATAATAGAGAAATATGAGAGCAGTAGTTTACCAAACAGAATAAAAATTAAGTGGATTTGGAGGATAAAAAATTGGAGGTGGAATATGTAGGTTTGGAAGAAAGACATGAAATCCAAGTGTGTCCTCTTACTCAGCTCCCTATGTATATGTGGTGTTTTCTACCTCACGGTAAAAGGCTTGAAGTCGCCAAGTTGCTTCTAAGACCATTACAGTTGTTAATTGATGCTAGGGATTGAGGTAAGGAGATGGTGATGACAATTGAGAAGGAAATAGTGAAAAAAGACAAAAATTTAAAAATGTCCTCTGGAATTCCATCCCTTTGTTTTCAAATCTAGGTGACAAAATTTCAGAAACAAAATGTATTCTATGATATGAAATAATTTTACTGGGTAAAAGCCTTCTCACAAACATTCTGGGCTATGAAAAAAAATCTATTTAAATATAAACAAACATACTGTGTTTGTAATGATGATAATGTAGGCTGATCAAACGTTTAATATGTGAAATTTTTAGATTCAAGGAATTTAAAGTTTATAGCTACTAGATTGTTGAAGCTTTATGTAGGGGAAAATATAGAGTCATCCAATACAAATGCCATGTAATGAAAGTTACATTTTAAACTGTTTTCTCTTCAGACAACTGGAATTTTTGCATACATAAAGTCTATTACTGAGATTTTCATTTGACATTCCTCAAAAGTTTCAACTTTGGGGGCCAGCAGTTAGCGTAATGGCTATGTCGCTGGACTCCCATTTAGTCGACCACGGTTCGCGTCCCGGACCCAGTGGCTTGAAACTCACGCCGGACATGTGTGTGTGCGTGCCCAGGATCCCGAGAGGAGAATGGAGGAGAAGGGATTGTGGCATGGCCATACCCCCTAGGGGGTGATTTCTCGTTTTCTGTCTCTCTGGCTGGCTGGCGAGAGCACGCGCCCTGTAGCAAAACCTCTCCAAAACAAAAAAAAGTTTCAACTTTCCATAGAGGCTAGTCTATTAGGACTCTTCCTTTATCCTCTGTGTGAATAAGTGGGTTTTAGATAAGGTAGCCAGAAATCAATCAATTACTACACTCAATGTCAAAAGACAAATGTATTAGGACTTTAAATTCCTCATTGGTACCCAATTATTCCAGGACCTTCTATTCAAAATTTTTATTTATATAGTCAAATTTCATTTCTGTTTGCACAGAGTGTAGGGCTCTCTTTCTCAAGTTTCCACTAGGGAGAGAGTTCAAATATACTTTTAAAAGTCAATACGCTGCTCTAGCCCACAGTAAACTGTCACTATTATGTCCTGTTTAATCTCTTAACTTTATGTATATTTTGGAAGTGGGATGACCATTGATCCCAATCGACATGACAATAATGAAGAGGAAAAGTTTTCCAGAATGTATTAGAAATATATTTGTTAAAAATTAACTTGTTGGGTCCGGCAGGTGGTGCAGTGGTTAAAGACGCTGGATTCCCACTTGGCTGAGTACAGTTCTAGTCCCACACCTGGCTGCTTGCTTTCTCGCTTTCCCTTTCTCTCTCTCTCTGTCTCTCCCTAGGCAAATTAAAAACTAATAATAACAAATGGAATTAAATAAATAAATATTTTTTAATTAACTTGTTAATAGTACCGTATTCCTTTTTCTTCTCTCATCATCTTTTCGTAACAGTTGCTATAAATATATATATAAAATCATATATATACAAATTTTTATATAAAATATAATTACATATTATATAAATTTATAATTATAAATATTATATTACATTTTATAGAATATAGGTTGCATATTATAAATTATATACACATAATAGACATATTTTATATACTTACAGGTACAAACTTTTTTTCATTTTTAAATTTTATCCCAGAAAAGAAAGCAACTCTGCATCGCAACTCTGCATCCCAACCCTGACCCTGGAAACTGTTAGTATACTGTGAACACATTCCAGGCTTTTCCCAAATCTCTTTATCATTATTTCAGACTTTGATTACCCTTCGAAAAAGAAAGTCAAATAACATGTAATGTATTTTGACATAGATCTCAGCTTTTCAACCTATTCAAGTTTGCTATCTGAAACAATAACTCACAAAAAGTTTCAGCACAATTGAATTAGTCTCTTTTATGGTTAAAATTTATGTCTCTTTTATTCTCTTTCTCTTGTGTTCCCTTTGACTAATTCGTATATTTTAATATATAGTAAAACACTTGATGCATATATTCTCATTCTCTATTTTAAATATTTGATTAATCTTAAGATAGAAGTAACTAAAGTACATAATGGTGTACTCAGTATGGGTTAACTTTTGAATATTTTCTCTGACAGGTATTACCTGGATTGCTTTAGTTTAATTTCTTTCTTTCTTTCTTTTTTTTTTTTTTTGCTATAAGGCATGTGCGTTCACCAGAGAAACAGAGAGAGACACAGAGACAGAAAGTGAGAGATCACTACCTGCCCCCCCCCGGGGAATACCCACTCCTCAATCCACAGGCACACGGTATGAATTTTAAGCTTCCATGTCCAGGAGTCAAACCATGGTTGGTCATGTGGTAGTCCAGTGACATAACCATTACACCATCTGCTGGTCCCAATATAATTTTATTTTTAAAAAAATTATTAAAAGAAGCAACACTTCAGTATTTTTGAGATAGTAAAATATATTCTCTTATTTAATTACAAATTTACTCTATATTCATTAAATGATAAGGAACAATCTAAGCAGGAAGGATAAAATGTGTGCTAAGTTTCTGCTCTCCACAAAAATTCCCTAAGAGTTTTACTGTGAAGATAACAACTAAAAGATTCAATATAGTGTAATAATTTCTTTGAAGAAAGCAGCCTAAGAATACTACAGAGAATATGAGGAATGATTAACATCACTGGAGGTTTATAAGTAGTAAGGAAGTTTTATTGGAGGACATTATGACGGAAGGAAGTGAAGAGAGAGCATGCCAGGGACAGAAATGAGCAAACCATATGTCTAAGTATTTACTGGAGCATTTCTTCTTTCCTCTATTCCTTCTCTGTATGCACAGTATTATTTCTGTCACAGTCCCAATGTTTTTCTCTTCTTCCTCCCTACAGCCAACATAAATAAACATGAGTTACCAATTGTGATAACAAAGTACATATTGCCACAGTGAGTTTTACATTAAAATAGACTAGATAAGGTGAGAAACACCAAAATGAGACAGAGAGAGGGAGCCAGGCAGAGACCATGAAGACAAAAGAAGAAAGCTAAATAAAACATGAACTTTGGGAAGAAGAAGGACCTATTGTTCAGAATGTCTGGGAACTAAATGGCGGCTGACTCAGAAATTGGCTGTCATCCCTCTGCTAGCCTAGGAGATCCCTCAAACATCAGGGCTCAGCCTGGGGCCGATCAGTCATATAGCTTTCAGAGACATTGATTGCCCTTAGATCCTGCCCAAACTCAGACCAATTAACAAATGCAGATTTCCTTCCACTAATTTATTCTTTGAACTTTTGCAAGTCACAGAGAATCAAGTCACAAGCACAAAAAAATCCCTTCTCCACAAAGACCTGGTAGGTAGTAAAGTTCTAGGCAGAAAAACAAAGTATACAAAATTATAGACAGATAGAATAAAAACATGGATGAAATTGAGTTATGGTAACATGTAATAAGAAGTTAGAACCTTCAAGAGTGAAGTTGGAGTTTTTGTGTAGCCAGCCTAAGTGTTTGGAGTTTATCCGATAGAGCTCATGTTTTCAAACATCTCCACTAAAGTGCCTCTTAAGATGGAGCTGAGATAATAAGAAACACTTTGGCTCTAAGAAAATTGCCTAAAGCTCAACACATTTCAATGCAAAAATAGCATTTCTTTTTAGACTCATGTTTTATTCTTACAATTTTTTGCTTGCTTTGCTATTTATTTCTTAATATATGCATAGTAACCTTAATGTTATTTTTTCAAAATAAGTTAACCAAATATTCAAAAGCTATATACCATGATGACTCTGTGGCTTTAAAAATATGTGTATACACTAGCTCTTAATTTTACTCTATACTGAAAAGCAAAGAAAACCTCTAAGTACTTGGAAAATATTGAAGAGCTCGAAGAAAACAAGTCACACTGGATTTGCAATGTGAGTTACAATGTCTTTGTGAGTTACAATATTTTTTTTAATTTGTCAGAGGGTGCATGCACTGACCAGAGAGAGAGGATGCAAGTGAGCAAGCAAGGACCTCCCTATGTGAAATGGCCATGCTGCAATCCCTTTTCCATTTCTCCTCTTTGGGATTTTGAGCACACACACACGTGCACATGCGCCCAGCATGTTTTTCAAGTCACCAGATCCAGAATTCAAACCATGTAGTCATCTATGTCAGATTCAGCTGTTTATACTACCATGTGCCTGGTTATGTCAGATCCAACTGCCTTAACCACCACACTACTGGTTGGCCCAAAGTATGTTTTTTAAAGTGTATATGCAGGGGACCAGCAGTTGGTGTAATGACTATATTGCTGGACTCCCATGTAGTCAAGCACAGTTTGAGTCCCGGACCCAGTGGCTTAAACTCACACCAGCTGCCTGTGCGTGCGTGCCCAAGATCCCAAGAAGAGAATGGAGGAGAAGGGATTGCGATGTGGCCTTCCCCCTGGGGGGGTGATTTCTCGCTTTCTGTCTCTCTGTCTGTCTCTGTCTTTCTGGCGAGTGCACACACCCTATAACAAAACAGAACAAATCAAAATACTTTAAAGTGTATATGCAGAATGCAATAGTCAAATCAAGGTTATAAGCACATTCACCATCCTTAATATTTAGTGCTACACTAATGTGCGTACCCAAAATAACTTTTTTTTAATTGTGATAGGGATTTTGTTGAATATGTATATTGTTTGGGTAGTGTGAGTTTTTCTCTAATAATGTCAGTTATTTCAATCTAGAAACATCAGATTACTTGCCATTAATTTGTGCCTTCAATTTTTTCATCAATATTTTATATTGTCTATGTATACATTCTCATTTCCTTGGTCAAATTCATTCCATAGTATTTCATTCTATTTTTTTTTTTTTGAGAGGTTTTTGCTATAGGGCGCGTGTGCTCGCCAGACAGACAGAGAAAGACAGAGAGATAGAAAGCGAGAAATCACCCCCCAGGGGGGATGGCCACGCCGCAATCCCTTCTCCTCCATTCTCCTCTCAGGATCTTGGGCACGCACGCACACACGCCTGGCGTGAGTTTAAGCCACCGGGTCCAGGACTCGAACCACGGTCGACTACGTGGGAGTCCAGTGACATAGCCATTATGCTAACTGCTGGTCCCAAAGCTTATTTTTTTTTTTTTTGGTCATTCTTTTTGATGCTATCAAAACTGGGGTTGTTTTTCCTTGCTGTTGTACTTGTTGGATATATCATTATTGGTATAAGTAAATGCAGCTGAGTTTTATATATTGATTGAATTCTGGTACTGTTCTAAAATTCCTTTGTTAATTCTAAAAAGTTTTGTGTAGAATCTATGATTTTCTACATATGTGAATATGTCCTCTGCAAACAGGAATAATATTTTTTTCCTTCCCTAATTGGATACCTTTGTGTTTTGTTTTTTTTTTATCTATTTACTCTGATTGCTCTTGTTAGTACTTCTGGTATTCTTTTAAATAGTCATGAAAGTATGTAGCCTTGCCTTGTACCAAATCTTAGACGAAAAACATTCACTGTTAGCTGTGACTTTTTATGACCAATTTATTTTGGGGATTATGACATGCTTTTATTCCCTATTTTATTGAGATATTTAATCATGGAAGGATGTTGAATTTCATCATTTGATTGAATTTCTTATGTTCAACCAGTCTTGTATCCCAGGGATAAATCCTACTTGTTCATGAAATCCAAAAGATCATAAAGAGACAAACAATCTTGTGGAAAAAAAAAAAAAAAAAAAGTTGAAAGCATCATACTTCCTGATTCCCAGTTAAGTTACCAAGTTATAGTGATCAAAATGGTATAATACTGGCATAAAAACTGACTCATAGACCAATAGAAGAGAATACTGAGCCCAAGAATAAATCCAAGCCTATAGTGTCAAGTAATATTCGACAAGGCCGGAACCAGCAGATGGCATAGCTCAGACTGGGTGCATGCCCAGAATCCTGAGAGGAGAATGGAGGAAAAGGAGTTGTGGTGTGGCCATCCTCACTGAGGGGTGATTTCTCACTTTCTGTCTCTCTGTCTGTCTGGTGAGTGCATGCACCCTATAACAAAAATCTCTTAAAAAAATAGTAAATATTCAACAAAACCACTGATTAGGCATGGTGGGGAAAGGACTGTCTCTTCAATAATTGGTGTTAGGAAAATTAAATAGCCTTATGTAGAAAACTACACCTGGACTCTTGTCTCACACCACACATAAAAATGTCTTCATTGTGGCTGAAAAACCTGAAGCCACAAAACTCCGTGAAGAAACGTGTGTAAAGCTCCTTGGCAATGATGTTTTGGAAATCACTCCAAAAGCCTAGATAGTAAAAGCAAAAGGTAACAAGTGAGACTACATGAAACTAAAAATTTTTTTGCTCAGAAAAAGAGAAAAGTTGACAAAATGAGAAGACAGCCTTCTGAGTGGGAGAAATAGTTGCAAACCACATATCTGATAAGAGGTTAATGTAAAAAGTATATAAACAATAATAAAAAATCAATTATAAGAACACGACCCAATTAAAACATAAGCAAAGGACTTGACTAAACATTTACCTCATACCAGGATTAGGATGGCTATTGTCAAAAGCTAAAATGTTCCCTGCGTTTGCAAGGATGTAAAGAAAGGGAACACTTGTACATGATTGGTGGGAATATAAACTGATACAGACATTATGGACAACAATATAGAGAGTGCTCAGAAATTAAAAGTAGTACTATCACACAACTCAAAAATATTTCTGATAGGTATACACCCAACGAAAAAGAAATCTGCTCATTGTAGAGGTATTTGTGTTCCTATGTTCACTGGAACTTAGCAGAATAGGCAAGACCTGCAAGCAACCTAAGTGTCCATCAAAGGATGAATGTACTTATTGCAATTTTTGTATATGTATATATATGTCTATGTATATATTTACATATATGCATATATACACACACTCACATACACATAAGCCTTAAAAAAGGAGTAGGCTGGCTCTGTAGCCTAGTGGTTAAAGGAAGCTAGATTCCACATGATGAACTGTGATTTGAGTTCGGGCCCTGGTGGTATGAGAAACATGCCAAGTGTGTGTGCATGCATGCCCAAGACCCCATTAGAATGAAGAAATATATTAGAAGGAATTACGGCAACTTTGACTCAATGGAGAATGCTTTCTCCTTCTCTCTCTTTCTCTCTGTCTTTATGTCTTTTTTTGGCAAGCACATACACCCTATGAAGATTAGAAAAACAAAAGGAGATACTGACATTTCTACTAACATGGATGAACCTGAGGACATTATGTTAATTGAAATACACTAGATTAAAAAAAAACAAAAAACAAACAAAAAAAAACTTGATATCACTTACATGTGAAAGCTAAAAAAAAAAGGCAAATGCATATAAGCAGAGAGTAGAACTGTTGATTACCAAGGTAAGGAACAAAGAGGAGGAAAAGTGAATGAAAGGGTACAAACTTGAAGTTATGTGGGATGCATAAATCTAGAGATGTAATGCACAGCAGAAGGATTGTAGCTAATCTCTCATCACCTTTGTTATTCTGTGTGTGTGTGCATGCACACGAGAATACCTAAAATCTGTCCTCTTAGCAAATTTTGGGTGATAATAGGTTAATTTGCTTGCCTGTAGTAATCAATTCATTATGTATATTTATATCATCATGTGCACAACTTAAGTATAAAAAAAAAAGCTCAAAGACATTGAGTTCATTAAACTATATCAACTCAAAGTACTTAGTGTATACTGAGATGGAGTTTGGAGGCAAGAGATTTAGTTGGAGATAGTATTTGTAAATAATTAAGGGGGAAGAAGCAGGCTTCCTCTGGGAAAGGCTTCAGACTGCAATGCTAATCTGGCACCTGTGAAAGGAAAGGAGCTGGAAGAATTGGGCAGAGAGACTGAGACTGTGCTGCAGATCTAATAGATTGTCTGCTCTAAAACACAAAGTCCCAGAGCCAAGTGGTACAGGCATCCTGTGCTGGGAAGACAGTCTAACATCTGTGCTCCTGAGGTGCACTGCCATTGTCGGGGTCTCCCTATGAAGAACAACATGGCCTAGAGAGAGAGAGATGCAGCAGATTCTAAAATTACTGCAGCTGAAGAAAAATTCTTTTGTGAAGGAAGAATGAGTGGTGTAATTCCAAGGTTACCACAGGCTAATACTTTTGCTACAAGGACCTACTTCTCCACAATTATTTGGAGAGAAATTCCCATAGGTTTCAAGTTGGCCACATTTCCTAAGAGGAAACATAGAAGAGGGAGATTGGGAAGATGAAATTTCATCTGCTGTCAGGGTCTTGGTTTCTACTAGTTCTCCTTTTGCTCCAATATTCCTTCCAAATTTCCTTCACCCATAGCTACCACTTTCCCTGGTTTTGGTGGCTTATCTTGTAGAGTGACAAAAACCTTTCCTGAAGAAATGAGATCTCCTCATGAAAAACTGTTTGCCTATGGAGTAGGCACTTCATAAGCCTTCATAGAGCAATGCTATTTGAGGCCCTATGTACAAAAATGCAAACCCTTGCCTATAAAATGTACCTGTTGCTTTGAGAATAACTTACAGACATTCTAAACTGGAAGGGACTCAAAGTAAACTTAGAAGCAAGTAACTAGTTGCTTCCTTTGAGGACTAATGTCATATCCAGGACTCACTATTGGTTTTTGCCGCTGTCAGTTTGGGCATTAAGAAATAGATAAAACTGAATAAACATTAATAAGAAGCAATCCATGGTTTGGGTTCATGTATAGCTTCTATTTTTTGCCACAACAGATGCTCTTTGTAACTCATAACTAAAAATAAGAATTGTTTTTCCTCTCTTACCCTTTTTTTAAAATTTGCTAGAAGGCATGTGTGCTCAGTGGAGAGACAGAAAGAGAGAAGACAAGTTAGAAGGCACCCCTCACACACATGGGGGTGGCCATGCTGCAATCGCTTTTTCTCCATTTATCCTTTCAGGATTTGGGGCATACAAGTATACATGCCCAACATATTTTTCAACCCCCCAGATCCAGGACTTGAACTATTCAGTGACCATGTGGAGTCCAGCTACCTTAACCACCTTTATGGGATGACACCATCTCATTCCTTTCTCTTGATTGAAAATTACACACACACACACACACACACACAAACATGTGCATGTGTTAAATCAATGGCAGCATATCATCTACTCAGAGTGTATTAATCTGCTCTAGAAAAGATAACACATTTAGCATGGCAGTTGAAATTGAAACTACCACATTGTTGAGTTTATAGTTGTTCAGAATCTGGTTATGGCAGTGGCTGGACTGAATAAATGAAGATGTATTGGGGACTATCAGTCTACATTCTTGAGATAATTAAGACACTAAGCTATACTGGTCAACCCCTTGCAAGTAAAAATGTTATACTGTTTTTAATATTTTTATTTACTACACTGGCCAAGGTATTGTGGCTTTAGATGTTCTCATCTGGTCTTTCTGACTAAAATTCTGGTATTTGGGGAAGACATAATTTCAATATAATATGGACTGTCTTCTTCCAATTCATAGGAATTTACTTAATAAAGTATCTCACTGCCCAAAATTTCTTCTTCCTGGAAAATTACACATTGTTTTCTCTTTCTTATAATAACTTATCCGGAACATTTACTTTTCACTCTATTGTAGTTTTCCAAATAACGAAATGGGAAGGATTTAGACAAATGGTAATGTCTCTCCACTTCCAGTGCTCTTACAGTATGAAATAGATTTTTAAAAATATGCCAATAATTATGATTCAAGGATGTGAGTGTTATTTAAAAAAAAATAATGGTGGAGCCAGTCGATAGCACAAGGGTTAAGTTAGCCTAATCCCACATGGCCGACTCCACAGTTTGAGTCCGAGACCTGACAACTTGAAAATACACTGTGTGCCCAAAATCTGGGAAGAGAAAAGACAGAAGGGAATATAGTGTGGTCATACACCCTGGGAAGTGATTTCTCACTTTCCCTAACTCTCTTTGGCAAGCACACACGCTCTATAGAAAAAAACAAAACAAAACAAAAAATGCAGAAGAATAAAACTAAAAAACAAACAAACAAATAAAGGACCAACAGATTGTAAAATGGTTAAATTGCTGGACTCCCACATAATCGACCATAAGTCTGAGTCCCGGACCATGCAGCTTAAGACTCATGCTGAGTTCATGTGTGTGCGTGCCCAAGATCCTAAGAGGAGAATGGAGGAGATGGTATTACAGCCTGGACATAGCCCCTGGGAGGTGATATCTTGCTTTCTATCTCTCTGTCTCTCTCTGTCTCTCTGGTGAGTGCATGTGCCCTATAGCAAAAATCTCTTTTAAAAAATGAAAAGAAAAAAAAAGGTTTTGAGGGGAAAACATGAACAAGGGAAAAAGTAAATGATGAAATACTGGGTTGTCAGAAAATTTATGACACATTTTGTGTAGAAAAATACAGAAAAGAAAACATCGTGACTTTTCTGACAACCCAATATTTGATTAGAGGTCTATTGAAAGAATTTTTCAGGACCTAAGTTATATAAGAATAAGTGGTCAAAAAATTAAGAGATGAATATTTTGGGACCAGCAGTTCACATAATGGCTATGTCCAGGTTCAACCTTGGTTCGAGTCCCGGACCCTGTGGCTAAACTCATGCCAGGCGTGTGTGCGTGTGTGGCCAAGATCCTGAGAGGAGAATGGAGGAGAAGGGATTGCAGCATTGTCATTTCTCCTGGGAGGTTGATTTCTCACTTTCTGTCTCTCTGTTTCTCTCTGTCTTTCTGGCAAGTGCATGTGCCCTATAGCAAAAACCTCTCCAAAAAAAAAAAAGAAAAGAAAAAGAATATTTTGGTATAAAAAGAAGTCTTGCCAGACTAGATAGGATCAATAAAAGGTGTATTAAGATGAGGTCATTAAAGAGCTGGGATAAGATAAGATAGTGTGCTAGTTAGAAAGATGTTCTCATTTAAATCCTCAGAGGTAAAGTAATTTCAAAGAGACTGCAGGATGCAGATAATCATTCTGGGTGTCAACTGACAGAGTGAAGGTAGAGTCATGGGAACAAAAATGTGAAGGCACGTTCTATTCATTATCCTTCCAGTAAGTGTACCTGCTGAGTATGAGTGTGTATGCTGAAGTCAAAGACCCATTCAGCCTCATTCTGAATTCTGATCCAACATTAAAAATATGGTGGTTCCTCAAAGATCTACAAATAGAACTACCATATATGATCCAGCAGTTCCACTTCTGGATATCTACCCAAGGGATAGGAAAACTCTCAATTAGAAAAGTATTTACACATCTGTATTTATTGTGGCATTATTCACAATTGCTAAGATATGAAACAACCCAAATGTCCATGAACAGATGAATGTATTGAAAAAGTGCGGCTTATATACATTATGGAATACTATTCAGCCATAAAAAATCAACAAGACTCTAGCATTTGATAGAAAGTGGACAAATATAGAAGATTCACTGCCAGTGAAGCAAACTAGGCTATAAATGAAGGACATTGTATGTCTCCACTTAATATATACCAACTCTCCACACTCTATGCAGAAACTGAAGGATTACAGGATATAGAAACCTGAAAACTGGTTACGAATACTGGAGAAAGCATGGAAAGAAGGTGGAAGTTGGGGTAGAGTAAGAGGAAATGAATCCAGGAGAAAAATAGAGAGGCAAGACATTTAAGGGACACAGAAATGGATGATTTTCTGTTGATGACAACTCACTTGATATCTTTAAATGGGTTGATGTTAAGTGTATTCATGTTGGGTAAATTCACTTAATAAACCATAGTGATATATAATGATTGTATAAAATAAATTAAAATAATAAAATTAAAAATGGTATACAAAAATAGTTTACATCCATTATAAACTATTATTGGGATCATCTGAAGATCAATGACCATTCCATTTCAACAACTTACACAAATATTAAATCCAGTTTACATTTGACCTCCATTCAGTATCACAACATCACTGATTGCTGCATAGTTCAAAGCCTACACACATTACTTACATATTTATTTATTAGCCAAGGATTTACTGTATACTGAGTGCTATCCTTTTGCCATCTAAACAGAAACACACAGTGTAGTAAAGTTTCAGAGGGTTAAGGATTTTCCCTAAGCAGTGATATATCTACTACCAATATTATATACATTTCTAAGTCATTTGAAACACAGTATAAGTATCAATTCCATTGATATTTATTGATTTCTTCTTACTAAGTTCTATATAAATTTTAGTCAAGTCATCAGATAGTTAATAAGACTATGCTTTCAGCTAACCTAGTATTCAGAAATTATGGGGGGATTTTTTTTCTTAAATGTGTTAATTACATTCATAAATTTTCTTTATAAAAATTCTGGTCATTTGTGGGGCCAGAGATTACATGGTTATGGCGCTAGACACTCCCATGTGGCTGACCACGATTCAAGTCCTGGACCTGGTGGCTTACTTTCTCACTTGCCCTCTCTCTCTCGCTCCCTCTCTCTATCCCTGTCTTTCTGGTCAAAATAAAATAAGTGAATGAATAAATAAAATTAAAATAAATAATTCTTTAAAAATTCTGGTCATTTCATCTTTTATCATATTCTCATCAAATTCTTTGAAAGTTATTCCATTTAGAGAATATTATTGTAATCTACATCTCAAATACCCCTAGCTCCCTTTGCTATTACATATCAAAATAGCTATAAAATAAATATTTTGTTTGTGACCATAAGTGTATACGCCCAAAACAAGTTTTTAAAAATATTTCCTTTGGGACCAGCAGATGACATAATGGTTACATCACTGGACTTTCATGTAGTCAACCATGGTTCAAGTCTCGGACCTGGTGGCTTATAACTCACACTGACGTGTGTGTGTATATGTGTGTGTGTGTGTGTGTGTGTGTGTGTGTGTGTGCCCAAAATCCTAAGAGGAGAAAGGAGGAGAAGGGATTGCAGAGTGGCCATTGCCCCTAGAAGGTGATTTCTTGCTTTCTGTCTCTCTGTCTCTCTGTCTCTCTGGCAAGTGTATGGGCCCTATAGCAAAAATCTCTCCAAAAAAAAAAAAATTGTTTTCCTCAAATAAAATCTCTCTTTACCAGTTTATGTGTCTTTTAAAAACAATCTTCTATTCTTTCAATTATACTTGAAGCATATACTACCTATTATCTTTCAGCCAAAGGGCACATTCTTTTCCTTTAAATTATATGAAATTAATTTCCCATTTCTCATACCATGCCTTCATCCCAACTCATACCCTTAATCCTCACATTACCTTATGAAAAGTATTTTGTTTAACATTTTATACTAAACGTATCATGTGCTGTAAGATAAATCTCAGATTCCATGGATTTCAGAATGTCAGCTGGATTTTTGCAGCCCTGAAAGTTGTTACCTGGGTATTATCTCCTCTTATTCACCTATATTAACATGATCACATCAGTTCTTAGACTTTTTTCCCTCTTTAAAAATGAGTCCTCAAAATAGCAAAACTGAAAGCAAGTTGGAACACTTAACCAAAACCTTGTAATGATTTGGTAATCGTGAAGAAAAATGAATGCCAGGAGGAGAATTAAATCAGATCTCTTGACTTTTAATATTTAGAATTCTTGTCTCTAGCATCCAGTGCACGAAAGGAATTCTCTGCCGAGGTTTCTGGCTCCTTCACTTTGCAGAGGCTCCTTTCATCTGTGCCATATAAGCGTGAGTCGAGTTGATTGAGGATTGAGAGACCAAGATCCAGGAAGTGTTAGGATTCTTTCTTGCCAACTGAGATCTCATTTCCTGGAATACCCATTTGTCATTTTTATGAGCTGGCCAGAATCTGAACCACTTCTGTGTTTGAGAAATGCCTGAACTTAGGAGTTAAAGTCTCTCTCCTCTCCAAGTCATCTTGCAGCTGGGGAAAACATGTGACCTAGGCTTTGGCAACTAAATGCAACTATCTGTGCATGCATCACTGGATGATGGTGTCAAGTGTGTGTGTGTGTGGGGGGGGGAGGTGGCATTTGTGGTGGCTTGAAAATAAAATTCCAGGAGCAACAGTGATGTCACACACAGCTGGCAGCAACGGCTATTGTGTTGGGTATTCGTAATCTAAGGTGTAGGGTGTAGCATTTGAGGGCTGATGTGGAATTCTTGTTTAATTTAGGATAGTATTGCTCAAAGTGTGTTTCTTGCTGCACTAGCAACAGTGTCACCTGGGACTTTGGGTAGAGATGTAAATTCTCAGGCCTCACCCCAGACCTAATAAAAACAAAAGACTTTCAGAGCAGGACCTAGCAGTCTATTTTTCAGCAAGCCTTACAGGTGGATTGTTGCTAAAGTTTGAAGATCAGTGACTTAGGGCATTATTTCAAGATGCCTTTAGATATAGATTAATATCTAGCACTTTGATGAATTTTTTGTTGTTATTGATACCTTTGTTTCTGCATAATGTAAAAGAAAATTAATTTATCTTGCCATGTTAACCTAAAAATCATACACATTGTATTAAAAACCATTAAAATACCTGAACTTTGCAATAAAGGACTTCTCTTCAGCTTTCCTTTCTATCTGTATGTGATGAGCCTAAAAATCATCTCCCCTGGGTTCTTCCTATTTTCTTTGGACCTCCACCTCTTCTATCTAAGCTTGCTTGAGTTTGGTGATTTGACATTACACTTTGTATCTTGTCTCTCATCTGACAGTGGTGCTGATGCTGGTAACTGATGCTTTGGTGGCTACACTGTTAGTACCATGCCCAGGCACTGTCTTTAAAAAGGAAATGTGAACCATTTAATATTTGTATATTGTCATCTCTTTTGGATTAAAAATCTATGTAGTCTCCAATTAGATCTTATTTACCTTCACTTTAAGTTTGACTCATCATTTTATTTACATTTTACTTTGTTTTCATTAAAAGAAATCATAGAACCAAGTGGCTATAAAAAAATGACCTGTGTAATTTGACATCATATTGATTACTTATGTGGATTATTTCTCAATGTTTTGTTTAAACCTTCTAATCAGTAGCTCTTTGTGCCTAAATACTAATTGAGTCATCAGAAAAACCATAGTGCATTTTTACGTAGAAAAGTATGTCAAGAATTTACCAATGACAAATATATGCACATAAATTCTTATACATCACATCTGTAATACAGGGCTTATTGGAAAATTTGAAGACATAGTCTTATGGCACTGTGGTAAATATGATCATATACTGAGTTGTCAGAAAAGTCATGACGTATTTTTTCTGTTTTTATATGCAAAAATGTGTCATGACTTTTCAAACAACCCAATATCCTGTGCAGCCCCTCCTGCTAAAAATAAAGCTGTTCTGGACAAGCACATGGCTTAATGGTTACATTGCTGGACTCCCACGTAGTCGACAGTGGTTCAAGTCTTGGACCTGGTGGCTTAAAACTCACACCATGCTCATGTGTGTGCATGCCCAACATCCTGAGAGGAGAATGGAGGAGAAGGTATTATGGCATGGCCATATCACCTGGGGAGGTGATTTCTTGCCTTTTTCTCTCTCTTTCTCTGACTTTCTGGCAAGCACACATACCCTATAGAAAAAGTCTCTCTCAAAAAATAAATACATAAATACGTAATAAAAATAAAGCTGTCCACCTACCTCTTTTTTTATTATCATCATAATCTTCTTTATATTACATTGGATTACATATAACTTTACAGTGTATTACATTGCCTTTTCAAAAGGGAATGCCATGCATGTCAGTCAATACAGAGACATTAATTCCACCTACTTCTTGAAACTTGGCAGCCATCATGACCTGCTTTGACCCATAAGTGGTACTGGATGTGACTTTATGTAACCTTTAGAGCCCAGTCCATAGGAGATTTTCCAACTCCTGTGTTCACCCTTTTGGAATACTTCTTCCATCTTATAAAAATGTTCAGTCTATCTTCCTCAATGATGGGAGATCCTGTGAAGGAGAACCAAGGTGCCTCATCTGATAACCAGTCAGCGACTTTCAGACTTATGAGTGAGGCCATGGTTGACTTCCAGGACAGCTGACCTACTAGCTGTGGACAGTCACATGAGTCAGCCCAGGTGCACCCAACAGGACAAGCAGCCACACAACAAAATTTAGGTAAATTACAAATTATAATTTTAATTCTATATGTTTGAGTGGTGGTTGGTGTTACAACAATAGTTAACTAACTAAATTTTGACATACTAATTGATATTCTAGAATATTTCTGTTATAATTTTATGTATTAGCTCTTTGGCTTATATTGTCAGTAATGATTAATCAGGCATTTAAAAAAAGTCTCTGGGATTATCTTTTATTAGAACTTATTTTAAAATAATTAACAGATGAACATTACAAAACTTAATATTAATGATCTAGGAAAATCTGGTCTCAATGCCAAATGTTTGCTTCCTAAGAAAGATTGTATCATTCTAACTACTATTCCCCTGTTTTTGCCTCTGTCAAGGTCATAGTTAATGGGCTTCTCACTGTGCATCTGAAATATGATGACAATTAAAGAGAAATTCCTCTTTAAACATATGCGGCATTGTAAAAATGACTTTCTAATAGCAGTGTGACAATAAATACATTACATTGATGTCTGAGAAGTTCTAAGCGCTTATATTATTTGCTATTTTTCTCTAGAGTATGGTTCGATGAATCTGTTAAAATCAGTTAAAATATAATTAGAGAAGTCATATTACTCATTGATGAATTCTCTTATGAACCTAAAGTTTCTCTGTTTTACTTTGTTTATTTATTGCCACAGGGCACATGTGCTCTCCAGAGAGAGTAAAAAGAGAGAGAGAAACCATCATAGTTATATAGAAGTAGAGCCCATATAATTATGTATTGTACATAGTACTTGATAGTGATAATAAACAACTATTAGTATGTGTTTACTGTACTAACACTTTATATCATTATTTTAGAATGTACCCCTTTTTATTTTTCTTTAGATTTTTGCCATATAGTGAGTGCACTTGCTGGAGAAAGAAAAGCAGCACCCCAGAGAGGGAATGTAAGAAATCACCCTCCAGGGGATATGGCCATGCCACAATCCCTTTTCCATTCTCCTCTTAGGATTTTGGGCACAGATGGGAACACACCCGGCATAATGCTCAAGCTGCCAGGTCTGGGCTAAAACTAGGGTCAGCCATGTGAGAGTCTAGCATTTTAACCACCATGCCACCTGCTGGCCCAAGTATACTCCTTATAGTGTTAAAGAAAAAGTTTATGATAAAACAGTATGCTGTGTCACAGCAGCAACAGACTCATACAACTTGTCTTTACTTCATTTCTTAATAGCATCATTTCTCTTGTTCCTGATTTAATCTCAGATTGTTTTGTTAATCATGGCTCTTCCAGTGGGACAAGATGTGGAGGTGGAAGACAGTACTACTACTGATCCTGACCTTGTGCAGTGTAGGCTAAAAGCAGACTTTGCTTATTAGTTTCAACAACAACAACAACAAACATTTAAAAAGCAAGAGAGAGAGAGAGAGACGTTATTGAATAAGGTTGTTAAAAATATAAACCATTTTGCACAGATGCACAATGTGTGTTTTAAGGTAGGTGATATTACAAAAAAATCAAACAGTTTAAATTAAAAAAAAAAATGTGAGAGCCAGCAGGTGGTGTGATGGTTAAGGCACCGGACTCCCACAGGATTAATTGCAGTTTGAGTCTTGGACCTTGTGACTCGCTTTCTCATTGTCCTTCTCTGTCTCTGGTCAAATTAAAAAAATAATAATAAATAAAATAAATAAAACATTTGAAAAGTTTCTGAAGTATAAATGTTACGTAAACTGGGGCCAGCAGGTGACATGGTGGTTAGAGCTCTGTACTCCCACATGGCCTACTATGTTTCAAGTCCTGGACCAGGCGGCTTGTTTTCTCACTTTTCCTCTTTCCTTTTCTTTCTCTCTTTGCCTCTATGTCTCTCTCTGGTGAGCGCATGTGCCCTATAACAAATTTAAAAACATAATAATAATAACGAATAAAATAAAATAAATCATTCTTTTAAAATGTTATAAAAGCTAAGGTTACTTTACTATAAAAGAACATTTTTTATAGATTTAGTATTGTCTAAGTGTAGAGTACTTATAAGAGCTATAATAGTTTACAGTAGTGTTCTAAGCTTTCGCATTCACTCACTATTGACTTACTGACTCACTTAAAGCCACTTTACTCCTGCATACTTCATTTATGACGAGTACTCTATTGAAGTGTATCATTTTTTATCTTTCATAACATATTTTCTCTGTTTAAATAGGTATAGGTATAAAAATACTTACTATTATGTTACAATTTCTTGTAATATTTAGTACTATAACATACTGTATAGATTTCTATCTTAGGAACAATATGCCATATAGCATAGTTGTAGAGAAGGCTAAACCACTAGGTTTGCATAAGTACATTCTGATGTTCATAGTGACAAACTCACCTACTGATGCATTGCTCAGAACATGTTCTTTTTGTTAAGTGACACATGAATATATAATCTACTGTTTAGGAACACAAGAAAACATCTTCTATACTACCACATATTTTACCATTTGAAAGGACTTTTCAAATTTTGTTCACTTACCTAATTTTGTTAAAATTGTTCAGTGTATTTTCTGATTTTTTTCCATGTGCTAGATAACTGTATTAATTGTTCAGCTTATTTCCTAATTTCTAATGTGCTAGTTACCATACATAATATCTGGTACATGGAAATAAATGAAATGGAAAAAGACAAATCTCTTTATCATAGAGATTACATTCTAGACTGCGTAATGAAGAAAGATAAAGATAATTAATATAAATATAGTCTAAAAAAAAAAAAAAAAAAAAAAAAAAAAAAATAGAGATTATACTAATGCTAATGCTGTCAGATATTTAATGGTAATAAGTATTGTCTATGGAGGGAGAGTTGGCAGTGTCATTTGACTTGGGTTTGTCATGGAAATTCTCACTGGATATATGACATTTAAGCAAAGACTTATTAAAAGAAAGGAATACATCTATTGCATGTATTGAATGTCTGGGAAGAGTGCAATTAGAGGGAAATATAACCACAAAGACTTGAGAGGACCATTTCTGTCCTGTTCAGTGAACATCTGGAGGGTCAGTGTAGGTAAAAAATGCTAAGTAAGGCCATAGCCTTATCACAGATAGATTTGGAGAGATAAGGCAAGGCTAATTCTCTGAAGTTTTGTTTTAAATACTTTCACTATTACCGGAAGTGAAATAAAAAGTGGATTAGAGCATTTTAGAATAGAGTACTCTTCTGTTTGATGTCTATTTTACAGTGACTACTTTGATAACGATCAAATAACTGGGCAAGTATAAAGAGGTTGTTGCAGATTGTCCCAGGAGGAGATGATGGGGGTTTCTACTAGGTTCCTTGTGCAGAGAGTGGAGGAGGTAAGACTGTAAGAACTGAGCCAAAGTGACCAACTGATGGAGTTCACAGACAATACGAGAGGGAGGGAAGATGAGGATGACTCGAAGCTTTTTTTTATTTATGCTACCATGGATATTTTTCCATGTTGTGGCCATCTGTATAATCATTTCTTCTATAGCACTGGGTTGAATGGTTCACTGTAATTATCTCAACCATTCCATATGGCTGAATATTTGTCACATTTTAACAAACATATGTATACTAAGAATCTAAAGTGAGAAATTATGTCAGGCTCAAAGATGGAAACCTAGTGTGAGAAACAAACATACATAAAACATATTTTCTATTTAGTTTAGGAAACAATAAGACACAAACATGAAGAGGCGTGAGCAGAAATACAGTGCATTGATCTACTTTGGCTGCAAGGAGGACGTAAGAGTAAATTTCAAGGTGGATGAATATTTCCCAGAGAAAATTGTATAAACTTACAGAGGAAAAAAAATAAATCTGAGTAAATGGGGTAATGTATAGTATTCATAGAGTGAAAAGCTCAATATTATAAAAATACTTTCCCGAGATTGATAATAGATTAAATGTAATTCTATTGACAATATCTAGAGACACTTATTTCTTAGTTTATTATTATTACTGAGATATTTTTGCTATAGGGCACATGCATTCACCAGAGAGACAGAGAGACAGAAACCAAGAAATCACTCCACCCCCCCCCCCCCCCCCCGGGAGGATGGCCACATCCCTTCTCCTCCACTTTTCTGTCACATGGTGGGCATGCACACACACATGCCCGACTGAGTTTTAAGCCCCAGCGTCCAGGACTTGAACCATGGTCAACTATGTGGGAGCCCAGCAACATAATCATTACACCATCTGCTGGTCCCTCTTGTATATTCTTAAGAAAATGAAGACACTTGTGAATAAGAGGACACAGTGGAAAATTTACTCTGAAAATAGCAAGGCAATATTAAGCTAGTAATATTAAAGATGGTGGTGTATTGGTTAATTATTCATATAAATGGAATAAAAGGTAAGAAAAAAGATTGATATCTATATGTACATAATGTATGAGCAAGATGGCATGAATAATCAGTAGAGAATAAAAGATCTAGCATGCGCTCTATAGCAAAAACATCTCCAAAAGAAAAAAAAAAGAAGATCTAAGTAAATGATAGTAGCTCAATGAGATATCTGTGTGAAATAGAATAAAACCCAGCCTCTCCTCTTGTCATATTAAAATACCAATTCTAAGTAAAAGAAAGATAAAATTATAAAGGAATATAATATTATTATTTATGATATAATAGAGTTAGATATTTTCAAGAAACTACTGCAAAGAGTTATTAAAATCATAAAGTCATAATGGTAGATTAAGTGATTAATAAATTGAAATACAATAAAATAAAATTATATTCATAAACTTAATATAAAATAAATAAAATATTAAATTATATTTCTAAAGGATAACATAAAGAAATTACAAATACTGGGACCAGCAGATGGCGTAATGGTTATGTTGCTGGACTCCCATGTAGTCGACTGTGGTTTGATTCCCAGACTGCGCGACTTAAAACACACCAGGTGCATGTGTATGCATGCCCAAAATCCTGAAAGGAGAATCGGGGAAAAGGGATTGAGCCGTGGCCATCCCCTCTGAGGGATGAGTTTTTGCTTCCTGTCTCTCTGTCTCTAGCGAGCTCATGCTTCCTATAGCGAAAATCTCTCTCTCAAAAAAAAAAAAAAAAAAGAAAGAAAGAAAAAACAAATTACAAATAGCAGTTACAACAGGAAGGATGATATTGAATGTAAAATAAGCTAACAAAGAACTGGTGTCCACACGGCCAGCAGGTGGCATGATTGTTGAGGTGTTGGATTCCCATATGGCTGACTGCAGTTTAAGTCCCGGACCTGGTGGCTTGTTTTCCACTTTCTTTGTCTGTCTCTCTCTGGTGAGCATGCATGCCATATAGCAAACATAAAAATAATAATAATAAATAAATAAAATTAATAAATAATTTTAATAAAAGAACTGGTGTCCAAAATTGAAAAGAATATTTCCAACCTGTAAGAAAAATGTACACATCTAAAAAGAAAAGAATTTTCCAAGTAGTTGTAAAGAAACTTTTCTAAAGGAAAAAAAAAAATAGAAAAGAATCATATTGAAATACGTTTCATCAAATTTTCGTTGGAGAAAAGTAAATTAAAACATCAATGAAATACCATGATTGAAAATATTATTTGGTAACAAGATTATGGAGCATCAGGAACATATTTTTTAGAATATTTCTGAAATAATCTGTTAAATTAAAAACAAATATCTAGGGACCAGCAGATGACATAATAGGTACATTTCTGTACTCCCATGTAGTCAACTGCGGTTTGAGTCCTGGACCCAGTGCCTTAAAATTCATCTGGGCATGTGTGCATGCATGCCCAAAATCCTGAGAGCAGAATGGAGGAGAAGGGACTGTGGCGTGGCCATCTCACTTTTTTTGGGGGGGCAGGGGGGATTTCTTACTTTCTGTTTCTGTCTCTGGCAAGTGCACGCGCCCTACAGCAAAAATCTCTCTTAAAATTTTTTTTCTATACTTTCTGAGCCAGAAATTCTGTCACTATGCATAAACTCTATATAAACTGTCAAATGTAACATAGGCATACATGGAACATCCATCACAGCATGATTTGGGCTTGGAAAGAAATGGATACAACCCACATGGTCATCTATATACTGGGATATCATAGTATCATGCAGTAATGAAAATGAGTATGCTAAAGCTATGTGAAACAATTTGGATGGATCTTACAAAAATAATTTTGAGCAAAAGAACCAAGGAAGGACTGTATAAATTGATACATATGGATTTCAAAAGCAGGCAAAACTAATATATTTTTTTTCTGAATTTATGCATAAATCCGAAGCAAAGAAATTAAAACAATGGTTAATGATACACACAGAACTTATGACAGTGTTCAACTCCAGGAATGATTGACTTTCTGAAAGGGCAAAGGAATCAGGCAAAGTCTTCACAAAATTATTTATTCATGATAGAAAGGGTGCACATATATGGTCTTTTATGATTCCAGACAAATTCTATGATTGTCTTTTCTAGATCTGTGAAGAATGTGTCTTGTAACTTTATAGGGATTGAATTAAATATGTAGATTAATTTTGGTAGAATTGCCATTTTGATTTTATCAGTTCTCCCAATCCAGGAACATGGGATGTCCTTCCAGATTTTTGTGTCCTTTTTATTTCTTTTTAAATATTTTCATAGTTTTCCTTATAGAGTTCCTTAACTTTCTTGGTTAATTTTGTTCCTAGGTATCTTATACTTTTTGTAGATATGATAAATAGATTGCTGTCTTTAGTTCTGTCTCTGTCTGCTTGTTGTTTGTATATAGAAATGCTATAGATTTTTGTAAATTGATTTTGTATCCTGTTGCTTTACCAAGTGCTTTTTTTTTTTTTTTTTTTTTTTTTTTAGAGGTTATGCTATAGGTCGCGTGCGCTCACCAGACAGACAGAGAGAGACAGAGAGACAGAAAACGAGAAATCACCCCCCAGGAAAGATGGCCACAATCCCTTCTCCTCCATTCTCCTCTCGGGATCTTGGGCACGCACGCACACGCGCCGGCGTGAGTTTAAGTCACCGGGTCCGGAATGCGAACCGCGGTCAACTATGAGGGAGTTCAGCGTCATAGCCATTACGCTAACTGCTGGTCTCCCCATGTGCTTTTATTACTTCAAGAAGTTTTTTCGTGGATTCTTTTGGGTCTTTTATGTATACAATCATGTCATCTGCAGAGATAACTTCAACTCTTCTTTCCCTGTTGGTATGACTTTTATTCTCTTTTCTGATCGCATTCGCTAGGATTTCCAGCACTATACCAAATAGGAGTTGAGAGGGTGGGAAGCCTTGTCTTGTACCAGACAAAGGGTACTAGCATAATGTTAACTATAGGTTTTTCATAGATGGGTTTTATTATGCTGAGAAATGATCATTCTATGCCGATTTTACTGAGAGTCTTAATCATGAAGGAATGTTGTATTTTATCAAATGCTTTTTCTGCATGGATTTAAACGATCATATGGTTTTTATCTTCCTTTCTGTTAATATGGTGTATTACATTTATGGTTTTGCGTATGTTGAACCACCCTTGCATCCCTGGAATAAAGCTTACCTGGTCGTGATGAATCACCTTTTTTTATATGCCATTGAATATGGTTAGCAAGTATTTTGTTGAGAATTTTTGCATCTATATTCATCAGAGATATAGATCTGTAGTTTTCCTATTTTGTCGTATCCTTATCCGTTTTTGGAATGAGGGTGATGGAGGCTTCATAAAATGAATTTGGAAGTGTTCCTTCCTTTTGGATCTCTAGAAACAGCTTGAGTAGAATGGGGGTTACCTCTTCTTCAAAGTTTTGTGGAATTCAGCAGTGATGCCATCAGGATCTGGACTTTTCTTTATTGGTAGGTTATTTATTACTGATTCTATCTCATTGCTTGTTACAGGTCTATTCAGGTTTTCTGTGTCCTTCTGAGTCAATCGTGGTAGATGGAATTTGTCCATCTCATCCAGGTTTTCTTGTTTGTTGGCATAAAATTGCTCATAGTGTCCTCTAATGATGTTTGTATTTCTATTATGTCTGTTGTAATGTTGCCTGATTCATTGTGAATTTGATTTATCTGGTTCCTTTCTCTCTTCTTCTTAATTAGTCTAACTAATAACCAGTATTTGGTTTCATTTATTTTCTGTATAGTTTGTTTATTTTCTATTTCATTTACTTCTGATCAAATCTCTATTATTTCTTTTCTCCTGGCATTTTTGTTGTTGCTTTTTTCCAGTTCCCTGAGGCATGATATTAGGTTGTCCTTTTGCCACCTTTCCATCTTTTTCTTATGTGCACTAATTGCTATGAACTTACCTCATATGACTGCTTTTGCAGTGTCGCATAGAGTATGGAAACTTGTGTACTCATTATCATTTGTTTCCATGAATCTTTTGATTTAAGTCTAATCTTTTCAGTAGTCATGAAGTTATTCAGAAGTAGGTTACTTAGTTTCCTATGCAAAAAGAGTGGAGGAGGCAGTGTCTCTCTTCCTGACCCTAAAATATATTACAAAGCTGTGATAATCAAAACAGCATGGTATTAACACAAAAACAGACACAAAGACCAATGAAACAGAGTAGAGACCCCAGAAATAAACCCCAAAACATATAGCCAGCTGATCTTTGACAAAGGGTACCAGTCAATCCAGTGGGAAAAGGAAAATCTCTTTGGCAAATGGTGCTGGAAAAACTGGGTATCCAACTGCAAAAAGATGAATCTGAACCCCTATCTGTCACCATTAACAAAAATTAACTCAAAATGGATCAAAGATCTAGGCCTAAGACTGCAAAATATAAAACTACTAGTTGAAAACACTGGGGTAGACAAAGACATTGAGGACATTGGAGTAGGCAAAGACTTCTTAAGCAAGACCCCCAAAGTACAGGCAATAATCCCCAAAATAGACAGGTGGGATTACATCAGAATAAGAAGTCTCTGCACAGCAAAGGACAAATTAGTGTGAATTGACAGCCCTCGGAAGGTGGCTTGCTTTCTTGCTTTGCCCATCTCTCTATGCCTCTTTCTGTCTCTGTCTCTGATGAGCACACATGCCCTACAGCAAGTTAAAAACAAATAATAATAATGAGCAAAATTAAAAAAATTATTAAAAATTATTTTTAAAAAATAAAATAAAACCCTTTCACATATTTTAGGATTCTTCTTTCTAAAAGACAAAAGAGAAACATAACAAAAAAACCATATTTGCATGCTATAATGGCAATATTGAGTCTCTCTGAAATTATTTCAATATTGTTTTTCATAGCTAATAATAAAATTAAATAAATAAAATAATGCATAAAACATAAAATTCTTATAATATATATTAACATAGAAAAATAAGCAGTATATTCCGCTTCCAGAAATAACAACTTAAGAAAGTCAGGAAAATTCACTTTAGAGAAAATTAGACCAAGTATCATAAACAACAATTTTAGGGTACTGGAGACTAACCAAATATTGATAACACTATTTTTTTTATTTTTGAAGAATTATTTAATTTTATTTATTAATTCATTTATTTAAATTTGACCAGAGAGGGAGTGAGGGAAAGTGATAAAGCAAGTTACCAGGTCTGGGACTCAAACTGCAGTTGATCATGTGGGAGTCCTGTGTCCTACCTACCATGCCACTTGCTACCCTCCTCGTCAATAGCAATTTAAGTATAGTTGATTCTTGCTAATCACAGTAGTTATTGTCTACAAAGTTTCTGAGATTCAGTATTCTGAGTTGTGAGTACTGAGTCACTACACCTAGAGAAAATGTACAGTTAGATTCCTTCTTGCCTCTGGTTACATTTTCATCAACTAGTCAATAAGTAATCTTCTTGTGTGTTTCTCTTTAGAGACACCGTATTTAATATATGTCATTGATCATTGACATTGAACTCATGACCAACAGAACTATAACTCATGCCTGAATGAGCTTTCCTAATGCATATGCTTTCTCTGTAAGGCACATTCCAGTCTTCATGGGTTCAGGAACACTACACAGCACTTCGGCACTGTGTTTGGGGGCCAATTTAAACAGCAAAAATAAAACAGCAAGTACGAATGTGAAAAACATGCCACTTAATAGATTATGAAAAAGACACTTGTTAATACCAGGAGAACTAATCATGAACACAGAATATTGCCTCTTTTGACCTCACCTGGGAATGGATACCACTCAAATTTTCTACCACTTCACACATGCCTATGAATGACCTGAAAAAATAGATTGAATGACCACCACAGCCCAAGCCTATAGATTTGGTGATTTCAAAAAAAATTTAGTTGGAAAGCAAATTTACAAATATGGAACCTAAGAAAAATGAGGATCAATGATATCTACTCATAAAAAAACCTCTTTTGCGTTATGTGGTACGCAGTACTTCTCTGTTGTGTGTTGTGTAAGATGAATGAGCTTTTTGCCTTCTTACTTGATGAAGCTTTCATCTTCCCCACCAAGAGTGAAAAATCCAGTTTACTTGCCAGAAGTGATGAGCTTAGTTAGCAGCAAATGACAGATCACCTAGAAAGTTAATGTAGACCTTTTGGAAGTGAGAGAGTCGTAGAAATTCTCTGCTATCAACCTACCATATGGCATAGCTTGTTGCCAGTGTACACATATATACAGGAGATCCTAGAGAGTCTGGTGAAAATGTAAAGCCAGATAAAGGCTGAAAATTTGCTGTACCTCTGAATGCAACCTTCAACCACACATTGTTTGGGCATCAGAGGGTGAGTATCTTACTACTTTTAGGAGTATAATCTTTTCTTAAATCCTTGTTTCAGTGATTAAAAAAAAAATCAATTCCAGGCAGCAGAGAGCACTCAGAATTAACAAAAAGAAATGCACGTATAACCACATTAATCTAGAACTTCTGAAAGCCAAATAAAGAAAAAAAAAATTGAAAATAAATGAGAAAAATGAGAAGTCACAGTGATACAGTGATATATTCTCAAAAAAAAAAAAAAAAAAAAAAAAAAAAAAAAAACTATTTAAGTCAGGGCCAGCAGATGGTATGGCAGTTATATTGCTGGACCCCTACATGGCCAACTGTGGTTCTAGTCCTGGAACTGATGGCTTGAAACTCATGCTGGGAGTGTGTGCATGCATGCCCAAGATCCTGGGAGGAGAATGGAGAAGGGATTGCAACATAGCCATCCCCCCAGAGGGGTGATTTCTCACTTTCCTTCTCACTGTCTGTGTGTGTGTGTGTCTCTCTCTGGAGAGTGCATGTGCCCTAAGGCAAAAATCTCTCAAAAAATTTTAAAAAGATGTCAAAAATCTCTCAAAAAAGAATACTGATGTCAAAAGACAGAGTATCACATATTGAACAGACTGACAATAAAAGTCAGCCGAAAATTCTTTATCCAGCAAATCATCCTTCAAACCAAGGCAAAATAAAGATATATTCACATAAATAAAACCCAAAGGATTCCATTGCTAACACATTTATGCTACAAGGAAATACAAAAGGATGGACTCCTTTAGACTGAAGAAAATGCGGCAGATTTGCAATTAGATCCACACATAATAATGTAGGCAGTGTACATGGTAAATATCTTGATAATTTTTTTAAAAGTTAATATGTCAAATTATATGAGTATGGTATATGGTATATATTACATATGTATTTTTCTCCTAACTTCTGTTGAAGACATATTGTTAATTGCCAAAAGGGACAATTATAACATCCTGATGTTGAGGTTACTACACGTATAGGTGTAATAATCGTGAGAGCAATAGTACAGATGAGGGTGAAATTGGAACTACATGGGTGAAAAATTGATGGGTAAAGTCCATTGAAGAAATGTTTTTTAATTTATTTAATTTTACTTGCTGGTTTTATTATTATTTTTCAGCTTGACCAGAGAGAGATAGAGAGACAGACAGAAAGGGAATACGAGACAGCAAGTCACCAGGTCAAGGACTCGTGGTCGGCCATGTGAGAATCCAGTATTTCAACCACCATACCACCTGCTGGGCCCACATTGAAGAAATTTTTAAGTAAAATATGTATAGTAAAATTCTAAGAGCAACTACTAAATATAGCAAAAAATATAACTAAAAGTGCAAAAGCATTGGGGAAATATTTTCATATGATATATCTGATTGAGCACTGTTATCCAACATATACAAAGCATGCTTACAGCTCAGCAATAAGAAAACAATACAATCTGAAAATGGACAAAAGACCACATGCTTCACCAAAGAAGATATACAGGTAGCAAATAAGCATAAGATAAGATGCTTCACATCATATGTTATTAAAGAAATGCAAAAGAAAACAAGATATTATTGGGTCATCAGCAAAGTCATGATGCATTTTTGTGTAGGAAAGCACAGAAAAATACATCATGACTTTTTTTGAAACCCTAACAGTAGACAGTCCAGAATACTGGAACTACCAAATACAGGCAAAGATGTGAAGCAATACAAACTCTCATTGATTACTGGTGACAATGCAAAAAATGGCACATCTACTTTAGAAGACAGTTTTGCAATTTCAAACAGAACAAAATGTAACTCATCATACCATCCAGTAATCATGCTTCTTGATGTGTCCTCAAAGTAGTGGAAAACTTATGCCCAAAGATGGCAGTTCTATAATTGCTGAAATATGGACTCAACAAAGATGTCCTGTATAGTTACATGGCTAAGTAAACTGTGACAACTATTTAGCACTAAAAAGAATGGCACTATTAAGCCATGAAAAGACAAGAAGGAACTTTAAATGCTTATTACTAAGCAAAAGATGCCAATCTGAAAAGGTCACATAATATATCATTCCAATTTCATGATATTTTGTAAAAGGAAAAACTATGGAGACAATAAAAAGTTAAGTGATCTTCAGGGTCTAAGGAGAAGAGAAGCATAAATAGGAAGAGCCCAGGGAATTGTTAGGGCAGTGAAACTACCCTGTATAATATTATAATGGTAGATACACATTATCATACATTTGTCAAAAACCTGTAGAACATATACCACCAAGACTGTTCCAGTCTGTTCAATCAGGAAGACAACAAATATACCTCAAGCAGTTCAAAAAGAACAAGGTAAATAGGTCTTCATTGACTGAAGAAACAGTTATGTATTAATTGTTTATAGAAACAATTATGTATTTAATAGGGTATAGAATATACTAAAAGGATCTATAAATCTATCAGAATTGATGAGTGTTTAGCAAATGTGTAGTTCTCAAGAATGATATCTTATATATGTAGATATATGATATATATGATTAATTTATTTGTCATACCAACAGTAAAAATGTTACAATAAAAATTTTAACTTTCACTTATAATAAGCAGCTATAGAGTAAATTTAGGAATAAGAACAAATACCAAGACTTATAAACAGAAAACTTTAATATACTTAGATATATTGAGTTGTGGGAAAAGTCATGGCATATTTTTCTGTTTTTCTTTGCAAAAATGTGCCATAACTTTTCCAATGACTAAATATTAAGGAAGGCCGAGATAAATGGAGATGTACACTAGGTTTGTGGATATACTGTAGTTATGTCTGTATATGACAAAACATCACTATGTAAAAAACAAGAAAATCTTACTGTCAAGAAAATACCAATGTAGACCCCAAAATTAATTATCCTAAAATATCTGGGTGAAGAAATTAGTAACACAAGAATTTTATTGAAGGCAATAAAAATATGACTTAAAAAACAGTGTGGTCATAGGGGTAAAATAATGAGAAAACTCTGTAGAAAAGAAATGGAAACAATAAAAAAAAGTCAAAGGGAACTCTGTAACTAAAAAGAAAAAGATAGCAAGATTGAAACTCCAAACTCTGTCTACCCTACAATGGGCATCAGTTGAAATTTCTGTTCAGCTTTTATCATCCTAGAGTTGTTCTTTCTTCCATATTACTGGGGGTACTTCCTTATGAGCTGTTCAAGGGTCAGTGGGAGATTTAACTGGGTATTGTATGTAATATTGGTCAATTATACCTCCTGTAGCTCCCTTCTTTCTGCAATTCCTTATCTTAATTTCCAGCTACTTTGTTAGCACAAGACTGTTTTCTTACACCCTATCCAATGAAATTATGCCTTTCTTTTTTTTTAAGAATTATTTTTTGTTTTTAATTTTATTCATTGTCATTTTATATTTATTTTTTTGAAGCTGCCAGAGAGAGAGAGAGAGAGAGAGAGAGAGAGAGAGAAGAGAGAGAGAGAGCAGGAAAGTGAGAAAGCAAGCCGCCAGGTCTGGGAATCAAACCGTGGTGAGCCATGTGAGAGTTGAGCTGCCTTAACCACCACGCCACCTGCCTTTCTGTGAGAGTTTTAGTTGCCCTTGTTGAGTGAAATGAGTTAAATGAATTGAGTGAATTCCCTCAGGAGAAAAGGATAACTGCAAAATTCACTCAGTGTGGTTCAGATCTGTCAAGGTTAGACCTCATCTTTCCTGTGTGTGTGTGTGTGTGTGTGTGTGTGTGTGTGTGCTCTCCTATGGTTTCATATATATATTATATATAACATATATATATATATACACACACACACACACACATATATATATAAATAGATGTGTATATATTCATTTAACATATATGCATATATTTTAATTCCAAGTTTATATATATAGTAGGATCAGCTTGATATAATATATACCACCATTAGTAAACATGGTAACAAATTGTAAAATACACACAAAGGCATATATATACATATATATAATAAAATTACACATGTTACTTTACCATCCAGTAGTTTCCATGTCATTCATGGAGCCTTAACTCAAGCAATTTAAAAAAGGTACACATAGCCCATAGTTCTATTTATCATAATTAATTGAACATGCACCCAAATTAAATTACAAATTTTTCATTATTACAGTCAATGATGAACTTATTGCCTGTGAATCTTTGCTTACTCACCTGTATATTTCTCTTGCATAAAGTTCTTAAAATGGAACTCTTAAAAAAAATGGAAAGTACATTCCTAAGACTTGAGTATGTATTGCCCCACAATGACAGGGTTATTTTCTATTACCTCCTATAATATGTGAAAATAACTCTTTCCCAGAATCTTGAAATTTATGACAATACTTTAGTTTCTGACAGGTAAGTGTACGAAATCACTGTTTTTACTCTCTTACTTTGTAGAAAGTGTAGGTATTAGGGGATTTTATTTAAAAATTCTTGGGAATGTTGACATGGAGGGACGGTTATTTTTACTCGAGTAGAAATAGTAAAAGTTTATGTTACTGAGGGCAGTCTAGTACCATTCACTCCAGTGGTTTTGAATGGCCCTGTACACTTGATCCTGAAGTGAGCGAACTGTACTTAGAGAACTATCACTTATTACAGACTTGCTCTAGTTGATGCTCTGTACTAAGTGATCTGCATGAATTACATCACTCATTGCTGAAAGAACGATATGACAAACTATTTTACGGTGTAGAGAAATTATGCTTCAGAGAGGTTCTACGGCCAAGTTTATAGAGGAAGGAGGAACCAGAACTAATTTGACTCTGAAACCAGAGCCTTGAAACTACAGGGGCTTTATGATATTACGTACTAGTGGGAGATGAAAGTAAACTGATTCCATTATTATAGTGAGATCAGGATTATTCTGAGAGACATAGCAAAGTATGAAATCGTTAAGTAGATGTACTGACACTAGCATGGTACGTCAAGGAAATATTCCTGATGGAAGCAGTATCGAAGCTGAGACCTGAGGGATACATGGCAGTTTCATAAGCAAAGAGAATGAAATTATGTTTTAGCAGGCAGAATGGAAGGATGACATGTGCAAAGATTTAGAACCAAAGGTATACAATATTATGGGCAAAAAATAATACGTATACTAGTCTGATTTACATGTCTTGTAAAGATAAAATCTAACACTGGGCCTAGTCATTAAGGGAGCCAGATCCCACATGATCAATCATGGTTTGAATTTTGGCATAGATAACAGAAAAACAGACTAGGAGCATGTGCGTGAGTTCCCAAAATCCTACACAATGAAGAAATGGAGGAGAAGGGATTGTGGCATGCTTTGTTCTCTCTGTCTCTTTCTGTGTCTCTGGAGAGCACATGCACCCTCTGGAAATTAAAAAAGAAAAAAAATTAAAATAACCCACTAAATGTCGTGTGTATACATTTTAAGTTCTTTATTAACTCTTTAAGTGTTTGATTAGACCTCTTTTAAAGATAAGGTACCTGAAGTGAAGAGAAGTTAAGATATTTTCCTATATTTGAAAAGGAAAAATTTGGGGGCCAGCAGGTGGCATGGTGGTTAAGCTGGACTTCCACATGGCCAACCATGGTTCAAGTCCTGGAACTGGTGGCTTCCTTCCTCTCTGTCTCTCTGTCTCTCTGTCTGTCTCTGTCTCTCTATGGTGAGCACACATGCCCTATAACAAACTTAGAAATAATAGTAATAAATAAATAAATATAAATAAATAAATACCTTTTTAAAAAAGGAAAAAAATTTGTGGATCCAGTTTTTTAACACAAGCTTAGAGTTTGGACATTTAACTAACATCTTATCAACCCTAGGGCTTAGACTTCACTTAAATACACATAAAAAATAAATAATGTTTAAACAAAGAGCACTGTGATGACATTTCCATTTATGAAGGGTATTGCTGGCTATATTGTCGAAAAATGATTGGATAGAAGTAGAGATTCAAATTATCCTGGCGGAAAAGGGCATGAAACGAACTTTTCTGTACAATTTCCCTTTGACTTTAAATTTTATAAATATGTAAATGTACTCTTGTTTGCATTACATAAGTAACACATTTGTATGTAGTGTTCATTTATGTTTATGTACTTATGATATTTTTAAGATTATTTCTAAGGAGAGAGAGGGAAAGGTGGAGAAAGGAGAGGCACCCTCCATATGACTCTCAAGCTGCAATCTGTCCGTAGTATTAGCCAGTCTGTATCACAAACATTTATGTGCATACCTGCTGAGCAGAGCTTCAAACTCAGGACCTTCCCTTCTGGATCCAGTACTGCAGAGTATTGCATTACCACTGCATCACTGTCTGGTCCCTGATGATTCTATTTATTTTTAAATTTACTTTTTAGTTTTTTATTTTAAAAATTGACTTGAGGTCATGAGCACTCACTAGAAAAAGAGACGGAGAGAGTGAGAGATAGAGAATGTAAGAAAGCAACCCCCGCAGGAATGGTCATGCTGCTATCTCTTCATTTCTCTCCCCATCAGGATTATGGGCACACATACAAGTGCCTGACATGATTGTCCTCACGGGGGTCCTTTCTTCCTCTTTATCTTTCTCTGTCTCTTCCTGGTAAGCACGAATGCCCTGAGACAAATTAAAAATACATCAGTCAGGGACCAGCAGTTGGCACAGTGGCTATGTCACTGGACTTCCATGTAGCCAACCGCAGTTCGAGTCCCAGATCCAGTGGCAGAAACTCACGCCGGGCGCATGTGCACAGGATCCCAAGAGAATGGAGGAGAAGGGACTGTGTGTGGCTATCCCCCCTGGGGGGTGATTTCTCGCTTTCTGTCTCCCTGTCTCTCCCTGTCATTCTGGTGAGTGCACATGCAAAATCTCTATAGCAAAAATCTCTCTCTCAAAAAAAATATATATATACACATAGATCATTTAAACTACTAATAATTCATTTTCCAAATTTTAGGTTATTTCTGTGTGCCTGTGTGTACAAAATATTTTTTCTGATTTCTTACATAAACTTAATAGCAATACCCATATTTTATGAACTTTTTAAAACTTTATACTATTAGTTCTTTTTTAAAAATATATTGTCTTTTAAATAATGGCATAGTTTTCCAAAAGGATATATTTTCCTGTGATTTAATTAAATTAAAGAAATTTTAGATTATTTAAAATTGATCATGATTATAAGCAGTTTTACTACGAACATATCTGTGTCTGACTTTAAAAATAGCATTGTATTTCTTTTCTTCTTATTTCTTTTAATTTTTGTTAAAGGGCACATGCTTTTGACAGTGAGAGAGGGAGAATAAAAGCATTCCCATGGTGAATGGTCACACCACAGTCTTTTCTCTCCCATCTCTCCTTTCTTTCAGGATTTTGGGCACACAGACATAAGATATTTGATTATTTTCTAATAATAATTCATAATTTTATTCTCTTTTTTTGAAAAGTACTTTCACACACTTGTGAAAGTACAGATTTGATTCTGTTATTTCATATATAGCCATTTGAAGTTAACATTATAAAATACTATATTTACATGAAAAATGCATTAAAATTTATTTTTTATATATTTTATTCTTCCTGCAATTTGACATTGACTCACAAAAGAAAATTTACTCTTACATATACAAAATAACATATTCAATGTTACTGTTGTTTATGCATAGCACTAGGAGTATATAAATTTTTTCTTTGCTTTCCAGTCTTCATGAAAATCCCTCTCTGCCTGATCATAACCCAAATTCTTCCATGCTCAGTCTTCCAGAATTACTGCAGGTCAATAGATGATGTTCTTCAGTATCTATATTGCCCATAGACCATAGTCTACATAGATTACATCCATGTTGCCCTAATGTCAGCTGCATATCTTTGATAAACTTGTTTTTACTTTGAATGCAATCTCAATCTCTCTCTTACACACACACACACACACACACAAACACATGCACACATCCCAACACAAGATTTGAGTTTATTGGTCTCTGTTTTAGTTATATTATAGGTAGGGAAGCTGTGAATCTTGCTGAGTAACTCATGATGTTAAGGTGATGTTTCATTCTGATATAAACACATTAAAATAAAGAAGCAGTTCTCAATATTAATGCAAATAGCACAGCACATTCAATTGTGCACAAAACAGCTTTTCCCTCTTCTCTTACACCCATGTCTAAGGGATTATTGAAGCTGTGTTTCAGTTACTCAAATTTTGCACAGCCTTCCAACAACATGTTATGGTTACCAAAGACAAGAGGCAATAATAGATTAATTCAGCAAAGGCTGAATATGCCATTAATAGCCATGCAATAGGCTTATCTGGGCTGACAAAGTGGCCCCCTTTCATGTCTGTTCAATTAGAGATAATAGTTGAAGGCATTAATCACACATATTTTCAACAAAACTTTTCTCAGTTAAAGACACCCTGCAAATGATGTGGTCCAATGCACATCCGCCTATTAGGGTTGCTATGACTATGGTGAGTTGGATCTGAAAGACAGGATACAATCAGGCCTGAGACAATGAGTGGATTTTCATATTTAATGGCCTTGGTTTTCAGCTTGGCACAGCAAACTGAATAGCAGTGACCCAAAGATGACCTTCTATTTTCTTCTTTGATTTGTCCCCAGGAATGGACAAGGCAGTCGGATCCTGGGAGTAAGCAGAAAATAAGCACGCCCCTTAAATAAATTAAAACACCAGAGAGTCTACCCCAGAAAAACTTTTGTTTCGTTAGTGATATTGGAGAATCCTCTTGTTATTAAATTGTTCTTGATTTAAAAGCATATCTAGGAATAAAATGGGAAAAATAAAGTACACAGACCAGAATTGATGGGACCAGGAACTTGTTGACCATTAATGTCTTCAGTCATGTACCTTTGATTCTCAGGTTTTTGGTTTGCCCATTTGTAGAACCACTTGAACAATAAATTTCTTTTTATTTTTAAACCAAATATAGTATTCAGATATAATTAATGAGCCATATAGGTCTTCCTTCTCTAAGGCGAATTGAGATGGCACGTGGAGAATGCTTAACCAAGGACTTGGCCCATACATACACGGTGTGAGTTGGTATCGTATCACTTTCCTTTCCCGTGTCTGTACAATGCATCATGGGCTTTTCCACTTTGAGGATGTTGGTACACCTCTTTCCTTGGAAGTTTCCTAGGAGAATTCTCAAGAAACCTTCAGATATCAATCATGTATTCTTATAAATTGAATTTCATGCATTGTCTTCCTTGTTACATTCATAGTGGTGATTACAGTACTACCATTTAATGAACAACAGCATTAGATGTTACTGAATAGTATGTGAAGAACAAAGGAATATGGTGATATAGTCTTTGTTTTAGAAATGTGTGTGTGTGTAGAATTATGTTTTTAAATTTTATATATATATATATAATTATATATGTATATTATATCAATTATGTATAATTACATATAATTCAAAGTGTTCAAGTATATATAATTATACATATAAATATGTATATGTATCAAATTCAAAAGGCCATATTAAAACGTAATCTATAAAGAGTTCACAAATGGTACAGGAGTTCACCCAAAAGTGAAAAATTATCCCGAGGAGTTAATTAGGAGATAGTGTAAGTAAAGCAATCAGAGAAATATGCATGTATGGACTAAAGGATTTGCCTTTTCATCCAGATAAATCCTTCTTTATTTCAGATGTTTAATTATCCAACCTATCCATTTAGCGTTTTCTGGTCACCAAGCCTGAAATATTTCCCTCCTTGTGTTCTCATTTTCCTGCACATTGGTCATAGCCTTTGTGTTATCAGTCCTTCTATTTTGTTATTTTGGGGTAGAGCTTTACCAATTCTTTTTTTTTTTTTTTTTTTTTGGAGAGGTTTTTGCTATAGGGTGCGTGTGCTCGCCAGAAAGACAGAGAGAGACAGAGAGATAAAAAGCGAGAAATCACCCCCCAGGGGTGATGGCCACACCGCAATCACTTCTCCTCCATTCTCCTCTTGGGATCTTGGGCACACACGCACATGCACCCAGCATGAGTTTAAGCCACTGGGTCTGGCACGCAAACCATGGTCGGCTACATGGGAGTCCAGTGACATAGCCATTATGCTAACTGCTGGTCCGAAGAGCTTTACCATTTCTTGAACACAGGTATACAGGTTATATTTTTTTCATCATTTCTACAGTATTATGATGTCTTTACCTCATTTATGAGTCTAAGGTGGCATTTTATTTATTTTTTAATTGAGTGGAAAATGAGGGAATGCAACTCTAAGTAAAGGAATAGTTTATGGAAAATGATCCGAATGAATTGGTAGAGTGTTTGACTAAGTGTGTATTGTCTGAAAAAAAAAAAAAAAAAAAAAAAAAAAACACACACACACACACAAACTGTAAGATAAAAAGATGAGTATTTTCTGGTAAAATAAATTGCAGAGAGTTATAAGTACTTACATTTTCATTTTCCAGAGAACTGGGCATCATTATAGACCTCTAAGACATGGCAAATTTTAGACCAGCTGCATTTGTAGAGAGGAAAAAGATAGAGTCATAACTGCAAGCAGGAAATGGTATAAATTATTGTGTGTGGAAGTCTGAGAGAATATAGGCTACATGTATATAATTTGTAAACTGTATAATCTCTTTAAATTGTAAATAAAAATGTTTTCTGTCTAAACAGTCTGAATTTCTATATTATAAATGACTCTTGCTTATTTGTTTATATAGCACCCTTCACTAGAAATACGTGTGTGTGTGTGTATATATGTGTGTGTGTGTGTATGTTTAAACTCACACACACAGATATGGCTTCAAACCATTTGTAGGAAATAAAATTAAACATGAGTTTATTTTAATGCAAACAATATTTGAATCCATGAATTTTTTTCATAATACATATTTTCTTTTTTTTTCATGTTCTTTCTTTTAATTCATTTTGCTAGAGAGGACATATGCTCACCAAAGAGAAACACAGAGAGAGTGAGAGAAAGATAGAAGAGGGAAAGTGAGAACGCACCCCCTCCTGGGGGATGACCCTGCTGTAATCCCTTCTTCCATGTTTCTCCCTTTCAGGATTTGGACACCAGAATTGAGTGTGCATACCCACACACAAACACATATGCTCACTCAGTGTGTTTTTCAAGACATCAAACTGCAGTTGCCCATGTGGTATCCAGCTGCCCCACCACTATGCATGCCCCTGGCCCCCATAATGTGTATTTTTTTAGGAACTTTTCAAAGAACCGTCATATAATGTATGTGTGTATGTATATACACCAATCAAGATGTGGCCTATAGAGTTGAACTTTTTCCCTCTATTTTATATTTATATATATAAATATATATATATATTTATATATATAAATATATACACACACACACATATACATACACACACACACAACTACATATATATATACACACACATACACATATATAATTATATAATTATAGTCATATATCCCTTAATGATGAGGGCATGTTCTGAGAAACAGGTGTCATTAAGTGCTTCTGTCATTGTATGCCTCAGAGTGTAATTATTAGTCATGAGTGTAATTATGAGTGCAAACCTAGATGGTATGGCCTAGTAACACTTAAGCTATGTGTTATTAGCTTGTTGCTACTAGTCTGCAAACCCAGACAGCATGTTACTATGCTGTGCACATCAACAAAAGATGTGCATGTGCACTAGGCACCATACTCTAACCAAGTTGATAAAAACTATCAAACACTTTGTGTAATTCATTATTAATGTATTCTGTTTGTTCAATATCTAATTGTAATAGTTTTGAGAATCATGCACACATTATGTTCTTTTTATTCCTTAAATGTTTCAACATGTATTCATAATAAAAATAGTCTCTAGCATAATCATGTGCAGTATCACCTTCAGTATTCTTGATTTTAATGTCATACTTTGTGTAATATACACTTCTTATTCCAAGGGACATGGACCTTGTTTATGGCATAATTTTTGCAGATCAGTATGCTTGATCCAGTTCACAATCATATGGTGCATTTAGTTGTCATCTCTTTATTCTCCTTTGATTTGAAAATTTCCAGTTTTACTTGTTTTTTTCTCTTTTTTTTAAATTTCATTGACATCTTTTAAGTGTACAGTTTCCCAGGTCTACACTTTAGTGCAGTGATAAAATTGTGTGTTTTGCAAGAAAAGCATGGGAAGCTTGCTGGTTCATGTCCAGACACCTCTCAGAGTAGAGGTACAGTGCATGTGCCTTTGATCCAGGCTGGCTGAAGCTAGGGGTGAATTGCGGCATCCAGACCCTACCAGGAGTGCTGTAATATCCCTTACTATCACTCTTAGTTGTGGAATTAATAAATAAACAACAAAAAAAATGAGCATGGTATCCCCTCCACTTTTTTTTTAAATAGAACTCCATTTGGTTTGGTTGGTATTTCCTTATGGTTATACAGGTTAAAAATTCCTGGCAGAAATATTACATAAATGGTATCATATTCTTACGGTATCACATCTGGAATCAACTGATTTCCAGCTGCCATTTTTTTATAATGTTAATTTAATCATCCAATCAAGATGTAGCCTACAGAGTTGCACTTTTTTCCCTCTATTTTATACACACACACACACACATGTGTACATGTATATATATAAAATATATATACACACATATATAATTATATAATTATATGTATATAATTTTTCAGCTCTAAAACCCTCTCTTCCTATTGACCCATGAAATTCTACTCTAAGCAGAAATATTCTCTTCTCCTTATTTATTTGTTGTTGACTGTCACTAGGGACTCACTCATGGGTTTCTAGTTTTCTAAATACCACTACTACCTTTCATTTTATTCATTTACTTATTTTGGATATTCAGATTATCCTAGTTTGGACAATTAAGTTCTCACTCAGGCTAGAGTCCATGCATTTTTGATTGTCCTCATCATCTTTTAGAGCATTTTCTCCTCTTCTGTCATAACAGGCTGTTTCAGAACCATCTTTTAGATACATGACCTTAGTTCTGGAATCAGCCATTCAAATAAATGGTTCCTTTCAGTGTAGAATGGTTTCTTTCAGTGTAGAACGATAAATTGTATTATTAAAAACTGAGGTCTGAATTCTTGCTGTATTCATTTTCTTTGTCTCTATGTCTGTTTTGTGGACATAGATAGGAAATACATGTCTTTATACTTTTGCACATATATATATATGCATACACATATGTATAGATGCATATTTATGTGTATGTGTGTATATATGTATGTATGCATAATTCCATGGTATTAAGCTAGTATTCTGAATATCTTCTCAGAAACTTTCAATTCTACTTTCTCTTGTCTATGTATCACACATTTCACAGTAAGAACTATGACTTCCAAAATAATCACATTTACTCATTTGTTCAGTCTATACCACAAGACAGTTTCTTTTTTATTTTTTAATAATTATTTATTTAATTTCATTTGTTATTATTATTTTAATTTTATGAGAGGGAGAGGGAAAGGGAAAGCGAGACAGCAAGCCACCAGGCCCAGCACTCAAACTGTTTTCGACATGTCAGAGTCCAACTCCCCAACCATCTTGCTACCTACTGGCCCCCCACAAAATTGCTTCAGCCATCTCACTCCAAAATATTAAACCACCAAAAATAATTCAAGGTTCACTGCATTTCCATCCTCTATTCCAACCCACCAAAAACTGAAGGCATAGCGTAGAAGTTTGTGTTCTTCGACTGAATTTTTTTTAATGTGGTTATGTTATTTATTTGAAATTCATTTGACTTGTTTCAATTTAATACCTGTTTTAAGTTTTATTTTCTTCTTATTATTATTGATGTAAACAGTATTGTTGGAATATGTAGGATATTAACATGCTTAAGAAAGTCAAAAACTGCATGACAATATGAAGTTATAAAAATATATAGTTATGGGGAACCAGCAGTTAGCGTAATGGCTATGTCGCTGGACTCCCACGTAGTTGACTGCGGTTCACGTCCCTGACCCGGTGGCTTAAAACTCACGCCGGGCGCGTGTGCGTGCGTGCCCAAGATCCTGAGAGGAGAATGGAGGAGAAGGGATTGCAGCGTGACCATCCCCCCTGGGGGGTGATTTCTCGCTTTCTGTCTCTATGTCTCTCTCTGTCTGTCTGGCGAGCGCACGCGCCCTATAGCAAAAATCTCTCCAAAAAAAAAAAAATATATATATAGTTATGAAACTACCTAGGGTCTCTCATACATCCCTTTCATCCTTTTACATACTCTCTATTGTAATTTTCTACCTGTATTCCTCTACTTCTTTCTGTGAAGATAAACAGATATGTATGCTTTCTTTTGCTCCTTTTTTTCCTACACAGAATAGCATTTTACATATGCACTCATTCTTATTTTTTATTAAACATATTAATATCTCTTAAAATCACTCCATATCAGTTCACAGAGATTTTATTCTTTTACAGTGGAATAGTACTTTATTTTGTGTTTGTGTCATAAACTGAATTAACTGATATATTTCTCATATATAGAAGTTTAGGTAGTTTCTAATATTTTTCAATTGTATAAAATACTCATTTACATGCAAAACACAATCACCTATATATATCTTATTTTGTGTTGCTGTAATTCACAGAGGTGGTCTTACTGAGTCAAAAGGTATTACCTACGTAATTTTGTCACATATTGCCAAATTTCTCTCAATAGAAACTGTACAATTTTTAAATTTATACCAGCAATGTATGAGAGTCTTAAAAGACCTGCAACACAAACTATACTGATTTAGTTAGTGTAGTCAATGACCATTACATTATTGTATTTTCACTTATTGGAGAAATAAAAACTGTAAATTTGCATTAAAACCTGTTAAAAGGAGTATACCTTTCTAAAGTCTTGGGGGCAAAGAGTAAAGGTAAGCTCTTCCCTCCCTTCACTCTAATCCCCCACACTCTAGGAGGAAAAACTACAGTGAAAATATCAGACTCTCTATTGAAAATAAAGGATGAACAAGGGAAGACACAAAGTAGACCAAAATCTCAGAGCCACAAAACCACATTGCATTTTTTACTAAGCACAAAACTTTATTATTTTAAGATAATCAACCACTATTACATGGCCCTCCTGTCTCAAAGAAGATATCATAAATTCTCTAACATATCTATTTTTAATATATTTAATATAATTTACATGTTTAATATATAGTAAAAGTGTTATTAGATGTTGTAAAATATAAAGCCATGTAAGTGAGAAACAAATTTATTAACTGAGCATACAATGAAAACAGAAGACTAAAGGCCAATTGTTTATAATAGGAAATGGAGAAGGAGATGAAAAAATAAATGATGAAGACTTTCACTAGATTATTAGGCTCTGTCAAAAAAATTACATTTTAAAATTGAAAATAAAATATTTGATACTATGAATTATTAAATGAGTTTAATAAGAGTCTAGTGACAGCAGAAAAATAGAATTAGTGAATGAGAAAATAGGCCAATACAATGAATCCATAGAGCATATTCACACTGAAACATGAGAGATAAATAAAAATCATGTAGAACAATAAAGATAGATGAGACAGCATAGAAAGATCTAACATAATTGCAACTGAAATGCTAGAAGGAGTTGACATTAAAAAAACAAAAACAAAACAAAACAAAACAAAAAACATTTATTGAATACCTTAAGTCACAATTTCAAGAATCTCTGGGAACCTCAAGAAAATAAATACTAAGAAAATCACACCTAGACAGACAACATTAAGACTGCTGAAATCAAAGACAAATTGAATTTCTTAAAATCAGCCAGAGAAAAATGGAAAATGTACATTGTCTTCAAAGGAATATTAATAAGTCATAAAATACCTCTCCACAGAATTTATGGAAACCTGAAGAGAATAAAATGGCATTCCCTAAGTCATAATAGGAAATAGGGCTAATTCCTTGGCCTGGTGGTTACGACCGCTGAATCCCACAAAGCTGACAGTATGGATTGAGTCCTGGACCCAGTGACTTGAAAAATATGCTAGGCACATATGTGTGTGTGCCCCAAATCCCTAAAGGTGTGAGAAATAGATGAAAAGGGTTGTGGTGTCACTCTTCCCTGTGGAGGGGATGGTTTCTCCTTTCCCTCTCTCTATGTCTCCCTGATAAGCACACATACCCTCTAGCGAAAAAATTTTAAAAAGAACAAATGACTATCTGGAAATCTATACCAAAGGAGACAGTCTTCAAAATGAAGGTAAAATAAAATCTCTCAGACAAAAATTTGATAATATTTGTTACAAAATAAACCATAATTAAAGAAATAGAACAAGAATAGAGACTTAAGGAAAATGATCCCTAAAAGAATCACAAAAATACAGAAAGGAATAAGAGAGAAAAATGGAGAGAGAAACCCAAAAGTTTAAATATAAGTAGTGAAAAAGGTATAAAATGGCAGAGGTATTTTTATGACTTGAAATCTTAGAACAACAACTCCAATATGGGAAAAAAGTAAATGGGGTGAAATGTTCTATTCCTAGAAGTATTAGTAAAAATAATAATTTATGTTAAATCATAATAAGTAAAAAGTAAATGTTTTAACATCCCAAATAACTAATAAAATAAAAGCAAAATAATGTCTACCACAATTTAGCATAAGGGAAAATAACTTTGTAAGTCATTTTAAAACCTGAAAGTAACCAAGACAAAAAAGAATAAAATATAAAATAAGTGGGTCTGATAAAACGTGTAATTGTATGTGGGATATAAAACAATTAGGTTGTCAAAGTCATGGTGTATTTTTCTATGTAAAAATGTGTTAAGACTTTCCCAGTGACCCAATTTTTGCACATACGCCTTTCATAAAAATAAATGAACAATGAAAGCATAAAACCAAAAGTATTTTGTATTGAAAAGGATTATAGGAATATAATTTCAGTATAGATAGAAGTATAATTAAAGTATATGTTATCTCCTGAGAGGGAGAAAGAAAGAGACAGATTGACAGATCTCCCCCGCCCCTGGTCTCTGTGCCACTATTCACCTCGGTGTCAGCTAGCCCAGATCACAGGCATATATACCTGCACCTAGTGTACCCAGGAAGTTCCCAAGATGTGAGCCCAGGGTTTTTCAACTGTGGGTGCAGCCGTTTTCATGGATGCAGCCACGTCACTGTTGCACCAATATCTACAATGTATTTTATTTATTTATTATTGTTATTATTTTTTGCTATAGGGTGCATGTGCTCACCAAAGAGACAGAGACAGAAAGCGAGAAATCACTCCCCAGGGGGATGGCCACACTGTAGTCCCTTCTCCTTTATTCTCCTCTTGGGATTTTGGACAAGCACACACATGTGCCCAGTGTGTTTTAAACTGCCAGATCCAGGACTCGAGCAGCGGTTGACTACGTGGGAGTCCAGTGATGTAATCATTATGCCATCTTCTGGTCTCTACAATGTGTTTTAAAGCAACAGATCAGTAATAATATTAAGCATACCCCTAGAACCCTAGTTTTCCCATTTTGTTAAGTAGAATAGATCTAGGCAGGTGAATAAATCTTCATGAATTACATAATTATTCTCCTAGCACTTAAATCTTTTATATTTCTTTATATTTATTTTTATTTCTTCCCAAATTAAATAACATAAAGAACTCAAAAATCATAACCTTTTCTCAATTTAAATTTCTTTCTAGAAGTATTATGTAGACTTTTTATGATACTCAAAGTCATTGTCATTGCAGAGGTAGTATAATGAAACTGTTTTTTTAAATTTACATTTTTCTTGTTTTATTTTGGGGGGAGTGGGGGGGGGTTAGAGATCTTTGGTATAGGATGCGCACGCTTGCCAGAGAGACAGAAAGTAAGAAATCAACCCCCGGGGGGATGACCGTGTTGCCATCCCTTCTCTTCCATTCTCCTCTTGGGATTTTGGCCATTAATGCACACGTGCCTGGCATGAGGTTTAGGCCACTGGGTCCAGAACTTGAACCGTGGTCAACTACATGGGAATCCAATGGCATAACCATCACGCCATCCACTTGTCCCTTTATCTACTTTTTAAGTAAGAAAGCAAGCCTCCAGGTCTGGGACTCGAACCACAGTTTGCCATGTGGAATTCCAGCACCTTAACCACCATGCCACCTGCCGGCCCTAAAACTTTGTTTTCTAAAGTTGCTATAGGATTCCATCTTAAAAACATTTGAGAACTAACATTTTAAACCTGAAAATTTATCTGAAAAATACTGAGTGCTAGATTAGAGCTTCTAGATGAAGACACATTAACATTTAGGGCTGAATAATTCTTTACGGTAGGACTTCTCCTGTGCATTGCAGGATGTTTAGCAAGATTCCTGGCCCCTACCCACTAAATGTTAATAGCCTCCTCCCAGTCATAAAAATTAAAATATGTCTCCAGATAGTGCCAAAAATTCCCTTGGGGGCAGAAGGCCCCCAACTGAGAACAACTGCATCAGATGATCTATAATCATTTACAACAGTTCTGAGGATAACAATGATTTTTAGTTCCAGGTTTACTGCCTCAACTTATAGTGTGTTAATTCTCTAGCAGCATTAGATATGTTTATTACAATACCATGTAACTTATAAAAATATCTGAAAAATCAATTTACAGTTTTTTCTCATGTTGAGAATATGGGTTGCTATGATGTGAGAAAAGAATATCAGATGCTTAACCTGTATGTATAGAATATTCTACATAAAAGAAAAGGAGAATTGAAATATATTACTACAGAAATTCTTGGGGCTTTCCCTTGTTATGGTTGTGCAAAGATCAATTATGACAGGCTAGAACAAAATTTGACCTTTGTCGGAAAGAAATCTGTCACAGGCTGTCATTGATTCCATGAAAAATGATAAACACTCTGTTCTAAACAGGAACATTACCAGCATTTACAGTGACTGTACATCTGCCTAGAGATTCCAGTCCTACTTAATATCACCCTGACACCTGAGTCAGAAACTACCTTACCCTTTCCCTTAACGTAAGAACAAAGGTTTATTGGTTTACTGATAATTTTATTTGGAAGGTAATCTGGGTCAATAGAATGCATATATTTTATGCATATATGCTTTTTATATTTTAGTTTTCAAATGCGTATTGACTAATGATTAGAGGGCAGGCAATGTGATAGGTTGATACATAAACTGAATGCTATTAAAATGCTTGACGTTTAATGGAAGACATAGGTGAGTGCTGTAGTTCAGAAGGTCCCCTACAATTCATGTACTGGGACATGGTAGTATTGTAAAGGGGTCAAGTGAAGACAATCCAGTCATGGTACTCCAGGGTAGGGCCTTTCATGTAATAAGATCATGAATGGGGCCCCTAAATTGAGTTCTGTTGTCTTTATAAGCAGAGGGAACGGATCAGAACAAGCAGGAATTAACAGACAGCTTCTCTGCTCAAGATCCTGCCTTTCACCATGCTGCAGCCCCATCAGAAGTTGGCTTCTGGACATTCGATCTCCAAACCGTAAGCTAAATAAATCTCTATTTTTCTTAACTTCATCAAGCTCAAGTATTTCTATAAGCAATGCAGTAACAGACTTAGACTGTTAAGTAAGTATATGGTCACAGCTGAAAAAATATATTTAAAACTAAAAGCAAGCTATTTTTAAGGACTAATTTCATCTGATGTTTTAATGATTTGTTTTTCACAAAATAAGTTATAATGAGGATTTCATTCTTTTCTAATGGGGTATAAGAAGACTTGGAGTAAATGAGGACATTCGTGGAAATGAAAAGAAATATTTAGGGAAGAACAAGTTTAAAGAATAATCTTCAGTAAAGACTAGCCTGTGGTCAAAAGGTACATCTTTGCCATTTACCCAGCACATCTATGAGTGGGAGAAGCAAGATTAGGAAGGGGAAGAATTTGAACTGCAGTCCTTAGCTGATGACACTAGAGATAGATCAAATTGAGGCAAGACTATTGGGTCTTTGGACATCATTGCATGAGTCACGGTTTGGAAGTGATTTGTCACTGAGAAAGGTCGTAATGTGGCATATGCTGCTCCCTTTGGCCATGAGGAATCCTTGTGGTCTCAATGTGAGCTGTCTGCCACTGTCAGTCCTTACAGGTAGATTATTGAGTACATTTAACCGGAAGGCAGATCCAAGACAAATGTACGGTATCTACTATAGTCTGCTCCTTGTGTGAATGGTGTGGATTTGCTTTACACAGTATGTTTACTCGAAGATACTGATTGACGTTGTTTTTGGGTGATGTATAAGAGGAAGGTCCACGTAAACATAGCTGGACTCACAGCTGCTATTATTTATTATTTGCTTCTGGTATCCAAATCTGGGTCTAATCACTCATCAGCTCAAAGTCCCAAGTCAAGACAAGAGTGGCGTTTTCATGGAGAATGATTTATTATTCAGAAGGATGGCAGAACTCAAAACTCCAAAAATTGCTTCTCTTCACAGCAGAGCAGTCCAGGTTTTTATGGGAAAGATGCAAGAGGATGCGGTGGGAGACCCAGGTGTTTCTAATTCATTACGCTTATACCAGGCCATCTTGGGGCCAGACTGAAACAAGATGTTATTTCCATCTGGTTTCTGGAAGAGAATCTTTCAAACACTTAAGTCCATCTGGTTCTTGTAAAACTTAGCTACATTTTTAAAAAAGCAAGGAACTATGAAAGTAAGGACATAAGAAACTTATGTCTTAAGAAAACTGTCTGGCCAGTAGATGGCATAGTGGTTACATTGCTAGACTCCCACATAGATGACCATGGTTCATGTCCTGAACTGGTGGCTTGAAATTTATGCTGAGTGCACGTACTTGCACGCCCAAGATCCTGGGTGGAGAGTTAAAGAGAAGGGAATTGCAGCATGGCCACCCCCTGCAGGGGACGGGGGTGGCTGATTTCTCATTTTCCCTCTTGTTATCTTTGTCTCTTTCTCTTTCCCCAGTAAGCACATATCCCTTAAGGCAAAAACCTTAAAAAAAAAAAAAAAAAAAAAAAAATGGAAAGCAGACTGTGGTAAGGGCAGGCTACAATACCAACTAAGCCATAATGCAGGGTGCTGGTAACGTTGGGATCTCAGTTTCACTTGCTCTACAGCATGTTTTAGATTTCCTTCATCATTGGCTAGAATTCCTTCTGGTCTAGGTGGATTACCTACTGAGGGGACCTGTATTCACACACCTGTGAAATATGAGCCTTTTGATTTTTCATGTCCATCTTAAGTCATTGATGATATACTTTCTCGCTTACCATCAGAATTGTGCAACATTGTGTTGTGGGGGAGTCAAATATATACCCTAGGTGATCAGCATGGTGTGAAATGCTCTTTGTCCTGCCTTCATTGTACCAGAGCAACCCACATACTCCTGATGATTTAGATGAGTTAGCCTCGCCAGCATAACACCTTTAACCAACTTCAGGGATCTTCATACAACAGCTGAAAAGGACCATGTGGCAGCCACAGGTCAAGTTTAGTCACATTCCTATGAACATTCAACCTCTGAAAATCACAATCTAGAACTTCAGTTTTAGGGTCAGGATGTACAAAGAACCCAGGTGAGTGACTGGGGTGCAGCTAACAAGGGCAATCCCTGTGGCCACCACTGGGTTCCAGACATACGTGCTATTAGATATACTGCACTGTATGAAGGTCACACCTCTCTCATACCTATCTGCTTGCCTCTTTACCAGACCTCTTCATGAGATTTTTAATCTTTCTTTTCCTTTCTTGTACTAGGTCAATCAGCAAAGCCATTCACTTTCCTATAGGAAATAGTCTTATAATAATTGCATTCCCCATCTCTCAAAGTTATACATATTGTACCTGTCAGTACAAAGCCTTCCACAGTAATTCACCCCATCTTGGGTCAGCACTGTTGGAAATTTTAATAATTGTAGCCCAACAGTAATGTCAATGGTTGTAATACTCTTCCCCCAGTGGTGGAGTCCTCATTTCCAGCTTGCCTGCAGGTGCTCCAACTCCAAGATTTCATTTTAGAGTCTGTTTTTAGAAACAAGACTGCTGCCAGCTTCCAAAGTTTGAGATCCCTGGGAAACAGCCTCTAAGATTTTGATGCTAAGTATACTTAGCAGTGTTCTCAGGAAACCACCAATAAGATGGCAGGATAGCAAGACTGAGAAAAGAGTGATGTCGAATTGTGACTCAGTTACAGTAAAGATCCTATTAGGTAGCCCCATGAGGGATCCTTCAGTGATGTAATTTGTCATTAACCATTTATTGCATGCAGGATATCTGTTTACTCAGTTCTAGAAAGCCCATCACACACCATAAGATAGCACATATTACTTTGTATATTATTTCTTAGAGATGTCATGACAGGTTACCACAAACTTGGTAGCTTTAAACAACATCTTGTTTTGTTTTGCTTTAGATTTTTGTTTTCCAAAATCTAATTCTTTTACTTTCTCCTAGTTCTGTATTCCTTGAATTGTTGACTTCATGACCCAAATATCTACCTTTATCTCCATATGAATTTCTTCTCTCTGCATTTATGTCCAATTTTCCTGTTATTTATAAGGATATTGGGCATTGGCTTTAGGGTCCACCCTAATCCAAGATATCTAATTTTTAAGTCCTTACCTTAATGACATCTATAAAGACTTATATTCCAAACACAACATATTCTGAAACTTTGGAGAAATCTTTATAGAGGCCAGCCACAATTCAACCCTCTGTACCCTAGAAATGTGATTCTCTCATTTCAGGGAGTATGAAATGCAGAATGTCAAATATAGAGGTTTGTTTATGTAGGGCTGAACTCTTAATGCAGGTGAACCTTCTAAAACACCATCCTAGATAAGAAAGAGAGCTTTATAAGCATGAGACAGTTGCTTTTTTTTTTTTTTTTTTTGAGAAATTTTTGCTATAGGGCATGTGTGTTTGCTGGAGAAGCAGGGTGAGACAGAGAGACAAAAAGTGAGAAATCACGCCCCCTCCCCCAGAGGGGATGGCCACAATACAATCCCTTCTCCTCCATTCTTTTCTCAGGATCTTGGGCATGTGCACACATATGCCTGGTGTGAATTTTAAGCCACCAGGTCCAGGACTTGAACCATGGTTGACTACATGAAAGTCCATCAACGTAACCGTTACACCATCTGCTGGTCCTGACAATTGCTTTTGTTTCCTCTTATATTAGATTGTAGGGTTGTTGGTAACAGACAGTTTTGTGTTGATATGTCATTCGTTGATGATAAGTTGCAGATACTATTTTATGTTTCTTTACCATGATTCGCAAAGAAATGTCAGTTACTATTGCAGGGTTTGTTGCTGTAGAAAATAAGGCACTGAAAACTCTGATGTTTCCTGTGGTGAACAGCACTGTCTTCAGATTATTGGAAAGCCCATTATAGATGGGGATGTCATTTGCCTATGTCAGTGGAATGCTTGGTGCAAATGTGGCCCACCTGCTGATTCAACAGACTTACAGATTTCTAACTGTCATGTAAGAATAACAAAGTCTGGTCCTTTGAAATAAGTCAATGACACTAAAGTATTGAATTTAACATTTCAAAAAAAAAATACATGATTTCAGGAAGCATCTATCACTCATGAAATGGAATATACCACGTCCATTTAGATAATCAAAAGAGGAACTTTGTCCTAGTTTTTCGTAATCTGATGGTAATTTGTGGCAGAATCTGTTTTTGGCTTGATATCCAGGCTCCCTGTCCCGTTGACTGAACAGAACTCTGATTAATATTTCTTGTTCCCAAAGTGGATTAAGGTGCAATTAAATCAATCACGACAACCTTTTCTTTAATATTTCTCACTACATTTCTACATTTGCAGCTATTGGGTTGTCAGAAAAATTATGATGCGTATTTGGATAGAAAAGATACATCATGACTTTTCTGACAACCCAAAAAAAGTAACCACGTGACCTAGTTCTGGCCTAAAACTTGTTAAATTTAAGCAGCAATCTACTAGAAAGAAAAGGTGCTCTTGAAACTTTCGTCTGATAATTATGTTGGCGAACTGTATCTACAACAGGCTAAAACTCTACTTTTTCCTGACTTGAATATAAATATAATTTCTATTGAGTATTCATATAGCCAATACACAGATTGAGAATGTGCTCATAACTACGTATGATATTTAAAAAGTTATATCTACTATTTTATGTTATATTTTAATATTAGTAAGTTCTAGGGACCAGCAGTTAGTGTAATGGCTATGTCGCTGGACTCCCTTGTAGTCGACCACGGTTCGAGTCCCGGACCCGGTGGCTTAATCTCACGTTGGGCGCGTGTGCGTGCGTGCCCAAGATCCCAGGAGGAAAATGGAGGAGAAGGGATTGCAGCATAGCCATCCCCGCTGGGGGATGATTTCTCGCTTTTTGTCTCTCTGTCTGGAGAGCGCATGCGCCCTATAACAAAAACCTCTCCAAAAAAGTAAGAAAAAAAAAGTCATTTTAAACTCCACATAGATTAAAAAAACACTATTTCTGAACTCGGAGGTAAGATTTAAACAAAGGAAAAGAAAAAAAATTGAAATTATTTTCTAATAGGGACTTTCTAGCCTCCAGAAATGTGAGAAATAAATGTGTATTGTTTAAATCACCTACCAGTTTTATGGTATTCTGTTATAGTACCCCAAACTGACGAGGAAGATATCTTCCCTGCATCTCAATTATATTGCAAACAAATGAAGGCATAAAACATCTTCCCTATTACTTAGTAAAAATTCAGAAGAAAATTTTGAATGATGTATATTTTGGGAAGTAACTTTGAAGACGTTAAAACATGAAATTATTAAATATGTAATTTATGCTTTATATGATATAGTAGATACTGATAAATGATTATTCAATTCTTACCTATTATCCTATCATTCTACTTTAGCCATTTATATTTTGATTTCCATGAAGCAATTGTCTCAATCTTTACGTATGTGCTATCCTCTGACAAGAATATTTTAGCAATTACTTAATGTCTCATTCCTATTGATCAAGCCTACATATTCTCGTGATTAAAAATAATAGGCATCACTTCCACAAGGGTATCTTTCCATCTTCATCAAGTCTGTACTAAGATCTCCTCTTATGTGCTAGCACAAAAGCCTCTAGTTCTTTTGTCATTAAATTTAGTTCAATGTTTGAGAATTATTTACTTGCCTGTGTCTGTCATTCAATGAAAATGCTAAGATGGAAGGACCATTATTTCTCTAGCACCTATCATTAAATAAAGGTTGAATCATAAATTAATACATGAAAGTAAGTCCTGCCAAGATTTTTTTTAACCTCTTCTTTACATTTACATGGTTACTCTAAGAAACAGGAACTGGATTATGCTGAATACTCATGACGATAGTCACGAAACATCAGTGAATTTAGTTTTCTGAACAGTATTTGAACTGAACATTTTCAAAGCTCATTTCTGTGCTCATATACATTTTGTTGAGTACTTGGCATACAGTAATCCTTCAGTGTTATTTGTATGTTTCAACTTACCATGAATTTAGGCCACGATATATGGTGAATATAGTAGGAAAATATAGACAAATTTATAAATGTAAATGTAATGATACCACTTCAAATCATATTACAGTTCTCCAATATGAAATTAATTGGGGATAAGTTATCAATTTTTAAATGGAAACTGTTATCACTTAGATACTGTCATGACTTTGAAATAAGATAGGGGAAATCTACATGCGTAATTCAGGCACATAGAGTAAGTTTTTTGTTTTGTTTTGGGTTTTGTCATTGAGTACATGCATGTGCCAGAGAGAGAATCTTCCAGGGGCCATGGCCCTGTTGCAGTTCCTTCTCCATTCTCTGCTTAGGATTTTGAGTATGCATGCACATTCACCAAGTGTGATTTTCAAGCCACCAGGACCAGGATTCAAACTGCAGTCAGCTAACCAGCAGTTAGCGTAATGGCTATGTTGCTGGACTCCCATGTAGTCGACCGCGGTTCGCGTCCAGGACCCGGTGACTTAAAACTCACGCCGGGCGCTTGTGCATGCGTGCCCAAGATCCCGAGAGGAGAATGGAGGAGAACGGATTACGGCGTGACCATCCCCCCCGGGGGGTGATTTCTCGCTTTCTGTCTCTATGTCTCTCTCTGTCTGTCTGGCGAGTGCACACACGCACCCTATAGGAAAGAAAAAAAAAAAAAAAACTCTCAAAAAAATAAATAAATAATGTAGTTTGCCATATATTATAAATACTTTTCTTTATTCTTTTATTTTTTAGGTTTTATTTTTTTTTTTCCATAGGGCATGTGTGTTCATCAGAGAGAGAGAGACACACACACAGAGGAACATCCCCCTGGTGGGATGATCACACCACAATCCCTTTTTCTATAGTCTCTACTCATGATTTTGGACACACACATACACACAAGTCCGACATGATTTTTTAAAAATGATTATTCATTTATGTAATTCCGTTTGTTATCATCATTATTAATTTGACCAGAGAGAGAGAGAAAGGGAAAGAGAGAAAGCAAGCCACCAGGTCTGGGAACGGAACTATGATTGGCCACGTGGGAATCCAGCACCCTTAACCACACCACCCATTGCCCCCAACCCAACATGATTTTTAAGCTGCTAGGTCTAGGATTTGAACCACATTTGGCCGGTGCTTTAATCACTATACCATCTGATAGCCCCTTTCTTTATTCTTTTTTTGACTGGAAGGTTCCTTAATGAGATTGTAAAACCCTTGAAAGAAGAAATTATGTATTGGGTTATTTCCATTCATGTACTACATTACCAATAACAACATTGTGTTCCTCACAAAACTCCTGCAATACATTATTTGAGATGAAATAAATATTCTCACCGAATTTTAATTATTTGTGTACTAATTCAAAATGTTCCCCCTTTAATTCTAATTTTATAACCTGAAGAATGTGGAAAATTATTTTCTTAGTAGCATTTTAACATTGTAATTTGCTTAAGATTTTTTTCCTTTCTATTCTTTCTGCTTTCCTCAATCTAAACTAGATAGATAATAACCAGGAATTAAAGGATAGTGCATTGATTATAAATGTCTTCTACTCTAAAATGCATTAGTTAATTAATTCAGCTGAAATTTGGTTAACCCCTACTGGCAATCAAGCTGTGTTAAAGAGTTTAATTTATCATTTAATTTTTAAAAATAAGGTTTCAGCTGGAGGTGGCCTTTGCCTACAAGCATACCTGTGAGGGTGTTAAGGCTCCTCAAGAAAATGATGGAAGACTAGAGAAAGTAAGTGGGTTGCTAGAGAGAAAATACTATATATCATCCTGAAGTCTCATCATTAGGATGAATGCTTAATTCAGGAGAAAATAAAAGCTAGAGAACAAGTGCTCTTTTTCTCTCTTGAAAACACACACATACACACACACAGACCGTCAGTGATATTTAAAGCTACAATTTAAAGAGTGAAAAAGAAGCGAATAAGAGAAAATGCTAAGAAAATGCAATTGGATAGAATATTGAGGTGATATTCCCAAGAACAGAGAACCTACAGCATATCTCAAAACATGATTGGAACCCAAAATTGTTGGCTACGTAAAAAAGAGGAAACAAGACCAAATGCATGTGTACTTGGTACTTATTTTTTTCTGAGTTATCTCCCTGCACTGATTCTTTATCTAGTGCTACAATCTTTTTTAAGGTGCTGAGCAATTAGGCAACATCTTATGATAAATTAATGAGACCAGTATGCATTAGCAACCTAAGTTAATTTCCTCTGAAAACTTATTATTCATGCCTTTAGTGAAGCTCATCAAACTGAGCATATTTCTCACTTTTATTTAATATTATCTTTTCATGTGATTCATAGAATTAAGGGAGATCTAGTAGATTATTTTGCATGTTTAATTTTGTATTTTGAATAAACATTATGCTTCCAGTATCTGCAATAATGTTCTAATGTCACTAGAAAGATATTTTAATAATTAATATTTCTTTTTTGGGGGGACAGGTTTTTGCTATAGGGGGCATGTGCTCACCAGAAAAACAGACACAGAGAAACAGAAAGTGAGAAAACTCTCCCCAGGGGGATGGCCATGCCTCAATCCCTTCTCCTCCATTCTTCTCTCAGGATCTTGCGTACGCACATGCACCCAATGGGAGTTTAAGCCACCGAGTCTGGGACTCAAACTACAGTCAACTACATGGGAGTCCAGTGACATAGCTGTTGGTCCCAATAATTCGTATTTCTATAAAGATTTATGACTCTATCTTCCATTTGCAATCAAGTATATATCTGCTTTCTATTCTGTTTTCGAACCAGGAGAGTCCCTATATGTACTTTGTTTCATCTTTTTAAAGTTATAATAGATCAATAAGATTGTATCAATTCAGTACATATAATATGATATATTTTTAAAGCTTTATTTATTTATTCCATAAGAGACAGACACACAGAGAAAGAGGTAGCACTCCCAAGAGAATCCTGACAGCACAATCTATCCCCAGCTTCAACCAGCCCAGATCATGAACACATATGGGTTCAGCATATGCAGGGTCTCCGGATTCCATCTGGCAACCTTCCCGTGTGGGTCACCCTCAGAGAGCATCACATTTTACCACTGCACCACTACCCGATCATGCAACATATTTTTATTTAGATAAGTCTTGTGAATTGATTAGTAGAGTCAGCCTAATTAATATATCCATTACGTCATGTAGTTACATTTGTGTATATGTGGTGAGAATATTTACAATCTACTCTCTTATATTCACATGTACATTATTGTGTTTTTGTTTTTGCTTTTATTTCTTTAAAAAAAAAATAAGCTTTTTGCCATAGGTTACATGAGCTTTCCAGAGAGAGACAGTCAGAGGGAAAGTGAGAAATCACCCTCCAGGAGGATGGCCACACTACAATCCCTTCTCCTCCATTCTCCTCCAGGGATTTGGGGCATGCATGCACATGTGCCCAGCATGATTTTGAAGCCACCAGGTTCAGGGACTCGAACTGTGGGATTCTAACATCTTAACCTCCAGGCTACCTGCTAGTCCCCACATGTACATTATTATTTACCATAGCAGTCATGTGGTAGATTAGATCTCCAGAATTTACACATCTTTCAACTTCCAGTTTGTATCATTTGATTGACAACTTCCCATTCCCCCCACCCCCTATATCTAGTAAGCACCATTGTCCTTTCTGCATCAATGCATTCAACATTTTGGGATTCCACATATATGTGAATCATGCCTTTCTGTGCCTGGCTTATTTTACCTGGCATAATGTCCTTCAGGTCCATCCATGTCATCACAAATGGTACTATTTCCTTCTTTTTTAAAGTTAATATTCTGTTATTCAGACACACACACATGTTGTGTGTGTGTTTATCTATTGATGAATACATAAGTGGTTTCTATATCTTGGTTACTGTAAATGCTGCTGCAATGAACATGAAAGTACAGATATCTGCTCAATATAACGATTTCATTTCTCTTTAATATATACCATGCTGATATTTCTGCATCACATGGTAGTTCTCTTTTAATTTTTGAGGAACCTCTAGTATTTTCCATAATGCTTGTACCAGTTTACATTTCCACTAACAATGCATAAAGGTTCCCATTTCTCCACACTTTCCAACACTTAGATTTTGACATTTTGATAATAGCCATTCTAACTAACATGAGGTGATACCTCATTGTGATTTTGATCTGCCTTTCCCTAACAATTGGTGATGTTGAACACTTTCATATACTTAAAAGTTTATTAAATCATTTTTGTGTTTTACATTGGATTATTTGAGGTTTTGAGTTTTATGAGTTCCTTATATATTTAGGATATAAACTTTTATCATATATGATTCACAGGTAATTTATGTCGTTTTTTTTTTTTTTATTATTTAGAGATTTTTGCAATAGGGAACATCCACTCACCAAAGAGATGGAGAGACAGAAAGCATCCCCCGGGGGGATGGCCACACCACAGTGCCTTCTCCTCTAGTCTCTTGGGATTTGGGGGACTCATGTGCACGTACCCAGTGTGTTTCAAGCCACCAGGTCTGGGACATGAACTGCGGTCAATCATATAGGAGTCCAGAGCCTCAACCACTACGTCATCTGCTGGCCCCTTATGTCACTCTTTAGGTTGCCATTTCATTTTGTTGCTTGTTTCCTTTGCTATGCTGAGTATTCTTAGTTTGATGTAGTCCCAGTGCTTATTTTAATTTTTGTTGCCTATGTTTTATATGTCATATCCAAGAACTAATTGCCAAGATCAATGTCACAGAGGTTTTTCTGTATCTTGTCTTCTAAGAATTTGTATAGCCTCCGGTCTTAAGTTTAAGTGGTCAATCTTTGTTGAAGATTAGTTGACTGTATGCGTTGGTTATTTCTGCACTTTCTATTGTAGTTTGTTGGTCTATGTGTCTATTTTTATGCCAATATCATGTCCTCTTGATCACTCTAGATTTGTAATATAATTTAAAATCAGAGAGTGTCATTTTCTTGGCTTTGATCTTTTAGCTGAAGATTACTTTGTATTTTTTTGTTTTTAAGAGGTTTTTGCTATAGGGCACATGTGCTCACCAGAAAGACAGAGAGAGACAGACAGAAAGCGAGAAATTACCCCCCAGGGGGTATAGCCACGCTGCAATCCCTTCTCCTTCAGTCTCCTCTTGTGATCTTGGGCACGCATGCACTCACGCCTGGGGTGAGTTTAAGACACTGGGTCCAGGACTCGAACCACAATCGATGACATGGGAGTCCAACGACATAGCCATTATACCAACTGCTGGTCCCTCAAGATTGCTTTATCTATTAAGGTTTATATGGTTCCATACAAATTTTAGGGATTGTATTTTCTACTTCTGTAAAAAATGCTATTGGAATATAGATATGTAGTATGTTAATTTTATAAATCACTTTGAATAATATAGATTTTTTTATAATATTGATTCTTACAACCCATGAACATTAGATATTTTTATATTTATTTGTGTCTTCAAATTCTTTCACAAGTGTTCTATAATTTTCAATGTGCTAATATTTCACCTTGATGGTTAAATTTATTTCTAAGCATTTTATTCTTTGTAATAATATTGTAAATGGAATTGTTTTCTTATTTTTCTTTTTGAAATATTTTATTACTATTGTGTAAAAATATAATCGATTTTTTTCTTTTTGAAGAGGTTTTCACTGTAGGATGCGTGCACTCGCCAGAAAGACAGAGAGACCGAGAGACAGAAAGCAAGAAATCACCTCCCAGGGGGGGATGGCCACACCATAATCCCTTCTCCTCCATTCTCTTCTCGGGATCTTGGACACACATGCATACGTGCCTGGCATGACTTTAAGCCACCAGGTCCGGGACTCGAATGGGGGTAGACTACATGGGAGTCCAGCGACACAGCCATTATGCTAACTGCTGGTCCCAAAATACAATAGATTTTTGTTGGTTTCTTATACTATAAATTTGCTCAATTTATTAGCTTTAACAATTTTATTCATTAAGTCTTTAGAATTGTCTATACGTAAGCTCGTCATTTGCAAACAGGGACAGTTTTCCTGTTTTCTTTCTGATTTACACAACTTAAATTTATTTTTCTTGTCTAATTGCTATAGCTAGGACTTTTGCTGAATTGAAGAAATTGGACATCCTTGTCTAGTTGTTGAATGTTATATTAGCTATGGGTTTCTAATATATAACCTTAATTGTGTTGAGGTTCATTGCTTGTGTATCTATTGTAATATGAGATTTTATCATGAAAAGATGTAAAATTATATAAAATTATTTTTCTGGATCTAATTAGATAATCACATGATTTTTGTTCTTCATTCTTTTAATTCAATATATTACATTTTTAAACTTGTGTATGTTGAAAGATCCTTAGACTTCTAGGATACTTGATCATGGCATATAAGCCTTTTAATGTGCAATTGAATTTAGTTTGTTAGTACTTTACTATGGGTTTTTGTATCTATATTCATCAGGGAGATTGTTTTATAATTTTCTTTTCTGACAACATCCTTATCTAGCTTTTGTATCAGATTAATTCTAACTTCATATGACGATTTTGGAAATATTCTGTCCTCTTCAGTTTTCATAAGAATTTGAAAAGAATTGGCATTCCCTCTGCTTTTAAATAAAGTTATTTAAAATTTTTATTTTTTAATTGACAAATAATAATTATATACATTTATGAGGTACAATATAATGTTTTCATACCTGTATACATTGTAGAATAATAAAATCAGACTAATTAGCACATTCATCACCTCAAATGTTCATCATTTCTTTGTAGTGAGAACATTTTGATAGAATTCACTAGTGAAGTCACCAAATTCTAGGCTTTTTTATGTTGGGAAGTTTTTGATTAAAGATTCAATTTTTGAGGACCAGCAGTTAGCGTAATGGCTATGTCACTGGACTCCCATGTAGTCAACCATGGTTCGAGTCCCCGACCCGGTAGCTTAAACTCACGCCAGACACGTGTGCGTGCGTGCCCAGGATCCCAAGAGGAGAAACGAGGAGAAGGGATTGTGGCATAGCCATCCCCCCTTGGGGGGGGGGGGGTGATTTCTCACTTTCTAGCTCTCTGTCTCTCTCTGTCTTTCTGGCGAGCGCACGTGCCCTATAGCAAAAACTTCTTAAAAAAAAAAGATTCAATTTTTTTATATTTTGAGATTATATATTTTTTCATGATTCAGTCTTTGTAAGTTGTTATCTCTAGGTATTTATCCAGTTCCTCTAAGTTAGTCAATCTATTGGCATATAATTGTTCATAGTATTTTCTTATGATGTATCACTGTGATGAAAGTTGTAATGTCTCTCATTTGATTTTATTTAATTTTTTTTTCTCTGTTAGTCTAGCTAATAGTTTGTTATTTCTGTTTATGTATTAAAAAACACTTACTTCACTGATCTCTTCTATTTTTCTAATCTCTTCATGTATTTCTGCTTCAATTTTTGTTAATTCTCTATCTTCCATTTTTGACTTCCTAGTATGTTTGATCTTTGTTCTTTTTTCCTTTGGACTTTGTTCTTGTTTTCCTAGTTATCTGAGGTACAAAATTAGATTTTTGTTTGTTTTCTCTTTTTTTAGATATTTATTTTTTTCTCATTAGGCATTTATTGCTAAAAGAAATATTTTTAGAAATGCTTTTTCTGTATCTGATAAGTTTTAATTTGTCACAAGGTATTTTTTATTTTCCTTTTTAATTCTTCTTTAACCTATTAGTGATTCAGTAATTTTCTGTTTCATTTCCACATATTTCTGATCAAAGCTTAAGGAATCGCAATACCTGATTTTTAAATTACATTACAACCTAAAGTGATCAAGATGACATGATATTGGCATAAAAACAGACTTTGTTGTCAGAAAACATATTTGATATTATTTTAATCAAATAATCATATGAAACTATTTTCTAGTTTCATACCATTGTTGTCAGAGAACAGGCATGATATGATTTCAATCTTCAATTTACTAAGACTTGCCAAGTAGCCTAACATATAATAAATCCTGCAGAATACTACACGTGTACTTGAGAAGAATGTGTATTTTGCTGTTGTATGAAATGTTCTGTATATGTCTCTTAAGTCTATTTGGTCTAAAGTATTGTTCAAGACCAATGTTTCCTTATTGATTTCCTGTCTGGAAGATCTATCCATTTTTGGAAGTGGATATTGCTGTCCCCTCTTACGATTGTATTGCTGTCTATGTCTCCCTTGGATCTATTAATAATTGCTTTATATACTTAGGTGCTGAAATATTGAGTACATATATGAGGGGGTCTTCAAAACGTTCATGGGAAATGCTTATTATAGAAAGAATATGCATGGTTTTCTAAATTTTTTCACCAAATAAATTCATACTTCAAGTTCAAGGAGGACTCCAGATGCAAACTGAGAACTTGTACATGGGAAAATATAAGGAAAATAAATAAACAAATTAATTCATAAAATATATATTAATTTCATAAATTACAATTCTATTTCAAAACTTTTTGGTGATAACAGATATCAGAATTTATAATTCCTATGGAAACATGTCCACAAATAGCACAACAGTCCATAAATCTATAACAAATCAATGGAGTACTGTCACATAAATTCACATAAATTGCATTAAACTAACTTTTCTTTTTAATTTGCTGGAAGGTATATGCATTCAGTAGAGGAAGAGTAAGAAAGTACCTCCTATAGGTGATGGTCAGGCTAAAGTCCCTTCTCCATCTCTTTTTCTGGGATTTTGGGCATGCATGCACATGGACCTGACATATTTTTTAAGCTGCCAAGTCTGGGTCTTGAACCATGGAGTCTGCCATGTGGGATCCAGCTGCCTTAACCACCATGCCACTGACTGGCCCCCAGTAACTTTTCCAAGTCCCCTCATAAATTTACAATTAGTATATCTACCTGTTGATTGACTTTTTAAAAACATTCTATAATGACCTGCTTGTCTCTTTTCATGTTTTTTTTTTTAATAGAAAATCTAGTTTGTCTGATAGAAGTATAGCTGCTCCTGCCCTCTTTTGGTTTCTATTTGCATGGCATACCTTTTTTATTACTTCCATGATAGTCTATGTGTGTTCTTAAAGGTTCTTATAAGCAGCATATAGTTAAGTATCATTTTTTATCCATTCTGGCACTCTATCTCTTGAGTGACAAATTTAATCCACTTACACTCAAGGTAATTATTGAGAGGTAAGTTCTTACTATTGCTATTGTGTTCATTACTTTGTGACTGTTTTATAAATCCTTTGTTTCTTCCTCTCTAACTGTCTTCCTTTGTTATTTGTTATTTTCTGTAGTGGTATATTGTGATTTCTTTCTTTCTTTTTTCTTTTTTTTTTTTTGTGTATCTACTGTAGGTTTTTGCTTTGTGATTACTATGATGCTTACATAAAACATCCTGTAGTTATAGCAGTCTATTTTAAGTGTAACCTAATAATAACTTTGTTCACATATAAAAACTCTAAACTTTTAGCCCCTTGTTTCCACATATAATGTTTTTGATGTATCTTTTTATATTATATATCCATTAAAAATTATGGTACTCACAGTTATTTTTTTATTTAATTTATTTTTAGGGAGATTTTTGCTATAGGATGCATGTGCTCACCAGAGAGACAGAGAGAGAGAAAGCAAGCAATCAACCCCCCCAGGGGAGATGGCCATGCCACAATTTCTTCTCCTCCATTCTCTTCTCAGGATTTTGGGCATACATGCATTTTTGCCTGGCATGACTTTAAGCTGCCAGTTCTGGGACTCGAACCGCAGTTGAGTATGTGGGAGTCCAGCACTGTCCAGCAGACACCGTCTGCTGGTTCCACACACAGGTATTTTTAATACTTTAAATTTTTTTTTCATACTAGAACATGTGCACACACATGTAAAAGTGAGGGAAAGAGAGACAGAGTAAGATGAACACTTTCTACCATGTCTGATCATGCCTTGATCCCCTTCCGCCAGTCTCCAGTCCATCAGAGCTTGGGCACTCATGTACATGCCAGGAATATTTCAGGCTTACTAAGACAAATATTCAAACTCTGATTGCCATGTGGAATTCAACTTTTCTTGAGCAGTTACTACTGCAGCCTGGAGCTAGCCTTATTTCTACTGCTTTTATCTTTTTAAATTTTATACTAGATATATATGTGACTTATGTATCACTGCTGGAATATTCAGGTATTCTGGATTTAACTGTATATTTACCTTTGCTAGTGAGTTTTATATTTTCATATATTACTAATCAGCATTATATTTATATTCTAATGGTGTGCTGGAACTTCTCTGCTGGATTCTGTCACTCCCACAAATGTACTCTTGTTCATTAGTTGTGAAAATCAAAGGTTGGTTGAGGGGATGATGGCAGAAAATCCACGCCTTGCTCAAGAGAGTGTATTTGTTTTGTTTTGTTTTGTTTTCGGGTCCTAGAATTATTTTTTTAAATCCTTTATAAAAGTTTATCTTACACATTTAATCACTGTATATCAACACAGATTGTAAAATGAATTTTACCAGCCAGAACATAGTGTGGACCAATCTAGTTAAAGGTATGGAACATGCTATCATCAACAGACAGTCCTCCACTTGTCTGCATCCTCCAGATAGGAGAGTGTACTTTTAGTTGCAGTTTTCTTCATTTTATCGGAACATACGAGATTTAACTGGAATATCAAGTCATTTACCTCTCATTTGCAATGACATATATAGAACTCTCACTTGCAATGGCATATATAGAACATGCATGCAAACACACACATACATACACACACATCTCTACATGTGTGCATATACATCAATTTTTATCTGTATACCCGAGAGTCTTCTAGAGGAAAAAAATTGAATCTCTTCAGTCTAATTATTAGTGTTATTGGAATTTTCACTATTTTATAAATATATATAACCTGCTGTCATTGCCATTCCTTTTAACTGTATCTCCCAAACGCGGACATTGTTTCTCTGGCTTAAAACTTTTACGTCACCACTGCAAGAAAGAAAATTACCAAGCTAGAGAGAAGTCTTATGAGAAGTGGCAGACTGTACCCAAAATTCATTACATATACTTATAGAGACCTCCAAATATGTCATTTTGAAAAGGAAGATGAGAAGAGACTTTACATAGCATCTGATCTGTAAAATGAAAATAATTTAATTTCCTGATGTTTATCACTGACTTATTGGTAGTCTTGTAGTAATTATCATATTTAAGGAATTCATTAATGTTAATATGTTTATAACTATAGTTAAATTACTTTATTACTTTTTATTATATAGAGATGTGTTTTTTTACTATATGAAATATTTCTGAATTTGGAAAGGTTATATTACAACATGAAAGACTTTTTGCAAAATGATATTTGTAACTTTTTAAATTATTTTATTAATTGGTTATTTTGGTCCCCATTTCTGGATTTTTTATGTACTTTGAGGCATCCGAATTTAGAGGATATATTATACACTTATAAATTTAGTAGGTACACTATATACATCCAGAATTTTCTTTTAAGAGATTTTTGCAATAGGGTGGGTATGCTTGCTGGAGAAACAGAGAGAGACAGAGAAACAGAACGCAAGAAAAAATCCTCCACCAGGGGTCATGGCGATGCCACAATCCCTTCTCCTCCATTCTCCTTTAGAGTTTTTGGGCACACATGCACACACACCTAGTGTGAGTTTCAAGCCACTAGGTCTAGGACTCAAACCATGGTTGACTGGGTGGGAGTCCATCACCTAAACCACTACACTACCTGCTGGCCCCTTTATTTATCTTAAACACTAATAAATAGTGTAATAAAAAGTAAATATATTGGGACCAGCAGTTAGCATAATGGCTATGTCGCTGGACTCCCATGTAGCCGACTGCAATTCATGTCCTGGACCCGGTGGCTTAAAACTCACGCCAGGCGTGTGTGCGTGCATGCCCAAGATCCCGAGAGGAGAATGGAGGAGAAGGGATTGCGGCGTGGCCATCCCCCCTGGGGGGTGATTTCTCGCTTTCTATCTCTCTGTCTCTCTTTGTCTGGCGTGTGCACGCGCCCTATAGTAAAAACCTCTAAAAAAAAAAGTAAATATATTAATAATAAAATGTGAACACCGAACAGGAAACATGCTAAACAAATCTGCTGGCATGCTAAGACCCATGATTGAGCCATGGACATTATTATGTAAATCTACCTGTAATTTCCCAGGCAAACTTAACAGAATCTCACTTCCAAATAGCAACCTTTGAAAGCTACGGACCCATTTTACTAATGATCTTCTAGTTTAATGTATTTTACTTTGGTGTTGGGGATGGATGTTTTTAGTTTCAGAGTTTTTAAATTAAATGTCCCATATTGCTGTGCCTAAGTAGTAGTCAGCTGTTCAATAACACCCAAATATTCACCACACTTGACTTCAAATAACTTCTTTTTTTGAGAGATTTTTGCTGTAAGGCTGTGTGTTCACTGGAGAGAGAGAGAAAGAGAGAGAGAGAGACAGACCGACAGTAAGGAATCATCCCCCCAGTGGGGATGGCCATACCACAATCCCTTCTCTTCAGTTTTCCTCTTGGGATTTTGTACACACACACACACACACACACACACACACACACACGTCCAATGTGAGTTTCAGGCCACTGGGTCCGGACTCCATCTGTGGTTGGCCACTTGGGAGTCTGACCCTTAAGTAATTTTTATTGGTTTTCAAATCTAATTTATTATCAATGAATATAGACTTCCCACCACTAAACATGATCAAAAAATATATAATGATTTGAAATGGAAAAAGAAAAGTGTATTAAAGGAACTTAACATATTTTGATTAGGACAAGATTAGGGTAAATATATATCCCCCCAAGCAGAATATTTTTTAAATTAAAAGTATTTTATATAGTTTTACTTGAAATGTATGTCAAATATTAAATTCACAGATTTCCTTTATTCCACCATACTCAGATTTGACTCCTTAAATTATTTAATTAGTATTCTGTTTTTATGCCAAGTTGATGTATTTGACATCTTGATATTAATAATATGCTACACAGAAGCATACATAAGTGTGTGTGAGTGTCTGTGTTTAATTATTTTTCAACCAAAATTTCAGGGTTTACTTTTAATAGTGTTATGTTCTGGTTTCACTTCATAAGCAAGATTTCTCCTTTAACAGTTTAGAACAGTAAAGTAAAGATATGAGTTTTAAAAAAGGACAAAGTGTTCTCCTGAGGACAATTGAAGGGTCTGGAAAAATACTAAAGTGTAATTTAGTCTATTTTTATTATATCTCCAGGGAGCTTAGATGGTCTGCAGTTTTCACCCTAAAAAAGTTCATGTCCAAAGTAATAACCCTCATCAACTTTTCATCCATACTGCCGTTTCTACATTTGTAAAGTTAAAAATAAGTCTAAAGCAAATAACCTAAAACTTTTGGTATTATTATCATGTAAGGAATAATTGGTGTCAGGAATTTTTAGAAGTTTTATGCCAGTTTAGTAATAGGGAGGAAACGGCACAGGATATTATAACTGAGGTGAAGGCCCAGGGAATGTCGATTGTTCCAGATCCTCCCCCAGGCTCAGTGTGGCAGTCCACGCACCAGAACTGAAAGATCCCTGCTCTTATCCCTGCCCTGACACCAGCTGGCTGTACAAACCCGAGAAAACTACGTGATTTCCTTCAAATTGTTCATTTGTAAAAGTGGAAACTGATTAGATTCAAGGAGTTTATACTAATGCTAATTTGTTGACTTCCTTAGAAATAAACTACAAAACATACCCAGGTATAGTATTATTTTGTAGAAAATTGGCTTTTTTTTTCTTCTATAGTGCATGTGTGCTCACCAGAGAAAGACAGAGAGAGAGTGAGATACATCCCCCAGAGGATGGCCATGCCACAATCTCTTCTCACTCTCCCCTCAGGATTTTGGGCATGTACATACACGCGTGCCCAGTGTGATTTTTCGAGCTGCTGGATCCAGGACATGAACTGCAGTCATCCATGTGGGAACCCAGTGCTTTATCTATCACACCACCTGCTGGCCCCATAGCAAATAGTTTTGTTATTTATTTGCCAGGCTACAAATTTAAAATATTGTGAAGATGCTTCAGTATTTTAAAGCTGAAGGATCAATTAAAGTCAAATTATAATAGGTACAATTTCTCTGTTAATACTTCCACTCTAATATTTTTTTTCTTTCTTTCTTTCTTTACTATTTCCTAATTATTTTGCTTCCTCACTAATCTCTCAGTGGCTTATTTTATTTTATTTTTTTCAGAGATTTTTGCTATTGGGTGCATTCACTTGCTAGAGAGACAGAGAGACAGAAAGCAAAAAATCATCTCCCCGGAGGGGATGGCCACACTGCAATCCCTTCTCCTCCATTCTCCTCTCAGGATTTTGGGAATGTATGCACATGTGCCTAGTGTGAGTTTTAAGTTACCAGGTCCTGGACTCGAACTGCGGTTTACTACATGAGAGTCCAGCAATGTAACCATTATGCCATAGGCTTGGTCCTTCAGCGGCTTATTGTTTTTCTTTCCTGCCATAAGTAACTAATCTAAATACATAAATACATAAAATCAGTGACATAATAAAATAATTTGTTCCAAGTTATTGATGATAATTTTTCATTTATTCAGGGAAATTTGTTACTTAAAAAAAAATATAGGAAAAGGGTTTAACAAAAAGCGTAAACTTACAATTGTTCAATTCTAGAAACAGGAAAGAGTGGAAAGTAGAGAAATAATGTTTTACATAAAAGCATAGAGTAATAGCTATCCTCACCAGAAGTTTCCCTATTATATTTTTTTTCTTTTTATTTACTATCTAGCTGCAGGAAACATTCCAGAGACATTCAGTGTTGTGACAAAAGTTGGGAAAAAAGATTGTAAGTTTAGAAAATGGTCATTTCTCACAAGAGAAAACTTCCTTTTTTTGTTTTTAAGAGAGAGATTTTTGTTATAGGGCACATGCACTAGCTGGAGAGACACAGAGAGAGAAAGTGAGAAATCACCCCCCAAAATCCTTTCTCCTTCATTCTCCTTCTGGGATACTGGACATACATGCGCTTGTGCCTGGCATGAGTTTTCATGCCACTGAGTGTGGGACTCAGACCTCAGTTAGCTATGTGGGTGTCTAGCGCCTTAACCATTACACTACCCACTGGCCTGAGAACTTCCATTTTTGACTAGGCAATAATAAGAAACCAATTCTTCGCTTATAGTTTGAATATCAGAACATCGGATAATTTTCTAAGACTAGCTGCAGGCTCTGTAAAATTCAAATTCTGCTTTTTCACTAGTCATATACCAGTGCTTTAGGATATACTCATATAAAAATTACAGATATAAATATGGATATAGAAGTCAGTGTAAGTATTGTTATAGATATATGAATAATAGCACAAAGTGCGTATTTCTCATCTCACTTGAATTAAGTTAGTATGAATCTTACATGGATTGTGATGTTAAGATATATATTACAATTCCTGCAGTGACCAGTGAGAAAATAACTCGTAAAATATGGGTTCAAAAAAGAGTTGCATCGGGAACCAGCAGTTAGCGTAATGGCTATGTCGCTGGACTCCCACGTAGTCGACCACGGTTCGTGTCCCGGACCTGGTGGCTTAAAACTCACGCCGGGCGCGTGTGCATGCGTGCCCAAGATCCCGAGAGGAGAATGGAGGAGAAGGGATTGCGGCACGGCCATCCCCCCTGGAGGGTGATTTCTTGCTTTCTGTCTCTAAGTCTTTCTCTGTCTGGCGAGCGCATGCGCCCTATAGCGAAAACCTCTCAAAAAAAAAAAAAAAAAAAAAAAAAGTTACATCAGCGATTACTATACTTGGTCAAGCGTTAAACTCCCTTTAAGCAGATTATTAGACATCCCAGACATTATGCCTAAGAAGTTATTTTTACTAATATTGGTAGAGGCCCATGTACAGCAATGTTCCAGTAAAATTTTATATACAAAAACAGAAGAGGGCTGAATTTAGACTTAAGTTTTTATTTTGCTGATGTTCTAGGAGAGTAAGGAAGATATCAGTAAAGCATTAAACTCCACAAAACTGAAAACATGACTTCATTATTTTATTTGTTATATATCTCATCTAATCACTTTAGCAATGGGATTAATTTTATCACCTGGCAAACTTTGTTGATAGCAGGTTAAAATGTACATTAATAAAAGATAAACATTTAACCAGAATTATGATAAATGCTTTGCAAGTTCTAAACATTTAAATAGAAAGAATAAAGAGTATTCCTATGAAGCTGAAAAACTACAAAACAAACAGAGCAATTTTAAGCAAGATAAAAAAAGAAATTATACATAGTACCCATGTAATTTTGATGTTAATTAATATATTAGGATTTTATGTTGTGCTAGCCAGGCTATTGTTGGGAAATAAGAGACATAAACAAACTAGTAAATGACAGTTACCAGAATATTATGAAGAATTATCAGGAGACATGGATCAGCTCTTTTCAGCCATATCTATGTATATGGGCCATTAGTCTTCTATTACCAGAAATAATAAAAGTGGCTGTTTTGGGGCCAGCAGGTGGCATAGTGGTTAAGACACTGAACTCTCACGTGGTCGACCATGCTTGGAGTCCCCAGAGTCACTGGCTTGAAACTCATGCCAAAAGATGTGCATGAGCACCCAAAGTCCTGAGAGAAGAATGGAGGAGAAGGGATTGTAGCTTGGCCTTTGCCCTGGTGGGGGGTGATTTTTTGCTTTCTGTCTCTGTGTCGCTCTGGCTAGTACACATGCCTTGTAGTGGAATAAAAAAAGCTCTCAAAAAAAAAAAAAAAAAAAAAAAAAAGGTGGGCTCTCTTAAATTGTTGGATCCAAGGGACCAGCAGATGGTGTAGTCATTATATCCTTGGACTCCCACATGGCTGACTGTGGTTCGAGTCCCGGACGTGGTGGCTTGAAAATAAGATTGGGTGTGTGTGTGCCCAAACTCTTGAGAGAAGACTGGAGGAGAAGGAATTGTGCTGTGGGCATCCCCCCAAGGGGATGATTTCTCACTTTCCCTTTCACTGTGTCTGTCTGTCTCTCTTCTATTTCTCTCTCTCCCCAATGAGAGTACATGCCCTAAGGCAAAACCTCTTAAAAAAAAAAAGGATTATTGGATTCAAATGAAAACTATATGTATTGAGATCAGTCTTGTCATTGGAAAAAATAATCTAGTATAGTGCTAATAAATGCCCACAACGATAATTTAAAATGTCTTGAATTATCAACAACATAATAGTAGATTTTATTAATGATGGGCTTATGTAAGTATATTTTATTATGTAAAATCTAATGAAAATTGTTAATTAGGTGATGTTTATTAACATCCTTTATTTTTTAGAACAACCTACAATCTATTCTTAGTAAACATTTAATCAGTTATTTGTTTGGAAATATCTAATATGTAGCTGCAGAAAACAACTCCAGAAATATTCAGCATTGTAAAATAAGTTGAAAAAAATATTGAAAGCTTATAAAATGATCATTTAGATGTTTCTGGGTTCTGAGGTCACCTTTTCAGTTCAGATTCTATCCACACAATTCCTGTTTTAGGGCAGACTTCTGAAAACCCAGTGACAGACTTTACACAGCATACTCATGCGTATGCCACGGCACACTATATTATCATCATTTCTACAGCTTGTCTATTCTTTATGCAAATCACAAGAATAATATGGCAGTCGACAATGTTGCTGAATTAATTTTATGGAATTTAAATTTGGTTCTTCATATTGCTTATGTCATGTATCCCATTAATATCCATCTTACTAATTTTGAGACTCTATAAAAATGTCTGTCATTAGTGATTTTTAATAACCATTTCCAATTTTATTTTAAATATTCTTGAATAGGATAGTACGTATACTTCATATTTTAGGTCTACTTTTTCCCCCTCACCCTTTTTATTCTAAAAAAAAAGAAAAACGTAAAACTCATTACTCTGATATGTATTCAGTTTTAAAGTGTTCTTTCATTCTGAGCTGGTTTGGGGTACATAATGAATTGAGCTTCTCTGACAATGAATTTCAAATAGATTTTGTGTGTGGGATTATTGAGAGGTGAAAGATACTCCATGTCTTCCTAAATTGAATACTCCATTTATTTAATGGGTGGCTTGTTTGCTTAAGGCACTCTTTCAATTTGTACCACTTGGTAATATACCCACCAGGAGGCAGGTTGGCCTTCTCACCCTACATATATTTAATGCTTTCTTCAGCCCCCAGCATCCATTTTCCCTAACCAGTTGGGGCATATCTTGTAAACAGAATAAATAATTAGCTACTTAACAGCTTCTTACTTGGAACATGAATTTTTAATCACTTAAGTGCAACATGGCAGAATGAGTGAACATATGCCTATATTTTCCTAAGAAAATAATGATCAGACTCACTGTTCTCAGCAGGGCTCTTTAAAAAAAACGAGAGAATTTAATGGAGCTTGGTGGCCTTAGGACACTGTTCAGTAACCAAGAATACAGCTAGGTTTCTTGGGAAAATTCTAGTTTCTATACTGAGAAAAACAATACCTATGAGTCAGTAATCTCCCAACAATTTTTTTTAAATATCCTGTCTGCCATATTTGCAGTCAGAGAGAGACGTGCTACAGTTAGAGTGTGATACGTCTCATGTCCCATCTCCTATAGTTTACATCCTCTCAGAACAGTAAGAAAAGAGGAGATTCATGATAAATTACTCTAATACTTAAACTCTTACTCTGGAATTATTTATTCTACTTTTTTTCCGGAAATAGAGTTGTTCATATCTTTCCTGACTATAAAGTTTTCTCCTTCCCTGTTCTTTCTAGTAATTACAGTGGTTTTGCTAGGATGATATTCTAAGTCACGCTGAGGAGCCAATTAGCTTCCTCTGTGCATGATTTATACAAACAGGCTTTTACATGTCCTAAGATATCTATCCCAAATTAAGTCACATGCCCCAGTTTTAAAATGTTACATTTCTCCTATGTCTAATCAGAAAAACATCTTGTTGAATGAGTTTACATGGGTTATGCCCTTTATTAATTCCTGCATATTAGACAGTTTTTTCAGCACACTCAGTCTTCTGAGGTATTCAATGTTTTCTTAAAGTGTCACATCCAAATTACTCAGCAGAAACAAGTTTTTAAGCCATGTACTTGTACTTTCTTTTTTCTTGCCTTGCCTTTACTTATTCCTCTATCCCTTTATCTCTGTCTCTCACTTGCTCTCTTTTCCTTGAACTAAAGTGAGAGAGAGAAAAAAAAAATCTGCTTTCTAATTTAAACCATTAGCAAGACCTGTGGTTGGATACCATTATGCTACTAATGGATTCACAGTGCAATGTGACACCATTTGTGATCTCCACGGGGAGATAGACGCACATCATACACATGTTTAAGTCTAAAAGGGTATACTAATGGTTTCAGCACTTCAGTGTTAAGTAATGAAAAATTTTCCCCTTTGGTAGGAAGCTGTTGTAATATAATCCATGTTTTCAGGGAATCATAGGGGCTTTTCTGTCTTAATTGGAACTATGCAGAAGTTTCAGATTAGATTGGTGAATTAAGATGAAGCATGGACATGCTTGTAGTTTTCTCCCATTAACTCTCACCTCCCTTCTGTCACATATCCACCAGGAGACCTGATTTTCACAGACTTCCACTAGACACGTGGTTCAGTGTCCATGGTATTTCTCTAACGCTGTAACCACGTTGGGATTTTATGCACTGGATTTACTAGATGAGTGTGCCTCTTTATTCCTTCCTCCCTTTTAAAATATTTTTTTAATATTTAATAGCTAAACTCTAATAAAACAGATTGCTTTTAAAACATAATTCAGAGATGACTGTAATTCTTAGACCTAGAAGACACTTTATCATTTTATCTCATTTAAAATGTAGTGAGGAAACAAAGGCCCTGTCAATTTTCTCAAGCAGTATATTTTGAGTCAGTTAATGTGTTACGATTTTCTTATCTTTTATATTTTTGATATTATAGAAAATGGCACAATTTAAAAATCACCAAGTAATAATTTTAGATTTGAGAATATGGAGAAAATATTTAAATTAAATAAGGGTATGATGCTTCCTGCTTCAAGTCTAAGAAACCACTGGTAAGAAATCAGGGGTTGTAACCAGGGAAGAAGGGCACGCTGTGAAGCTCTCACATTCAGCCCTACTTCCCTGGCACTCTTTATCCAAGCCGGGAAGGAGGTGATAAAAGAGAATGAAGGGGGAACCAGCAGTTAGTGTAATGGCTATGTCGATGGACTCCCACGTAGTCGACCGCGGGTCGCGTCCTGGACCCGGTGGCTTAAAACTCACACCGGGCGCGTGTGCGTGCGTGCCCAAAATCCCGAGAGGAGAATGGAGGAAAGAGATTGTGGCGTGGCTATCCCCCCTGGGGTGTGATTTCTCGCTTTCTGTCTCTATGTCTCTCTCTGTCTGTCTGGCGAGCGCACGTGCCCTATAGCAAAAACCTCTCCAAAAAAAAAAAAAAAAAAAAAGAGAATGAAGGGAAAAAAAATAGAGAATGAGAGAACATTATTCACAATGGGCACGTTTTATAGGACGACTAAGTTGTCAAACCGTCCCTTTCGAGTTTAAGCCTCTCTACTCTTCTCCTTTTCATATTCAGTCTTCAGTCAGGAGTGCACACATTGGTGTGGCACCAAGAATAGAATAAAGATCCACATTAAGTATAAACAAAATCTGACATTTGAAAGCTCTTAGGAAGTCTGCATGTCCCATGAAACCATCATATGCCAAGTGTTGAATATTGCATGCTTCACAGCATGCCGTGATAACATGGATCCTTAGCAGCCAGCAAGCCAGACTACCAAGTAATGTGGGACAGTATGATGGTGTGGAAGCAGCAATGACTTGTAGGGGTGGTTTATTGCTAAGATTTAATGTTAGTTAAGTTCTAATGTAGATTTACACAAGTTCTTCTGTAACACTTGGGCTTCTTGCTGGCTTCAGAACTCCTTGAACAGATTCCATCTATATATACTTCTTTTCTTTTTCTTCTTCTTTTAACTGTAATTTCAAGGTAGTATTACAAAAGACAGTGATTTTACTTGGAACATTCTAGTTTTAAGATTATACTGATTTCTTTCATATCATTTTTCTCTTAACCTACTTTTGTTTTTCTGTTGTGGCAATAGCTTTGTCACAGATGTATAGCTTTAGACAACCATTATTTTTTAACTTATTTCTGTAACTGTTGTTCCTATCATGTTCTTTAGTCCATATTTTGAAAATTATCAGAATATTGTTTAAAAGGTTAATAAGGTTCAAAAAAATCTGTCCTCAGAATAGCATACACTCCCTAGAAACTATTGACTTTAAAAAACTTAGCAAATTTGAAAAAGTGATACTCTAAATGGATTAAGATTTTATTAAAAGTTATATTTATCTTAAACTGTATTATTTGTTTATTCAAATTATAAACTGAAAATAAATAGCACTAATGAGGTCTGTTAGTCTTACAATAATGCCAAACTAATAATTAGAACATTCCTGGCTTTTGCAATTCCAAATGTCCAAGAAGTGAGGAATATTTCACCTGTTTCACTCAGCTTCTTCCCATCCCTGTAATATCAAGACTTGAAAAGCAGGCATCACGTGTTCATTGTGCAGTAAGTTAACGGAGATACAGAAGGGCTCTGTGAATTGCCAAACAAGGTTAGAGAGTTGTCTTTAAACAGTACTGAGAACAAATTCACACCTCTTTGCGAATGCTTCTATTCTCTATATTCAACTTCAGTATTTATGCTAAAGATGCAACATAGATGCAGTACAATAAAGAGGCTTAATACATTTTATACATTAAACCCTGAATGATAGTTTTTATACTGTGTTTATGCAATTGAATTTTCATGCAGCCCACATATAATTTCAGCTCTTTGCTTAAAACCCATCTAGTTGCTCAAAAATTCTTGTCATTTTAAAAAAAAATGTAATGATTGAATAATTCTGCTTTAAGCAGCAGAAATGGTTAATTTGGACACACTGTGATAAGAAAAGGCAATGTAAGACAGTAATAGGGCAGTCAGTGCCAAGTGAAATAAAACAATTGTGCCAGCAGTTGGAATGCCATATGGAAAAATGAAGCCTGGTTTCATAACCAGGATGGAGAAAAATCTGTCAAGGGTTATTTTTGTTGCATATTCATGACCTGATAAATTGTGTTAATTGCTAAAAGAACGAGGAGTCAACCAAGAATGGATTTATTGTGATAGGAATGGAACATGTTAAGAATAGCAATACAGTTTTAGAAATCTATCAAAGAGGTAGTGCAAGGTTTTTTCTTTTGTGTTGTGGGCTTTCTTTGTTTTTGTTTTTTATGTGTTTTTTTGTTTGTTTTTGTTTTCTCAGCACTGTCAGAGAAAAAAATTAAACTTTATTTTTGGATTTTAAAATATTTTATATGTTTTTCATAGATAGATAGATAGACTTAGATTTTTGTCATAATGCATGTGCACTTGCCAGAGACATAGAGGGAAGTTGAGGAAGCACTCCCTTCAGGGGGGATGGCCCTACTGCAATTCTTCTCCATTCTCATCTCAGGATTTTGAGCACACACGCACACATGTCTGGCATGTTTTTCAAGCTGCCAGGTCTGGGACTTGAATTGCAGAGTCAGCCATGTAGGATCCAGCATTTTAATCACAATGCCACCTAATAGCCTTGTTTTTCCTATATTTATATATAGAAACTCCATAAATCTTGAGACACTTATGTATACCAGATTTTAATTAGAACTAGAATAAAGGCTTTCACATTAAAAATGTAGTTAACTTGTACATAATTTTTACTAAATAAATGCACAGAAGATATAGAAATATATATTAAATAGCCTGGACTTTTGAAAATTTTGTATGTTGTGTTAATCTAGAAAGTGCTACTTGCTGAACGTGTCCAATTATAAATGATATGTTTTACTTTAGTTTTCTTTTTGTTGCTGTTTTTTGTTATTGCTGACTTTTGCATAAGACATAGAAAAGGTAGTCAAGGTTTGAAGACCAAACAAATGTGGACACATTAATTTCAGATTCATATTTTCAATCACAATTTTGGTCAAATATAATTTAAAATGACAAATTTATAAAACCATTAATACTATTTCAGTGTGGTTTGGGAGAGATTATAAAAGACAAGTTTAGGAAAATAAAAATGTAAAACTACTATGCAAATAGTTTCTGCTTTGTTGTTATTATTAATTAATACTTTTGAATAGAAATAAACAGAAAGATTATAATAACCAAACTATGAAAAAGCTGTTAAACTGGGGATTAAGTGAAAAATATCGTTTTGGATACTCTAGCAATGACTCAAAGAATTGACTCAATTTCCTTCTAACTAATGAGATACATTCTAGGGAAACTCTATTTTAAGGGCATTTCTAGAATAAGCTTTTCTTTTAAAAGATATCTGAAATATCCTCATTTTCTAGAACTACTGTACATTCTCAAGAGTTTTTTCTTTTTTAAAAGAAATTATTTATTTTATTTAATTTTATTATTATTATTATTTTGAGAAGTTATTGCTATAGGGAGCGTGCGCTCGCCAGACGGACAGAGAGAGACAGAGAGATAGAAAGTGAGAAATCACCTCCCAGGGGCGATGGCCACGCCACAATCCCTTCTCCTCCATTCTCCTCTCGGGATCTTGGGCACGCACGCACTCGCACCCAGCATGAGTTTTAAGCCACCGGGTCCGGGACGTGAACCACGGTCGACTACATGGGAGTCCAGCGACATAGCCATTACGTTAACTGCTGGTCCCATATTTTTTAATTTGACCAAAAAGAGAGAGAACGTGAGAAAGCAAGTGTCCAGGTCTGGGACTCTTAACTGTGGTTGGACATATGGTAGTCTATCACTTGACCACCACACCACCTGCCAGTCCCAGATTTTCTTTTTTTTTTTTTTTTTTTTTTTTTTTTTTTTGAGAGAGGTTTTTGCTATAGGCCGTGTGCGCTTGCCAGTTTTCTAATTTTATATCAACCTAGAGAAGTTCGTACCCTTACAAAATTCATGCATTGAAACACTAAACCCCAAGGTGATGGTATCTTAATTTATTTTTTGCTGCTCTAATAATATCATAGACTGGGATATTTATAAAGAAAATAAATGGATTTGGACTAATCACCACTTAAAAGCACCACTTCTTAATGTTCCAGTGACAGGTTTCTAGTACATCGGCATTGGTGGACATGTTAAAATGAGAACAGCTAATATTTGGAAATAGGGTTTTGAGATATAATTAGATCAAAAGGTGAAGCCTTCATAAATGGATGAGTGCCCTTATAAGATCATATACGAGAGAAATGCTCTCCCTGCACCATATAGGACATAAGCAGGAAGAGAGCCCTCACCAAAAACTGTGCTGGCTGGCACCTTAATGTTGAACTTGCCAGCCTCCATACACTAAAGTATAAATTTATATATTCTAAGCCACCCAGACTATGATATTCTTATTATAAGCAACTCAAACTGACCAAGGACAAAATTGGTATGTAGAAGTGGGAGGAAGCTCTAACAAATACCCAAAAATAAGAAAGCAGCTTTGGAACTGGGTAATGGGTAGAGAGAGGTTGGGAGAATTTTGAGATTTATGCTAGAAAAAGCCAGTATTACCTTAAATGAACTGCTAAAGGTAATTCTGGCGAGGGCTCAGTAAACAAAGAGCTATAGAGAAAATACATACATAATTATGATCAGAATATTCATAGAAAACTGGACAGTAAAAGCCATTCAAGTGAGATCTTAGATGGAAATGAAGAACATGTTGCTGAAAACTGGAAGAAAAGTGGTATTTGTTAAAAAGTAGCAAAGAACTTGGCTGAATTATATGGGTCATCAGAAGAGTCATGATGCATTTTTGCATAGAAAAACAGAAAAAAATACATCATGACTCTTTTCATGACTCAGTGTCTGTGTTCTAGTGTTCTGTGGAAGGAGGAACTTACTAGTGATAAAAGAGAATGTTTCATATACAATATTTCTATTATTCATTTTTCAATTGCCAGAGCACATGCACTCACTAGAGAAAGAGATACAGAGAGAGAAACAGAAAGCTACCCCACATTGGAATGTGGTCACATGCAGTTCCTTCTCTTCCATTTCTTCATCTTGTTGGCATTTGGAGTATGTACAGACACATTCAAGCTGCTAGGACCAGTATTTAAACTGTGCTCAGCTGTGTGGGATGTAGCTTTCCTTAACCACTAGGCTACAGGATTGAGCCAGATGAAGATATGTCTAAAGAAACTACTGAAGGAGCATCTTGGTCCCTCTTAACTACTCATAGGAAAATGTAAAAAGAGAGAAATAAAATGAAGAAGGAATTGCTAAGGAGAAAGAAACTTGAACTTAAAAATCTGATAAATTTTTAAGCCTATCTATATTACATAGAACACAAGAGGTGCGGTCAAAATTCCAGCTGATAAGGAGATTATTACAAGTGTGAACAAAGGAGGGGGTGGGGGGGTTGGGGGGTGGAGGAGACAAAATGAAGGAAGGCTCCTGGTCTTGGTAGATCTCCAGGACTGATCAAAGACCTATTTTGCTGCAAAAATATGCTATTATTAGACTGCCACTGAGCACCACGGGCCCATAAGGTCCATAGGACACAGGTCCCAAGGACAAGGCTGCCTCCAGCTCGGTTTCCAAGGGAAGGATTTCTGCCTAGAACTAATGTGGGGGGAGCCATCACCTACTTACCAATAGGCTAGAGCAGGGGAGAGCAAGGCGAGCCATGGTGAAATTGCCATCCCAGTGAGCTCCTGTGGGTCTGGAAGGCAAGAGCAGTGACCCAAAGTGTATAATTCTTGAGCTTTCAGATCTGATTATATTTGCCTTTCTAGGTTTTGCACTTACTCAGTACCCATTACCCATTGGTTCATTTTCGTTCTGCATTTCTGTAGTGGGAATGTTTGTTTAGGACTGTGCCACCATTGTTTTTGGAAGAATCCAATTTTGTCAGGTTCAACAAGTTAACAGATGAAAAGGAATCTTTTCTCCTCATGAATTGTACTTCAAGTCCCACCCATATTTGAATTGGATATTATTTAGGTGATAATGGGGACACTAGAGAATTAATCCTGAAATGAGTTAAGGCTTTTGGGCTCTTAAAATTGAATGAATGCCGGTTTCATTTGAGAAGGATATGAATTGGAGATTCAGGGTATGGAATTGTATGGAATAGAATGTTCTGAATCCTCTAAATTTAATAGGTTGAAGCCCTAATTTCCTATGTCACAATATTGGGTGGTGGCATATTTGGGAGTACTTAGCTCATGAGAGTATGGCCTTCATTAATAAATTAGTGACCTTATAAGAAATACACACACACACACACACACACACACACACGAGAGAGAGAGAGAAAGAGAGAGAGAGAATCTCTCTCACTTTCTCTCTCTCTCTCTTTCTCTCTCTGTCCTATGTGAGAAGATAACCAAGAAGAGGAATTTTACCAGGAACTGAATCACCTATTACCTTAATCCTAGACTTCTCAGACTCCAGAATTGTGAAAAATAGATTTCTGTTGTTTAGCCTCCTAGTCTATGATATTCTTGTTACATCAGCCTGAATGTAAGGAAATTAATGTAAGGAAATTAAAAAAAAAAAAAGCATTTCCTTACATTAGTTAATTAATGTAAGGAAATTAAAAAACAAAGCAAAACAAACAAAAACTCTTGGAATTTCAGGTTGCGCTATATTGACTTAGCTTTAAAGATATGGAATCAACTAGTCACCTCCTTTTGTCATTGATTTCAGACAATGATTAAATACCTTTCAGTATTTTTTTTTTTTTGAGAGGTTTTTGCTATAGGGCGCATGTGCTCGCCAGACAGAGAGAGGCAGAGAGACAGAAAGCGAGAAATCACCCCCCAGGGGGATGGCCACGCTGCAATCCCTTCTCCAACGTTCTCCTCTCAGGATCTTGGGAATGCACGCACATGTGCCCGGCGTGAGTTTTAAGCCACTGGTCTGGGACACAAACCGTGGTCTACTACATGGGAGTCCAGTGACATAGCCATTATGCTAACTGCTGGTCCCAGTATTCTAACACAGGAATAAAGGTCATAACTCATCAAAAATAATAAAATCAAAGCAGTAATATTTGAGATATTGTGGTCATACAATCTATACACTTATCTGTAAATTACTATATACAGAGTTTGGTTGGGGGCACATCTAATGGCGCCATTGCGCCAAACTGAAATAATTGGAGTATGCACTAAAAGAACTATAGGAGCTAACCAATGATATATTATGTATTAGTTTAATCAAAATACTCTAAATGTATACAGCAATTTTCAGTTGTATCAACTTCTAAGATAGTAAGTTTCTTTTTTTTTTGCTGTTTTAATATAAAGATATTATGAGAGTAATACAATCTTAAATAAAACTTTCATTAAAATGTGTTAGAATAATAATACCATATGAACACAGTACTATTTTTTTTAATTTTTTTTATTTATTTTTAAGTTTATTTATTTGCATTCATTCTCTGAACATCATTACAGCATACAAAATGAGATTTTCCATCCAAATTGCACTATATATTGTCTCAATCAAGCACATCAACAAACATGTTATTGTCAGCAAATGATCTTCCATTTCTTGTCTTCTGTATGTTTTGCTTTTTTCCCCCCATCCTAGATTCTCTATCTCTTACCCTCTGCCATCTCCCACTCTCCTCCCACAGTCTCTGGTATCTATGTTTGCTTTTTATACTGTTTTCTCCTCACATTTTATTGTAACGCCAAAGACCCTAATCAATCCAAATACCCTCATAGCAAACACAGGTGATACCCACATTTCCATGAACACAAGTCTTACTTTACACATCCTATAAAGTAGCACCTAGCTGTGGCTACATATCCTACTGCAGTCATTGAATAGATATACAACTTAATCAGAGGGACAAGTCTGGATTTGAATATTATATCCCAGAATTTAATCAGGAAAATTGAACCAGAACAGAAGATAAAAGTACATGAGACTGATAGGTTCATGCACCTTCCATTTGAACAGAATCCTAACTTGTTTCCTGGCTTTAAGCAAAGTTCCTTGGCATTTCTTTGAGTTAAGTTAAAACTGGTTTTCTTAGTAGTAATGAGTGAACTCACCATTGAAAGTAGTTAGATTATGTAGGAAATTGTGTGATCAATGCAACGTGGGTGGGAAAGGAATGAAGGACAATTGTAGACACTGGAGGTGGTGTGAGAGGAGGGTGGGAAGGGACAGAGGGTCAGAAAGAGGGGTGGAAGTAATTCTAGAGACTAGTAATGGAAAATTTTTTGTAATGTGCATGATTGTATCACTATTCAGTGTGTACTGGATGGGAGATTGCATTTTGTATGCTGTGATGAAGCTTAGGGAAGGAATGTAAATTGAGTAACACAGTACTATTTTAAAAGTCCTAGAATATAACTTATGTACTCCTTTACTATAGTCCCGTGTCACACTGAACTTCCTTTGAAGCACATTGCCTTTAAACTCATGTCTTCCTTCTGGACTATAAATTCACTGAAAATAAGTTCCACATCTCTGGCATAAGAGATTTTTCTACTAAGTGCACTGGCTAGTACACAGGATTTTTATGGATATGGATCTATATGTTATATGGATTAATGAATATATATTATATTGCAAATGGATTCATTATTTAGAAATCTAGCATTTCTAAAACTTCCACCATGTGGACAAAACACTATAAGTACTGAATTTTTTGTTTTTGAGAGAATTTTGGTATAAGGTGCATGCACTCACCAAGGAGACAAAGAGACAGAAAGTGAGAAACCACCCTCCCCTCAGGGCAGGGGATGGCCATGCAGCAGTCCCTTCATTTTCCTCTCAGGATCTTGAGCATTCATGCATGCACACGTGCCTGGCACAAGTTTCAAGCCTCTCAGTCCGGGATTCAAACTGTGTTCAGCCATGTGGGAGTCCAGCAACGTAACAATTACACCATCTGCTGGTCCCAGCACTGAATTTTTAAGTTAATTGCCTGTCATCATCTAGAAAGTCTACAGACAACACACTCGCACCTTTTTCAAAAAGTAATGCCGGACTGAGTTGTAGGAGAGTCGTCTTCTTTGCTTGGTGTACCTCTTTACATCTGTCAATGTGCATAACAACACAAATCCCTAAAACTTCTTTTTAAAGAAAAATTTTTGCATTTAATATTGAAAACAAACCAAAGATGAAATTATATGTATGTGTTATTGGTGGCAAGATGAGATGATATCCGCAAAGATCATGAAATAAACACAATGAATGCTGCTATTTTTCAAGCAGCCAAAGGCTGTCAAGTAATATAAGAACCAACTTAGATGGAGATTCACCTACATTTGCGGGGCTGCACGAGACCCACCCTTGGTCCAGCCCTGAGTGCAGTCTACGTTTCCTATTGTTGGGAACTTTATGATCTGATAATTGGAAAAAAAAATCATGTTTATCATAAAAAATAATTAGAATAATAATAATAATGATTGGGGGAAACATAGGAAAGATATTGAATGTTGAAGCGGGGAGATTTATGTCTCTGTACTGACTGACATGCATGGCATTCCCTTTTGAAAAAGCAATGTAATACAGTGTAAAGTTATATGTAATTCAATGTAATAAAAAAATAGATAATAAAAAAAAAAAAAGATCTTTTTACTGACTACAATAAGCTATATAGCCCAAGCTAGGGACTACTTCAGAGAGTATGTTCACTTTGCTCACCGAGGTTTACACCTAAAGTCAGACATGTGTTCACAGATATGTATATATCAGCTGTGCTTGCTATTGAAAGTTTTTAGATAACTAAGATCTTTAATGAATCAATAAAATGTGGAGAAGGAAAAAGAAGGCATTGAAAACAACTGTATATACTAGAGACAGTGTGAGAGGAGAGTGGGAAATGGCAGAGAGTGAGAAGAAGGAAATCAAAGGGGGGGCAAAATATATAAAAAGCAAGAAATGGAAAATTATTTGTTGACAATAGCTTGTATGGTGATACCCTTGATTGAGTCAATATACAGTATATTCTGAATGGAAAATCTCATTTTGTATACTGTACTGATCTACAGTAAATGAATTTAAATAAATAAATTAAATTGTTTTTTTTTAAAAAAAAAAAAGAACCAACTTAGATGCATTATTTTACGTGGTCCCCACATCTACCTCACATGTGAGAAAACTCATTTTCAAGTGAGATGCAGAGGACTTTAACAATTTATTCAAAGTCACAATATTAAGTGATAGAACTCAGATTTGACATCATGTGTGTTGACTGCTCAAATTCATGTATTTTCCACTCTTCAGTATCTCTTTAGTTATGTAAGAAATTTGTAGATTAACACTACAGACCCAAATCGCAATTGGCATTTAACATATTTGTTTCTCTGATTGCAATTTTCATTTAATGTCATTAAAAAGTCATTTTCCATGAGTAAATTCAGCAGCAACTAATGATAAGCTATCCAAAAAAGATAAATTGGATATTTAGTAATAAATTTCCTGATATTGCATGTGGTACTTAACCCTTGAGTAGTTGATATCAAGGAAAGTTACCAGTTTGAATGGAATGGGGTGAAAATATTAAGACCTTTCCACAGTATAATAAAAATAGCATGCTCTATGACAAATAAGAATAATTAATGCTGTTAAAGAAGCATGTACTTGGGCCAGCAGGTGGTGTACTTGTTAAGGGGCTGGACTCTCACATGACTGATAGCAGTTTGAGTCCTGGACCGCATACTTGAAAATCATGCCTGGTGCATGTTGTGCATGCCCAAAATACTGGGAAGAAAATGAAGAAGGGATTACAGCGTGGCCATTTCTCCCTGATGGGGGTGATTTCTCACTTACCCTCTCTTTGTCTCTCTCTGGCAAGTGTATGCGCCCTATAGCAAAAAACTCTCTCTCTCTCTCTCTCTCTCTCCATATATATATATATATATATATATATATATATATATATATATACACTAACCATCAAAAAATTGCAAAATTTGTCAAGTTCATTAAAGTGTGGTTACAGACTTAAGAATAATGAAAGATAATAGTGTCTAGAAGCAAATTGTATGTTGATTCTTGTTATTTTCTCATTTTCAGATTGTTCCATTATTTTCTGTCAAGAACAGTGCTTGCTGGTTTTCTTGGTTATCTTGCTTCAAATGAGTTAGAATTTTAGTCTACAAGCTCAGTTAGTGTATTTTTAACTTTCTTTTTCTGCTCATCCCTATTATAGCTTGTGATTATGCAGAATCAATTTCAATTTTGTTTCATTTTATTTTATGCTTTTTTTTTCTATTAGAGGCTTGCTACATCCCATGCTGATGTTAAACATATTAGCCTTGCAGATCCTCAGCAACCTATCATCAGAGAACTTAGCTCAAGCTCTGTGTACATGTTCTAGATTCCCTAGTCCTTGCCATAAGTCAGTTGAAACTTTGTTCTTTTTGCAGGTTAAGGGACCCTGGACAGGCTTCCAGTTTCTTAAATAAGTTTGACTTGTGTCACGTGTTATTTTTGTGTTATGTTTTTTGAAGCTTTGAGCATTTTCCTCTGTTCACTGTGGAAATGCAGAACATGAGGGCATGTATTGGCTTCATCTCTATCCCCATTCCTTTAGCTCATTAACTTTCACCTTTGTGATGAAAGTGCAGTAGTTTATATGGAGAAACCTTTCTAAGATAAGAATGTATAGCTTTAAGGTTAGTAGAGTGATGTAGAAGGCAAAGTCAAAATGAGGATTTTGGATAAATAAATGGGTATTAATATAGAAATGCAAGATGAGGGAGAAGTTAAAGCCTTTAGATAAAGATCCCAGTTTTGAATTACAAAGTTGTGGGATCCTATAGATTATTCAGCAGACTCCAGTTTTCATTTACATACATCAGGTAATGTGGGGAAACAGGGGGTGGTAGATCAAAGGGTGCACACTTTCGCATAGACAAGGGGGATGAGTTTTGAGCTCTGTTGCTCAGCAGGATGACCGCACCCGTAAATAATGTATCACATACTTCAAGACAACTAAGAGAGTAAATTTCAACTGTCTAGCCATAAAACATGATAGGTCACCAGGTGATAGATGTATTAATTAGCTGATTTAATCATGCCACATGGTATACACATATCAAAGCATCACATTGTACCCCATTCATGTCTACGGTTATGATCTGTCAATAAAAAAAATAAGAAACATTTTTTTTTAATTTTTAAAGGAAAAAAGATCTGACCTCTATATGAAAAAGTTTGCTTATTTACTGTTACTGTTCCTACCTTGTGTTCTGCCACTCATACTTGTTTCATTTTTTTGTGTATGTGCATGTGCATGTGTGTGTGTTTAACATTAAGCAGGTTATTTATCATGGGGGCTGTGTTTTCTTTCTTTGTAGAAGCTATCTTTCATAGTAATATTATCTTTGTAATTATAGTAGGTTATTGGAAAACTCAACAGGTTATATTTACCAAATAATTTGTAGAAAGAAAGAAAGAAAGAAAGAGAGAGAGAGAGAGAGAGAGAGAGAGAGAAAGAAAGAAAGAAAGAAAGAAAGAAAGAAAGAAAGAAAGAAAGAAAGAAAGAAAGAAAAGAAAGAAAGTTATTTTCTCTCTTAAGGAGAAAATAACTCCTTAACTTCTCCTGACCCCTTCCATAGATGTATGACCTGACTTTATTTATACATGTGAATTCAACATTAGTCTATTCCCATAAAATCTGTTATCAGTTTTATTCATGATATACTTATTAAATATTTGTTATTTTCTAACCTAGGGAATATTGGCACATGATAAGGTAAGATTCTATGCTGAATTTATGCCTGGCCTGTGGACAATTTCAGAATGAGGGTGTTTGCTTATGTAGCAAGGCTAGTACCTATGCTTGCTTTACTCGTTTTGAAACTCTGAGTAGAATTTGGAGATAGAAGAAAAGCAGTGAAGGTTTAGTGTCTGACATCCCTCCAGGTGATAGACGTGAGTCGCTCTTCTAACCATGACTAGTTCTGTTCAAGCTTTCATTTGTATCTATTTGACATTTTTCACCAGTATACTATTTCCATCTCTTCCTTTAATTGGTATATTTGTATGAATACATTCTCCAGCCCTGGTTTCTAACTGATCAATGTCCATGCCCTTTTTTTCCAGGGTTCATAACCATACCTATTTCTCACATTCCACTGCAGGTGTAACTTGGTGACTGAACCCTGGTTGCATTTAAGGGGGGAAAAAAAAAGACACATTTCCATAGCAGATCATAAAAATACCCCCCACACTCTCACATTTCCTCTGTACTCTTCACCCATTGAAAACTGGAGGTGACACTGTAGGCTTGACTGTGCAGATAAGACCAAGCTGATGTTGGAAGCCAGTGCTGAAGACGGCTGAGTGTTTGGCCAGTTGAATACCTGGAAGATTTTGTGTGTAGAACAGCCTCCAGGGACCTGCACAGATATTCTATTATTCTGCACCACTGAAATATTGGTATCTACCATTTACCATAGCCCAGATGCCACAAACTAATACGGTACGCCCTTCTTTGAAAATTGGTAACTTACACATTTTATCCACTCTATAAATTTTATTTTCTTTACCTCAAAATTTTCTGAGGGACTGTGATTGGTTAATTTCTTTCTTCACAAGATAACACAGCTAATTGATGGGAAGTTCAGTTCAAACCACGAATGAAACAAATGGCCAACAGCTATTGAATATCTAGAAATTAAGCCTTTCCCTTTGGGGGAAAGGGCCTAATTTGTATTCAATTATCTAATTAATGGTCACAAATCACCTCTGCCTGAAATGGTTACAATGAGAAGAAACTACTGTATATTAAGATATAAAACATAGTTAATTTCCATTTCATTGGAGTTCTCAGTGATCCCCTGAGATCTGATTAAGCAATCATACGGACCTTAGCACTACTCGTGAATGTTCAACAGCATTTGGGATAAGTTATCATCCAGATGTTAGTGATTTTTTATCAGTATTCAATTTCCACTTACTAAATAGTGTAGAGAGTGTGACTAATATTTTAAAATATTCTTTTTCACAAACCATTCACAGAAACTAGTAAAATTGGAGTTAAGTGCTTATTGAGTGATAATGGATACAGATATACTTCTGAAAGGGATAAATGAGTCTGCTGGTGGTCTATAATATTCAGATTAGAAGTGATGGACATCTGCTTCCTAAAGTTTTGTTTTGATCCATTCTAAGTATATGTATGTGTATGTGGTGGGTAGGATGAAAGTTTTGTATTAAATAAAAGTCTTTATATTTACACATATTGGGTCATTGAAAAAGTCATGATGTCTTTTTCTGTTTATCTATGCAAAAAGTTGTCATCACTTTTCTGACAATACAATATACCTCAGCTTTCCATGTGGCTCTAGTTATTTCATGTATCACTTACGTAGACTGTTTCTCCTTCATAAGTTATTTATGTTGTATTCAAGAATAATGTCTATTTGTGCATTGCTTAAATTCTTTGAGAAGCTTTATATTTAAAAATCTTCGGGTTACATTTTCTTTCTGTGTCATATATGAAAATAATGATAGCTAATGCACATTTGAGGACTTACAGTGTCTCATGCATTATTTTATATGCATTACTTGTGTTAATTCAGGTAATATAGTGACTCTTTAGAAAGGTTAAATATCTTGCCTGAGATTATATAGCTAAAAGAGATGGAGATGTAATTTGAGACCAATTGGTCTGTCTTCAGAATACAGTGTGCATGATGCCAGCATGATGTGATGTGGTGAAGGCGCTGGACTACTATGTGGCCCACCACAGTTTGAGTCTCAGACCTGGCAGCTTGAAACGCATGCCAGGTGCATGTACTTGGGTGCCTCAAAATCCCAAGAGGTGAATGGAGAAGAATGGATTACAATGTGGCCATCCCACCTGGGGGGTGATTTCTCTCATTCTGTCTCTTTGTCTCTCTCTGTCTCTCTGGCAAGTCCGTGTGCTTTGTAGCCAAAAAAGCAAAGCAAAAAACAACAAGCAAAAACAACTCTCAAAAAAATTTAAATAAAATCATAAGTCATGCTGGGGGCATGTGCATACATGCCCAAAATATCAGCAGGAAAATGGAGGGTAAGGGATTGTGGTGTGGCCATCCTTCCTGGCAGGTGATTTTTTACTTTCCCTCTCACTATGTCTTTGTTTATCTGGTGAGTGCACGAACCCTTTGAAAAACAAACAAAAAATTGTACATATTGCCTATATTTCTATTTAAAAATATCTAAGTTAGCTTTCAGATCTATTTTATATTTTTTCCCAAATTCATTCAAAATTATAAAATGATAAATGTATTAAATCATCTTTATTTCACTGCATATAAATATTGGATTATCAAAGAAATCATGATGCATTTTTGCATAGAAAAATATGTCTTTTGGGTTCCTTTTCCAACAACCTAATATATATAGTTTTACATTTAATCATTGTACATCTTAACAGCCTACAATACAGCTTTTGAAAGCATGTCAATAAAATCAAAGATGTCACCATACAAATCATTCTCACTAGACATTTCTTTAGCCCCTCCCTCCCACTCTCCACTGTCCACCCCCTTTGCTTATACTCTGGTATGTGTTCTTGCTGTTCCTGCTATTCTGTCTTCCAAACTTCCTGTTCTACCAGAAAGCACTACACATATATATGAACATAAAATGTTTAGAGGAGGTTATAGATGATTAATCTGAAGCTATTTACATTGAGAATTTTTTTCTCTAGCTCAGCTGTGATGGCACATGTGGTAGATGCCATATGATACTGGAGCATTATAGAAAGGCCCCGGGTTACCTGAACATGCTGAGCTTGTTGCTAGAGGACCTAGGATCCTGGCATGCTGAAAGTCTGTGGAGGGGAGATTGCAGCGTGAGGGTTCTGCTGGAGGTCTCTGCTCTAGTCATGAATGTTCTTTGAATTCAAACTTCTGCTCAAAATTATTTACAATTGATGGGGGAAGCAGTTAGCGTAATGGCTATGTCGCTGGACTCCCACGTAGTCGACCGCGGTTCGCGTCTCGGAACAACTCACGATAGAGGAGAATTTGCGGCGTGACCATCCCCCCTGGGGGGTGATTTCTCGCTTTCTGTCTCTATGTCTCTCTCTGTCTGTCTGGCGAAATAGCAAAAAAACTCTCAAAAAAAAAAATTATTTACAATTGATGGAAGCCATGAGAGTTTAAAGATATTTGTCCTAAAAAATAATAAAAAAAGTAAGATAATTGACCATACTGTTTTCTACAAACTAATGTAATATCAGTCTCAATCCTGATCCTTTCCTTTAGTTTTCTACTCTAGTCCTCTTTTTATAGGGTACAGGTTGTTTTTGTTTTCATTTTAAAACAAAAACAAAAACTCTATCAGTCAGAGTTGGGTTTATTTTTTTGCTGTACCACTTAGTCCTTTTTACACATAGCTTGTTATAAAATTCCTGGCCTCTTTTTTCTCTTGGGAATAACAACTGATTATTTCGAACTGTAATAGTAATGCTTTTATTTCATAGAGTTATTAGAAGGATTAAATAATCTTTCAAATGATTCATATTGCATAGGGTCAGGTACATTAGGGTGGGGTCACAATAAAATATATTTAATAATAATGGTGATAACAATGTAAAATTGTGAAGAGCTGCTAAGATATGTCTTCTTTTGGTTGTACTTTGGAAATGAACCACTAATGCTAACCTAAAATAACAACCAATTTAAATGATTATCATGGCCTTTATAAATCACAACTGGAAAACAGAATAATTGCTCTCGAGCTGCCATTATTCCTTTAAGCCAGCTAAAGCCACAATAGTGATAACTACCTCTCCTACTGCCCACTGGAGACTAAGATATTTCCTTGAACTCTTACTGAGCCACCAATTATAAGGGAGAGCAAAAACAGTGGAAGCACTGCAGCATTTTATTACTGGTATAGCTACTTGAGAGAAGAAAAGATTTCAGGCATGAAAACATAGAGTAGGGGCCAGCTGATGAGCTGACCAAGAGTCTCAGATAATTATTTCCATTGGTTAGTAGGACAAGAGAGGCTCCACTAATTTTTTTAGACAATCCTTTGAAATGTCTTAGCTCGAAAGTAAAGAAATCCCAGAACTCATTAAAGTCTTCTAACTAGAATGTGAAATTGTCATCCATATTAAGGGTGGTTTTGAAAGTTCCATAGCAGTCAATTATGACATGATATAAAATTAATTTTTCTTTAGTCATATATATGTCAAGATACTGCTCTGAAAAGATCAACTTACCTTCATTTAATTCAAATGCAACTGATATTTATGGAGTCCTAGTATTTTTATATAGTCATATTATTTCTCCCTCAAATAAATTAAGAAATTATTATCCCCACAATATTTTTCTGTAATAATTTTATCAATTTTTTGAATACCCTATTAATGATTGAGCACGTGGTGTGATCATTTTTTGTTTGATATTAAAACGTATCATCTATATAAATTACTGTTTTAGATTTTTAATTAAATCATTTTGAACCATATTAAGATATTAAATGTTAAATAGATATAGATCATTCTTGTCATTTGCATTGGCAAATTATATTCTTTTGTTCATTACACAGCCAAGAAGTGGTAATGTCATGCTTATCTGTCTCAGTGTTAGTGTTCAATGAAATATAACTACTGGATATTCATACGAATCCTACTTGGCAAATATCTGGAAAATGCCATCTATTTTGCTAGTAAATGTTTACTCTCCTTTCTCATATATTCCTCCTATCATATCCTCCAGATACCACATATTATTTTTTAACATATTTCCTAACTTAATTTGCTAATTGAACATTCGTGTCTTTAGTTTTTAGGTTTATTTCTTTCATTCATAAGAAAAAAACAGAGAGAGAGAGAGAGAGAAGGCAGGCACTCTCAACAGGGTTCTAGCACTGCACTGCCTCCCCAGCCTTCCAGCCAGACCAGATCACAGGCATGCACATGCCTGACTTGTACATGTTGACCTGGGAACCGAACCCCAGTCTTGCAAAAGTGCACTTCAGTGTTGCACTAACAGTTGCATTACTAAGGCTGAGCCCTAGTTTCTTAATTATAAAACTGTGTGTAAGTTCAAGAATACTAGAAATGTATTCTCTGCTATTTAATTTTCTATATTTGTCCCTAATCTGTAAAACAATATAAATTTGTAAAACAAATATAGTACTTATTGCCTATATTTTTACTATAAATGGTTTATTTCCTTATTTCAGTCCCAAGAAGTTTGCTACACCCAATCTTTTTTGTTCTGACAAATATATTGAATTCTCTTTCTTTATATGAGTATCAACCTATGGGAAATAAAATAAGCAGAAGTCAAAGTCAAAACAAAAACTAAGATATTTTTTGTTGTTTTTTTGGAGAGGTTTTTGCTATAGGGCACCTACATGCTCACCTGAGACAGAGAGAAACAGAGAGACAAAAAGCAAGAAATCACACCCCCCCCCCCCCCGCAGGGGGGAAGGCCACACCGCAGTCCCTTCTCCTCCAGTCTCCTCTTGAGATGTTGGGCACGCATACACGCATGCCCAGCATGAGTTTAAATCTCCGGGTCTAGAACTTGACCTATGGTGAACTATGTGGGAGTCCAGCAACATAACCATTACACCATCTGCTGGTCCCCCCAAAAAACAAGTTTTTTTTATTTCTATATTTTAATATGCTGTGTATGTATACATTCACCCTCTCCAATTACTTTTTACCTCAGCTTTATCTGGAATATAGACAATAGAATGGAAAACAAATGTCTGAGTGTAGTTCTTCCATTTAATAAGTTTAATATTCTCTTAGCTACATAGAGGCAAGAGTAAAATAAGGATAGTGTGTATTATATACTATGACATACACTTCAACTTGATTTTCTCATCCTGCCCTGAGGACTTCATCACCCTCATTTTAGCTAGAGTATCATCTACCAATGAAATTTTGGTTCTCAGTCTACTCTTCCATCTTCTTCAAACAGATGGTAAAATGCATTTTATGAAGTACAACCTAATCCTTATGTTAGAGATACATTACTATCCACTATAGGGCTAGTAATATATTCTAGTGTTGCGTACTAACACGCCTGTTATTAGAAAATAAACTGGCCAATATTCCCGCATACTTGAAAACTATTGATTAAACTACTACAGCTTCTGAGATATAGAGTTTTAAATTTTCTAATGTACATTATTAAGCTCCCAAAATAATATATAACATGCAGTGTTTCTCCAGCAAGTTTCACCACAGTACACTTGCCCTTGGAACCATGAACAATTACCATCATGACATCTGTAATGAGAAACTGGTGATGTTGCACAGTAAACTCCCAGAGATCTGCTCTCTTTCTAGCTCTTTATGTTTAACCTACATCTGTTTTATTCTTATTTTGGGGGTTTTGTTGTCATCGTTGTTTTCACACACAACCCACAAAATTGCAGTACCTTCCTACACTTCACCCAGACCATGACTGTTAATAGGATGCCTTGTAACCCTTTTTACTTTTGGTTTCTATCATCCCTCTACACTGTGTCATCTCTAAATCCACACAAAGCTTCTGGAAGATACGGACTAATGTCTTATCCATCTTTTATGACTTATATCTTATGTAGTGTCTGGCACAAACTTTATATATTATCTTTATCATGCAAATTAGTGAGTATTTTCATGGTTACTCATGCAGACAAACTATAGATAGTCAGTAATTACCCTGGATTATCATTCATCTTTCATTTCAGGCTTTCTTTTGCATGATCATCTAGAGTTTACATGTTTTTACAATATGAAAAAAAAACTCAAAAGTATTATGGAATACAAAACTCCAAGTGTTAACAAGGCAACAAGTAACACTATTTCTCTGTTCCAATGACAGGAGTTGTAACAACTTAGTTAAGTTTGTCATTACCTATTTCTACTTTTCATATTCTAAACAGATCCTGCTCATTTAGGTTGATTCATATTAGACAGTCCAGATGATTCAGTTTTCTCATCATTAAACGTTTTGAAGAGTAGAACTAAGTTGCCCGGATCCCTTTACCCTGGTCATCAGTGTTCTTCACTGCAAAGAATTAATTTCACAACCAACATCACCTGACTCTCTGCCCTCTCATGTGTAATGGTATTATGGATGCTGCATTTTCAGTCATTGTTCTGTATTTAAGGTAGGAAGGAGGAAAATGGGATTCACTGGTATTTACAGCATTTTTTAAAATAGTATATTTTTTAGAAGCTGAATGTTTTCCCACTTCACTAGAGTTCCCCAGACTAGGCAGGCATCTGTTTTAGGCCTGACCTGTGTCCTATGTCTGACCTTTGCCACAACTGAAGTGGCAAAGAGCAGTGTTTTCATATCTTATTTCAATTAAGATCCATCTCTCAGCACCTAGACAACAGCAGAGTTATGTTTGTGAAGTAGAAAAGTTGCTTGCTTGCAAGCTTTTAAAATGTTTTTTTATTTCCTTCACCAACTCCGTGACAGTATTGTTTAATATGATAGCAAACCTATAACTTTGACAACAAAACAGTTATTTCACCAAATAAAAATCTAATTAAAATAAAAAAAATTGTCTCCTTGATGTGATTTAAAAATACCTGTGTAAACCCTAAGAAAAAGACATTTTCACCATTAAATATGCATTTCTTTACAGTGTTAAATATTAAGAGTTCAATATATTGTTGAAATTCTCATTGTTAGAATGGGGTCTTCTATTTTATAACAATTTTAACTACTTTGGCATAAAATTTATTAATAATTTTCCATTTGAAGGCCTGGATAATAGAAAGTTATAAATATTGGAAATGAAGCAGTATTAATAGGGGGAGGGATGCAGAAGGCCTAATTGACATGCTAACTCTGATGGGCCCCTTTCTCAGTGGAGCTGTAATGAATACTGAAATGGGAAGACACCAAATGAGAGCTAAGAAGAAAAGGAATGTTTCGCAAATGTAGCTATTTTGCATTTTTCCCAGATATCAACTGTATCTTTTTCAAAGCACGTAAAGGATCTATGGTTGGGCTAGTTGGTGCTGTGATGGTGAAGGTGGCTGGATCCCACATGACTGACTGCACAGTTAAAGTCATGGCTTGAAAACACTTGAGGCATGTGTGTGTGCATTTGGGTATGCCCAAAATCCTGCGAGGAGAATGGAGGGGAAGGGATTGTGCCGTGGCCATCACCCTGGGAGGTGTGCATTCTCACTTTTCTTCTCTCTCTTTCTCACTCTCTCTCTCTCTTTCTCTCACGCTCCCTCTCTCACTCTCTTCATGAGCATACTTATCCTATAGTAAATTAAAATAAAAAGAAACAGAAAACTATTGTTTAAAAAAGGATATTATATTAATTTTGAAAATAGTGCTACTACCTAAAATAGAGTCATTCACACGTTTTTGATCATTAAAAGTCTGTTGATGATTTTCAAATGAGTGATACTCTTAATTCTATTTATTTACCTATATTCATATATAAAATAAATATTCATGAATTGATATAAACAATGTTTTCTTCTTAACTTGAATTACAAGAATATTTTACCTTGCCATGGCCAACAATATTACTAAATCTGTGTCCTCAATAAATAGTTTTGAATTGTTTGTGTACTATTAACATGCAAAAGTGATTCAGATGAATTTGTAGCTGTGATTCACTTTTTTGTTAGACTGTCAGTAAAATTGATATAAAGTGCAATATTGTCATCAATTTTCCAGATACGGAACATGAAAGATTGATTGACATTAGCCCTGAACATGTAGTGTTGGTTTCTTATGGCTATGGTAACAAATTGCTGTATGTTTAGTGACTCAGTAAGTCAGAGTCCAACAAAGTTCTCCCCTAGCTAAAAGCAAGAAGTCAGCAGGGTTCAGTTTTCTTTTGGAGGCTTTAGCGAAGAACCTATGACTTGCCTTTTTCTGTTTCTACAGGATGCCTGGATTCTTCATCTTGTCGCCCCTTCCTCCACATTTGTTAGCAATTATGGCTGGGTCCTTACCTTACTTCATTCCGATCTTCTTTCCTGCCTCCCTCTTCATTTTATGGACCGTGGTTATTATACTGAGCTCACCAGGATAGTACTGCATAATCTCCTTACCTTAGGGTCATTAATTCAATTACATCTAGTCCCTTTTGCCATGTAAAGTCACTATTCATAAGTTTCACTTTAGGAACTGGTTTTTTTGAAGAAGGCCATCATTTTGCTTTTCGTATTTGTTTTTCTTCAGTTAACACTTACAGTATTTTCACTTAGTGAAAAATAAATGAATCACAAGTCTGTGATCATGGGTGCTCGCACAGATTTTTTTTTTTTTTTAAATGAGGCTTTAACATGCTTAGAATGTATCACAAATTAATCTTGTGTGTCTTCATAACATTTTTACATTCGTAAGAAACTTACAAGGTAAGAATTATTACTACCATTGTCATTCTCTGAATAGATACTGAAGCCTAGAAAATTTATGAAAATTGCATAATGCTGACAAGTGGTAACCTACTCATTATTACACTAAGCTCTTAATCTCTTAACTATAAAACTAGTAATACTTAGTCTTTATCATAAATAAAGAATATTGCAATTTATTGTGCTCTGTAAGAATGAGATGCTAATGGAACAATGCATGGCAATTATCTTGGAGTATTTCCAATATGTACACACCCCAATAACTTGGGTGTTGATATGCTTCATTTATAAGTTTTTGAATTAGAGAGTCCTAGATGAAAATCTGAATCTTTCAATAATCTGTCATGATTTTTAAACCTTAGTTTATTCATATAAATATTTAAATTTATAATATCACTTAGCTTGTATAAAGTGTTCAAAACACTGTTGAAAATTGTACCCACTCATTCCACCTCCAATAATAGGGGATCTGTAACATCTCCAAACTCGTCTTTAGAGACTTTACACTTAACTACCTTCTGTGTATTTTCTAACTATACTGAACTATATTTGAAAACTTGAATTTATAATTTTTCTTTAAGTCTTTGCATCTTTTAATTTTTAAGGTTAAGACAGTTTCTTTTTCTTTTCCTCCTATGTCTATTTCTCATCTATAGTATATCTGAATCATATTTCTACGTCCAAATAATCATTGATTCCTGTCCACAATTGTGGTAGGCTACATTCTGTGTTTCTTATGGAATTCAGCACTTATCATATACTACTTATTATATAATCTGTAATTGCTTTTGTGCCTGTGTTTTCTATTACGCTATACACCAATGAGACAGAGATCTTGCTTTCTTAGTTTCAATTGGATTTCTTGTGTTTATCATAACCACTAAATATTTGTTAATGAGTGAACACTTTAATAGATAAATAAGAGTGTGGTATTTAATGTATTGTAGTTCATACTGTCTCATTAAATCTGGATTCTCAAACTAGACATAGGCAAATATATATGTTTTTGCATTAATGAAAAAGTTTAAGACTGTCGTATTCAAACTCGTGGGTTGGTGAAAAAGCAATTATGGTTTTGCATTGTTGAAATGTGCCATTCGATATTGGATACATTCAGAAATAACTGTGGCTATGTTATTCATCATTTTAATGTGCATTTCTTGCCTTTTTTGCTAATGATTTATTACTTGCTGTTTATTTTATATGTATTTTAGACTGTGGAAATGATGGTAGACAAAAAGCAAGTTCAGGTAATTTTCTTATTTGAGTTCAAAATGGGTCATGAAGCAGTGGGGACCACTTGCAACACAACAACACATGTGGTCCAGAAACTGCTAACGAATGTCCAATGCAGCCATGGGTCAAGAAGTTTTCCAAAGGATATGAGAACCTTGAAGATGAGCATAGTGGCTGGCCATCAGAAGTGAACGGTGACCAGTTGATAGCAGTAATTGAAGATGACCCTGTTACAGACAACTGCTTAATAAATTGCCAAAGAATTTAACATTGATCATTCTATAGTCATTCAGCCTTTGAAGAAAATTGGAAAGGTGAAAAAGTTTGATAAGTGGGTGCCTCATGAGCTGACTGAAAATTCAAAAAAAAAATAAAATAGTCGTTTTGAAGTGTCATTTTATATCATTCTATGCAACAACAAACCATTCTCAATCAGATTGTGATGTGTGACAAAAAGTGGATTTTGTATGACAACTGGTGACAACCAGCTTAGTGGTTGGACCAAGAAGAAGCTCCAAAGCACTTCCCAAAGCCAAACATGCACCAAAGAAGGATCATGGCGACTTTCTAGTGGGGTCTGATCCACTTCAGTTTTCTGAATCCCAGTCAACTATTACATCTAAGAATTATGACAGCAAATTGATGAGATGCACAGAAAATTACAGCACCCTCGGCCAGCATTGGTCAACAGAAAGAGCCCCATTCATTCCATGACAAACCCAGATCACACATCCGGACTATGGAGTTTTGTCTCATTCGCCATATTCACTTGAATCTCGCCATCCAACTATCACTTCTTCAAACATCTCAACAACTTTTTTCAGGGAAAACACTTCCACAACCAGCAGGATGCAGAAGATGCTTTCTAAGAATTCACTGGATTCTTAAGGATGGATTCTTTTTTTTTTTTTTTTGGAGAAGTTTTTGCCATAGGGCATGTGCACTCGCCAGACAGACAGAGAGAGACAGAGAGAGAGAAAGCGAGAAATCACCCCCTAGGGGGGA